>JAMPIV010013315.1:0-525000 GCA_024509875.1 Oreohelix idahoensis
CCTAGTCTTTATGATATCCAACTGCTGTGGTGTTTTTAATGTGCACAACTTGCACACTGGACCTCCTATTTTTTGCCCTTATCCGAGAAGGCTAGGTATCCGATCTCACTACCAGGAGACCAGGGGGGAGTATGATATCATTAGGACCACTGGTTCTGATAAAAAAAAAAATTCTATAAGTTATATTTCCTCTACTGCGAATCGAATCTGGTACCTTTAGAATTTGAGGTGGAAGCCATACATCTTATCCACTTCGACCCCAAACACAGGTGAAAGGGTTAAAGATGATGGGGAAAGACTTTGAATGGATTATAGAGAACCAGAAGGCATGGCTTGAATTCGTTGAAGTCCTGTGCTCCACATGAGGCTGAAGAGTAATGATAATTTTGATGACACACTTTAGCCCCACATAATAAAACTAGATATTTATGTATGTGTTTATTACTGATTGCTGTTACTTTTTTTGGGTCATATTATCATTTCATTTTGCACTTATCAGTTTATGTTTGTACTTACATTAACTAAAACATCACTGTGCCATGAACAAAATAAAGTCATATTTTTTAATATTTAACAAAGATTGTTATTGTTAAGCAGACTGTTCCCATTCAGAAGAATACTCACTGCATGATACCCAAGCAGTTATTTTTTTAATTAGAAAGTCAAAGGTAACATTTTTAAAAAAAACATATCGTCTTATTTTATGAGAAGCAGAAATACCATATGAACTGTGGAAGGGGAATAACTCTTAATGACAACCATACTTATTATATACAAACTTTTTCATACTTTCTCACAAGGCTGATTATTTATTGATTTAAAAAAAAACATTTATTATTGATATCAGTAGCTGTACTTATATGTTGAAATACAGGGTGTCCCTAAAATCCTTTTGCAGTTTGACAAATAAAGTTTGTCATTTTGGGTACAAAGTTGAACGTGATGTTGAAGTTCTCCTGAAGTGAATGTCTGGTTTGCTTTCGGAAGATAACTGCTTCGAACAAAATGGTGGATATGTTGAAAGTTAACATTCTTACAATTAAATATGCTAAATCTTGAATAAATTCCCACTCTTTTTAGTTGTCTTTATCTTATATAGAAGTGAAGTTATTATAGAAAGATTCAAACTGCACAAGGAATTTATGGACACCCTGTACTAAAAGCAATTTAAAAAAAAAAAAAAAAAAAATTTTTTTTTATTGTACACCCGCTATTACTCGAGGCAAAATCTCTGGTTAATATGTCTAACCTGAGACTGGTTTTATGTGAGTATCCCTTATTTCCCTGTACAATGACAGGTGTCCTCTCGCCATTCAGGCAGATACTTGCCGATTTCGGAGGTACCCATTAGAGCTGGGTCGGCTCAGAAGCCGTTCAGGTTATTCCAGTCTCTGGTCGATGACACTTCTTCAAATGTCTTCACCAGGGCTCGAATTATTCCAGTCCAAGTCCCTGGTCGACGACACTTCTTCATATGTCCTCGCCAGGGCTCGAACCTGGATCACCCGATCGCCAGCACAGTGTGGTAACCATTAATTATTTTGTCAGTTTTGCTAAGAACAACATTAAAATGAACCATAATGCACAGACTATTCAGATCAATCATTCCATAATATTTCAGTCTGCAGTAAAGAGTAAGATCCAGACCCCGAGGACGACCCAGAGTCCGCTGGGAGGACAACATTAGACAATCTTTGAAGGATCGAGGACTAGAATGGAACCGGGCCAGGAGGAAGACAGCCTCACGGTAGAAGGGGAACGACTAAGTAAGTAAGTAAGTAAAGAGTAAGCTTACAATAAATTTATTACTGTTTGTCCTCTGAGTAAAAGGTGGTATTTACCACCACTCCAGTTAAAGCAGACAAAAATAGTAGTTTTAACCACCTCAAAATCGCCACATTTAAAATCAAACACAATTCAGCAAGGAGGACAGAATAGATGGATGATCCTTAGTAACCACAAATGGTAGAACAAGATTTTACTTTTTACTCAGCATATTTGGCAGCATGATCAAAGGATTCAGTGCAGATTGGATAATTACAAGTCGCTGGGACCATATAAGGCACTTCTGTTTATCAGAAGTTTGCTCAGTGGCGCATAATTTATGGTTAGAATCAGAAATAGAGTAATTATTTTAATTCGTATATAACTTTTTCTTTTTAAAAATTAATGTGTCTGCATCTTTTCCAATACAGTATAACACAAGCATAACATGTTGATTGTTAGTACTGTAGTTGCAGGCAATAAAGCATTTAAATGTCGTAATGGACTAATCTCAAACAATGTACTGTTGTGTCAGAGTATAACACCATTAAAAGAAAACCTGCATCAGAAGAGATACTATACATTCAGTTTGACTATAAAATGGCCATATAAGGAACAAAGTGCAGAAGGTTTACCTCAGGACATCTTCCACTAAAGGCAGCTCTGAGATTTCAACTTTGTATTGTGGCTTTGTATACTCTCTTAACAATTGCTACACAGCTTGGCAGCCAGGACAGAAATTATTGTAGGACAGGTATGCTGTATGAAACAGCTATCCACCTATAACCCAGGGGCTGTCTGAATTCCCTCTGATCTGAACTGTGCATACACTGACATTCACTGTTTGATCTCCCCGAAGGCACTGATCTTGTGATAATAGGTAATTCTTATTTCATGAGTTTGGCCATTTTCATTCACACCCATCTGAAGAATTTTGCCCTGTGTAATTCCTGGGGGCTGCAAAGAGACAACGATTAGGACACTGCTACCTCAGGATTGTTGTACAAGGGGTCGTCCTATGGCGGGTTTGTCTCTCCTGCTCCGCAGTAGTTTTCCAACAATGGCCAAACTTATAATGTATAATGATGAGGGGCTTCAAAGATATCAACCTTCGCTCAAGATTACTCTTGGCAGAGATAAAATATGAAAGAAGACGGAACAAAATATTATGTGCCTAAGTCCAGTTCATCTAGAGTGTGATTCCTACCTAATTTGTTCTCTCTTTAGGATTGTTTTTAACTTAAGAGAGGGGTACTGACAAATTAACCAGTAATATTGTGGTCTAAGTTTAATGAAAGCAAGTAAGACTTTATAAGCAGTTTTGAGCCAATTATCCAGCTTTTTATTAATTACACCAGTGCAATTAAATTTAATTTGTTTTCTTCCTTAATTTATTGAAATCTGATTTGGGCTTAGTATTTCGTTAATGCTGATGTGTAAGTTTAATGTGTGAATGCGACATATCAGAATGGACAGTTGTCATGTTGAACGTTCAGTTGATGAATAGATGTTGAAGTGTTGCATATCGAGTGAAGCAGTAGACATTAGGACAACAACTGTGCTTCATCTACTTCTATGCTGGGTTTATTGTACAAAATAGTAGCCTTCCTGAAGTTGTCAGGTGATTAAAAACTTGTACGTTAGGTGTAGGTAGACACAGTTCTAAATAATGTAAGAAAAAGGTGTTTTCGAGTTCTGAACAGTGTAAGAATAAAATATATTCAAGTTAGAACTCACACAAATAAGGTTTTTTTTACAGTGCGCAAATATCTTGCAACTGGATTTGTATTACAGATGTATGTAATTTTTTTTACTGTATAAAGTTCAATTTAAGGTTGTTGTAAATTATTTTTTTCTTGCAACCGTCACTGTTTTAATACTATACTTTGTTTATAAGCTTAAAAACGTTTAATTAAAAAATATTGAAACGTTGTTCATTGTTTGGTTAACTTTCACAGTATATGTACGTTTAGTATCTCTTTCAGTTGCCTTGACTAGCCTATTGTAAATAATCTGTTTACAGCTAGTTTATTCTGAAGCAATAAGTCTGTAGCTACTCTAAAACATAGTTGTCTGTAACTGGTTTATTCTAAAACAGTCAGTCTGTAATTGGTTTATTCTAAAACAGTCAGTCTGTAACTACTTCATTCTAAAACAGTTGGTCTGTAGCAGCTAGTTCATTCTAAAACAGTCAGTCTGTAACTGGTTTGTTCTAAAACAGTCAGTCTGTAGTGGTACATTATAAAACAATCAGTCTGTAACTGGTTTATTCTAAAACAGTCAGTCTGTAACTGGTTTATTCTAAAACAGTCAGTCTGTAACTACTTCATTCTAAAACAGTCGGTCTGTAGCTAGTTCATTCTAAAACAGTCAGTCTGTAGTGGTACATTATAAAACAATCAATCTGTAACTGGTTCATTCTAAAAGTCAATCTGTAACTAGTTTATTCTAAAACAGTCAATCTGTAACTAGTTTATTCTAAAACAGTCAGTCTGTAACTAGTTCATTCTAAAACAGTTGGTCTGTAACTAGTTCATTCTAAAACAGCCAGTCTGTAACTAGTTTATTCTAAAACAATCAGTCTGTAACTGGTTTATTCTAAAACAGTCAGTCTGTAGCTAGTTCATTCTAAAACAGTCAGTCTGTAGTGGTACATTATAAAACAATCAATCTGTAACTGGTTCATTCTAAAACAGTCAATCTGTAACTAGTTTATTCTAAAACAGTCAATCTGTAACTAGTTTATTCTAAAACAGTCAGTCTGTAACTAGTTCATTCTAAAACAGTTGGTCTGTAACTAGTTCATTCTAAAACAGCCAGCTGTAACTAGTTTATTCTAAAACAATCAGTGTGTAACTGGTTTATTCTAAAACAGTCAGTCTGTAGCTAGTTCATTCTAAAACAAGCTTCTGATGATCAGATTGCCTCCTGTTGTATCACTGTATAGTTTCCTATCATCATTCATTCTAAAACAATCAGTCTGTAACTGGTTCATCCTAAAACAGCCTGTAACCAGCTTATCCTGTAATGTATATATCGTTGCATAGATCTGTGATTGTATCTATACCAAAGCTCTCCACGGCTTCTATCATTCCAATTTTTCTGTTGTCCATGCCTGCTGATTTTCCTTTTTGTATCATATGTATTGCGTTCTCTACTTTGGATCTGAGAATGTTTGTGCCTTCATTAGAATCTGGTGATGGTTTTTTACCTCTGTTGTCCTCGAATAGTTCTTTTACGTACTCTGCCCATCTGTATGATATGTCTTTCTCATCAAGTAAGATTACACCATTTTTGTTCCTGATACAGCCTCCCCCTTGGGCAAATTGCGACCTATTTGATAATTTCTTGACACTGGAATTAAGAACCTGGTGCCACGATACCAAAAATGAGTTGAAGTCAATGGTGACTATGTTGAGAAATAATGTAAATGTGTGGTCCACTTTTGGCTGCAATAGATCATTTTAATATATGATGGTTTTTTCATTATTTTAAAACGGGAATTACTTAAAAAATGCGCCTCGTACGTATGTCATTGTCTATTGTTTTATATTCTGGAATGTTGTTTGCTTTCTTTCTTTCTGCCATTTTATTCAAGATGTCATCTGTCATCCAAATTAGATTTTTCTTAGGCTCCTCTTTATGTAAATTTGCATTTGCTGATTGTATGCTTGTTTTTAAGCATTCCCATTTTGTGGTTACTTTTTCTTCTGGGTTTTCTCTTCTGTACTGTTCCATGCTTTCTGCCAGTAATTGTTCTTACTTATTTTGGACATCAACAAGATATTTTTGTTTTATATCTGGTTGTTTCAGTGCTGATATTTCTATCTAGGGTTCTTCCTTTCTTCTGTTTCCTGCTCTTTTGAGCTTTATATTGATGATGACCGGATTGTGATCTGAATTTATGTCAGCGCCAGGATGTGTCTTTGCGCTTGTGACACTGTTCATAAATCTGTTTTATCATTATAAAGTCAATTTGATTTCTTGTTACATCGCCTGGTCTTTTCTATGTGTATAGTTTCCTTGGATGGTGTTCAAAAAAGGTGTTAATATGACCAGCTGGTTTTCTTCACAGAACTGGATAAGTCTGTCTCCTCTATCATTTCTTGTCCCTAATCCAAACTATCCTACTATTTTCATGTATTTTCCTTTTCCTACTTTCTGCATTCATATCACCCATTACTGTCAACACATCTGTAGATTATACTGGTTTAAGTGTGTGTTGTAGCTCTTCATAGTATTCCTCTATTTGTTCTTCGCTGTGTTCTTTAGTTGACGCGTATGTTTGTAAGATTGATACGTCAAATGGCTTTGCTCTCATTTTCAGTAACATCAATCTGTCATTGTGTGTCCAGTATCCACATACATATTTTTCTAATTCCTTCTTTATTAACATTCCTACTCCTCTTTCGTGTTTTTCTCCTCCTGAGTGTATAAACGTGTATTGGGTCTCTTTTTATGTAGCCTGTATCTAATAATTTTACCTCTGCAACTCCCAGTATATTAAGTTTCATATTTGTTGCCTCTAAAATTAGGTTATCTAGCTTTCCTCCTCCGTTTAGAGTTCTAACGTTCCATGTTCCTATTTTTAGGCTCCTCCTACTAGTTTTTAGGTGGTCTTTCTCAGAATGCTCCCTTTCAAAAGAATTTGAGGAACACTCGTCATTATGTACTTCCTTACTCATTAGAGGAGTTGCCTCTTCCCTGTTGTTATGTACAATAGATTTCTCCCCAGGGGACCAAGAGTTCTCTACATATCGTTTCTTATCTTTTTGTTGCAATTCCATTATATTCTTTAGGACGTACGTGGTAAGGCCCCAATTTCGTCCACGTTGGTTGTCTTATTCTATGTCCGACACGCCTCTAGTGTGCCACACACTTTGCTGTTTCGCTTTGAGAGCCGTTGATCTTTTTAGATTCCTCTGCCCCACTCACCGTCTCAGTCTTTGTGTACTAGGGGTTGACATTCCCTTGAGTAAGATTGCTCCTACTTCACTCATGTAGTTTAGCCAGTCAGCCAAGACTGTTGCCCGGGATGTGGTCACCGCTGTACACAAGCGTTATTCGTGGAGCCATACATGAGCTACATAAAGAGATAGGAACCAAATACTAATAGGATCCTGATTATCCATTAAGTATATGGCTGTCTCTCACCGTGAGAAACCATCCCTCTCTCTTAATCCTACATTATAACATTGCCCAAAAAAACCTAATGCAACAGAATGTTCAGACTTCAGAACAATCAGCCTGATGAGTCATGCAATTAAAATACTGCTAAAAATCATAAAGAAAAGAAGGGACCGAAGACGCAGCAAACGCGATGAATGCAGTCAGCGACCCATAGCTTGACTGCTTGCGTCACGGTCAGCGAACCAGAGCTGACCAAGACCCTACTCCACCTTCAAGTGGTGGTCCTGGAAACAGGCTGCATCACTGCAGTCTAGCCGAGAGAGTAGGGATCGAAGAGGGAAGGCAAACCCGGTCTCAACAAATGCAGTGCGGAAGTCGGATGTGTCGGGCCAAAAGCGCAAATATCGCAGCTTCGCTGTAAACGGCGACACAACGCAACCTTTTCAGGACGAACGAGGGAGAAGAAGAAGATATAGGAAAGTCTTCTTGTAAAGCCGTAAAGTTCTGTTGGAGCAGTCTTTAACATGATACGGTTGCCAACCTCACGCATAGCCTTATATTAGCCGCCTCTTGTGATATGCCCGAGGTAGCAATAGCCTGAGTCTTTCTTTGCCGCCTCAGAGACCCCGGAAACTACATGAGACATCTTTAGACAACAATTATTTCTATCAAAACTAGACACGAATATTAGGTTCCAGGGGGGAAGCTTCAGATATTTATTTTCTTCTTTTATTTGCCATTATAGAATGTCCAGGTGTCTTGAACGGAATTATATGGTTTAAAGTAAAATTAGAAAAAAATATGTTGTTTATATTTCTTTATTTGTAAATTTGTTTTTTTCTTAATATGTACACTGTACCTTTTGTGGGGGCAAAATCTATGAAATTCGGATTCTTAGGTGTAGCTCATGTGGGTCGTGGGGCCTGATTTTCCTAGGAAAATCAACAGCTCACCCCAGGTATTTCGTTGCAGGCAACTTAGGAGTAGCTTACGCATGCCTAGCAACTCATTGTGTAAAACAAGTTGTCACGGAAACCACTGCTGCAGAAGCAAAAGGAGCGTTTACTGCAGACTTCATGAAAGAGAAGCAACTGAAATGGGAGCCCCCATGTGCTTTAAAGAGTCAACAAACAACAACAAAATAAGAGCAAGAATTCGATTCTTTAACTTTATTATACGAGTTAGATCAGTATGGTCCAAATGCAGGCCCGCGGGCCAAATGTGGCCCGAGTAAAATTGTTTTGCGGCCCGCGCTCATACAAAAATTATTTCTTTAAATATAAGGAGGGGTGACCAGTTCCCTTCCTCGCTGCCTTTTCCTTCCCTAACTCAAAGTCATGTACCCATTTACAGCTGGGTAGACTGGAACGTGTCGGTACTGTGATTCTAACCCGGCACCTTTGCCGCGAGAGACCAGCGCAAAATCCTGAAATCTGTAAATATATGGTAAAATAATTGTGAGATTAGAATCAAAACGTCCGGTGTAAAGCAGTAGTTTACTGCCTGCAGTCAGCATCCGATTGACATTGATATCGAGATTCTGGTTACAGAAAATTCACACACCCCGACCCCTCCCTAAACTTTCCATTAAAACTATTTCAATAGAAATTCAATGCTCATTGTAATTTTTATTGTATTTTATTTTTAATTGCGCACTCTTCAATTTTCATCCATTTTTCACTGAGCTTTTATTTTAAATAATGTTTTTTTCATGAATGGCCCGCAAACTTTAAATTTTTGGTTTGTGTGGCCCTCGGGGTAGAATAAGTTAGACCACCCTGAGTTAGATAACCATATATTGACAGAAGTGTTGTGCTGTCAGTCTGAATCAGTAGGTGGATGGCACTTGGGAACCATGACCCAGTTGACTGTCCCACTTTCCATTTTGAGCTGGGGTTCTTAACCTTTTCTGTGCCAAGAGATCCCTTTGAATGTCTGATAAAAGGCTATGCACCCCCTTGATTGTCCGAAGGCTATGCACCCCTTTGATTGTCCGATGGTTATGCACCCCTTTGATTGTCCGATGGTTATGCACCCCTTTGATTGTCCGATGAAAGTCATGGACCGCTTTTATTGTCCAGTGAAGGCTATGGAACAGGCTGGCTTTAGACCAAAAAGAAGTACCTCAGAACAAATCTTCAATATTAGAGTACTTATCAAAAAACATCTCCAACATCAACACGATTTATACCATAACTTCATCGATTTCACAAAAGCCTTCGATCGAGTCTGGCATGAAGGCTTATGGCAAGTAATGAGAAAATTCAATTTTGATACCAACATCATAGATATCATTGAAGCACTATACAAGGACGCAAGCAGTGCTGTTTTTGCAAGCAACGACATTGGAGAATTTTTCAAAACAACTGTAGGAGTTCGGCAGGGATGTATCCTGTCCCCAGTGCTCTTTAATATTTATCTAGAACATATGCAGGAGGCTCTCTACGATTATAAATCAACCATATCAATTGGAGGCCGACCTCTGTGCAACCTACGTTTTGCTGATGATATTGATCTGATAGCTGGATCAGAATCAGAACTTCAAGACCTTACCTCTAGACTGGAGAAAGTAACAAGAACATATGGGATGGAAATTTATATAGAAAAAAGCAAGATATTGGTGAATAGCCATAAGAAACATGTTCCGACCAACATTACGTTAAATGGGCAAACGTTAGAAGAAGTTAACACCTTTAAATATCTCGGGTCCACTATATGTAGTTATGGAAGATCAATTAAAGAAATCAAGACAAGACTTGAGATGGCCTCAGCTGCCATGACAAGGTTGAATGTGATCTGGAAAAGTAACATCAGTTTTCCTGTGAAGATCAAATTATACAAATCACTTGTATTATCTATTCTCTTGTATGGGTGTAGAAGCTGGACACTCACTGCAGATACGGAGCGAAGGATTCAGGCTTTCGAGCATAAATGTTATAGAAGAATTTTGCGCATTTGCTATAAAGAGCACAAAACAAATGTCTATGTTAGAGAGAAGATAAACACCTATGCAGGCCACCAAGAACCACTTTTGTCAATAGTGAAACATCTTAGTATTAAAAAAAATAATTTTTGACATATTTGTGCTCGTGTGTCATTTTTGTTTTAAATTATTGACCACTTAATTTTTATTAAAATAATTAAACATTTTAATTCAGCGGTCCGGTTTTTTTGTTTGTCTTTTTTTTTAAAAACATTTTACAGGAGTGCATGTCTGTCTAGCTGGCCATCTTTTTGTGTCTGCAGGTAGAAGTAGGCCCACTTAATGTTGAGTGGCAGAGTAGTTGGAGTTCTGGCTTCTTGAAGTAAAGTTACCGGGTTGGAAACTACGTAGCATCATGCTACAGCCTATCCAGCTGCAGATGGATACCAGACTGTGCTCTTGAGTTGGAGAAAGCAAAGACAGTGAGGAAGGGAACAGGTCATCCCCACCTCATACAGCTGAGACCCAGTATAGCAAAGTCTTTAACATTTCACTGCCCTACAGCAGTATCTGCTATGGAACTGCCGTTGCCTTATAATTATTGATCCTAGATGTAGCCGTGAAGATGGATTGGTCACAACTTGAAGAAAACATTTTCTAGCGTAACTTGATGTTCATATATGAAACGTAAGGAAAGATAATAGTGAAAGGCCAAGAACGCAGTTTAAGGAGAAATTGTGACAGAACTAAAGAATGGAATCGACAGGGGAAGAAGAGAAGAACGGGGAATGCATTCATAGATCAAATGATGGTGAATACACATGCAGAGTTAGAGGAGTGGCACAGACGACATGAAAAGATACGTGTAGATGCTGCAGTTAACATTCCAAAAAATGATAAGTGTGTAATCACTGCAGTATGTGTCCTAGAGAGATAGAAGTGTGTAGTCACTGATGTATACATCCTAGAGAGGTAGAAGTGTGTAGTCACTGCTGTATACATCCTAGAGAGATAGAAGTGTGTAATCACTGATGTTAATATGAGACAAATATAAAGGTATGTTATCAGGCACTCGAAGGAAACAAAGAAGTAGAACACTAGACAACAGAAAAACAACAGACATGAGTGGCTTACCCAGGACTTGAACCCTGGACCTTCCGTGCGACAACCCCGCCTAGCTATGCAAGCGAATCACACTATCGCCATCTACGCATCACTGATGTATACATCCTAGAGATTTAGAAGTGTGTAGTCACTGATAAACAACGCGTGAACACAAGAAATTAGATTGTATATTTTAGTGGCATGTATGTACAAATGCATAGTTTCAGTTAAGTGATGCATATCTAGACACGAGTTCACCGCCTGTAACGATAGGAATGACACAAAGTGCTATAAAAAGAAATGAGTTTAATTGCGTGCAAGGATGACCATGAAAAGAAAGCTATCGTGAATGTTGAAGACAATGGGTGGAAGCATGGGAGGTGAAATTCAAAGCATAAAGAGTGAAGACGAGTTTTACAATGAGATGAACACCCTGAAGAAAGGAAATGGGAACTCAGAACTAATGTTCAGGAGAGATCTTTTACATTAATCTTATCTGTTTTTGCTCTTAATGGAACATAAATCCAATAATGAAAATGGTCCCGTTGGGGAAACCTTTGTCATAGCACATTCTCTTCCAGTGATGATTTCTCCAACAATTCGTTTTAGAGGAAGTAGTTTACATTAACTGCTTACGATATACCTGAGGGATGAATGGTCATACTCTATCTTCGTCTTTTTAAACCCCGAGAAATACATCGGGTGCGGTTTGCATTATTTGGTAACACTAATAAGCAGAACAAATGTGCACCATTTACAGCTAAGATAAATAGTTTCATTAAAGCGCACGACCAATAAGTTTCACTTTTTCACAAGATAGGTAAGTTATTAAATCTAATTTGGAAATAGAAATTGCATTCATTCTAACAGCAACAAAAACTGTCCTAACACTAAGAATGAGGGTTTGACACTGCTGTTTAGAATCTACATTACAAATAAATAAACAAACTAATAAACTTCTATACTTATACAGGTTAAAGAAAACTGGCATTAAGCCTTTTCACATTTGTGCACTGAATTTAAAAAAAAAAAAATCGCCCCGAACAACAAGCTCATTAAAACCATATAAATCACATAAGAAATAATGATTTATGAGAAGTAATCGCACAAGAAATCTGAACAATAATCAAGCAGGTGAACAAACACAAAAAACGGAAAGATGTGAAATAAGATTGTAAGTCATATCTTGTACAGGCCGGAAAATCTAACGTGGAAATCCTCAAAGAAACAGAATAAAGCCGTCAATGAATAAACAAGATAAATCGCTGACAGTTTTTTGGAGACGCCATTAGAAGAAACAATTTAGATAACCTAGCAAAAACTGAAACAAAAAATTCAGTTTAAAAAATAGAAAAGGAGGAAGGCAAGGAGAGGAATATATATATATATATATATATATATATATATATATATTGGGCATGTAACTCGTCATGACTCCCTTTCGAAAACGATCCTTCAGGGAACAGTCGAAGGTAAACGGAGAAGAGGAAGGCAGAGAAATATAACATCAAAGAATGGGCAGGACATATATAGAGAGCATATATACGACCCATGACGGGTTATATGATATATATATATATATATATATATATATATATATATATATATATATATATATATATATATATATATATATATATAATGAATGATGGCGTGATCGAAAACACTAAAAGCACAGCAGATTAAGGACACCGGAGATTGCAAGACAATGTGACACATGGCAACCGACGCCAATAGGCAAGGTACTAAATGTTTTGATGATCGCGAAGAAGATAAGAAACTGATAATAATACGTTTAAGGAATACATATAACAAATGACACATTATCCTAACTGACACCTCAACTCACAGTGGCGTGATGTAAATAAAATTACGTCCACCAATGTCAAACATGGTGCTATCTAAAGCATAGACGATCACAGTTACAACGTGCGGAATATGTCTGAGAACATCTGTGAATGTCAGCACAAGAGACAGGAAGAGACGAGCTGCAAAGGTTTACACAAAAGACAGAGAAAAGCTGCAAATGTTTGCACAACAGACACGAAGAGAAAATGCACGATGAGGTTGTGTGCATGAAGCTGGCAAACTCATCATGTAAAATAAATAACTACAGAAACGACAGCTGCAAGAGAATATTAATGCTTGGTGCAAGCTTTCTGCAAGAAGCACAAGGTGCTGTGGTGGCTCCATGCTCCACACGGAACGGAAAGGAAAACGATGATCAATGATGATGACGCAATCAAAAGTAGCACACCTCTCATAAAAACAAAAACTGCGTCTACGGCACAGCTAGACGGAACAAACATACGTTAAGTAAAGTAAAGTAAAAATATCTACCAATTATAAAGAGTTCCAGATCTGTACAAGACACACATCTGCAGTATTCTGTCGTACAGTAGATTTTGTTGATTCATTGTTATGACATTATACAAAGCTCCCAGTCATCATCATCATTACTCATCAGGTCCATGAGGAGTATAAACTCATTGGAGTCGGAGTGGCTCAGAGGAATGGTGTCAGCCCCTAATTCTAAAGGTATCGGGTTCGCACCCAGCACAGAGAATGTAATTGATGGATATTTTTTTCAGAACCAGTAGTTTCTAATGATGTCATACCCCCCCCCCCCCCCCCTGATTTCTTCGGTAGTGGGATCGGATTTCTGACCTCGGATAAGGGCGAAAAAATAAGAGGTACCGTGTGCAAGTTGCGCACCCTTAAAAAATTCTTCGGCAGCTGGAAATCGTAAAGAGTAGGCCATACGGCCGCTGCCCTGGCAAAATTTAACAATTAGGAAACCTACCCACCACAACAAATATTTATATAATTTGTGATTCCTGTATATACACATTGGGATCTTCGCTAGTGCTACGGAGTTCGGGCACTGTGCTGAGATCCTTCTTGTGTGTGATCTAAGGGAGGATATCGGAGCACTGACGGAGTTGTCCATGTGCAATAAAGATGTTCCACTAAAACTAAACCAAACGCTTAACAAGTCCTCCTGTCCTGTGCCATCCGCTCAAAAGTTTTTCCGTTTCGTCGTTATCCCTTTCTTTTTCGTCACCATTTCTCTTCTCCGCATGTATTTTCGGTCTCACAGTCTCTTACCCTGGTGCAGCTCAAGCCGACAACATATTTAACAGTAACGTTTAGAATATCATCATCATCAGGTGCCATCTTCACATCGAAGGTCGGCTGCAATGGATCTCCAAGGTCGTCTGTCTCTTGTCTTGCTGGTGCACACTGATAGACTCTTTCCTGTCTCTTGTCTTGATGGTGCACTCTGATAGACTCTTTCCTGTCTCTTGTCTTGATGGTGCACTCTGATAGACTCTTTCCTGTCTCTTGTCTTGATGGTGCACTCTGATAGACTCTTTCCTGTCCATCTCTTGTCTTGATGGTGCACTCTGATAGACTCTTTCCTGTCTCTTGTCTTGATGGTGCACACTGATAGACTCTTTCCTTCTCTTGTCTTGATGGTGCACTCTGATAGACTCTTTCCTGTCTCTTGTCTTGATGGTGCACTCTGATAGACTCTTTCCTGTCTCTTGTCTTGATGGTGCACTCTGATAGACTCTTTCCTGTCCATCTCTTGTCTTGATGGTGCACACTGATAGACTCTTTCCTTCTCTTGTCTTGATGGTACACTCTGATAGACTCTTTCCTGTCTCTTGTCTTGATGGTGCACACTGATAGACTCTTTCCTGTCTCTTGTCTTGATGGTGCACTCTGATAGACTCTTTCCTGTCTCTTGTCTTGATGGTGCACTCTGATAGACTCTTTCCTGTCTCTTGTCTTGATGGTGCACACTGATAGACTCTTTCCTGTCTCTTGTCTTGATGGTGCACTCTGATAGACTCTTTCCTGTCCATCTCTTGTCTTGATGGTGCACTCTGATAGACTCTTTCCTGTCTCTTGTCTTGATGGTACACTCTGATAGACTCTTTCCTGTCTCTTGTCTTGATGGTGCACTCTGATAGACTCTTTCCTATCTCTTGTCTTGATGGTGCACACTGATAGACTCTTTCCTATCTCTTGTCTTGATGGTGCACTCTGATAGACTCTTTCCTGTCTCTTGTCTTGATGGTGCACACTGATAGACTCTTTCCTGTCTCTTGTCTTGATGGTGCACACTGATAGACTCTTTCCTGTCTCGTGTCTTGGTGGTGCACTCTGATAGACTCTTTCCTGTCCATCTCTTGATGTTTTCTTCCCACTTATAACGATGCCTTCCTCTTGCACGTTTGCCTTCAACTCTGTTTTCTATTTTGCTCTTCAGCGATATGTTATTTCTTTTTACATGGCCAAAATATTTTAACTGTCTAATTTTGATCTCCTTCATCAATTCTCTTTTCATTCCTAGGTTTTCTAGGATCAATTTCTTTGTTTTCTTCTCTTTCCATGACACGTGCCCAACTCTTCTACATATCAGTATCTCAAGGGTCTCAATTCTTTCTTCTTGTTGCTTGTTTATTGCATTGGCGGATTCAAGGGGATGGCGACGGGGCGATCGCTCTTTCCTTGGGACTTTAAAAACTTTTATTACATATCAACCTCTCCAGTATTCCCCCCCCCCCCCCCCCCCTTTCCCCTTTGGGACTTAAATGTAAGTAATTGTTAGGTCGGACGACGGACGAATTAAAATATATGTGATACTGGACAATGGTAAGTACCCTCAAGGTGAAATATGTAGTTTTTAGTAATTCTCCGTGGCGAGACAATGAAAGACAATAAAGGAAACCGCCGTACAACAATGAGACAAAAGACAGCGCCAGGCGGGCGACACAAGGGGACTTCACTCGAGCTGCAAACATAGAGGATTTTGTGATAAAAAGGCGGATAATTTCTATATCCAGTGATAAATCCCAAATAAAAAATATGTTATGCTATAATATATAACATCTATGAATTTTTATCAAATTTTGTTTCTTTGCAGTTGTACCTTACTTTTGTGTAATTATGTTATAAATTGCTATATTCATTTTTTGTTATAAAAATGAATATTTTTGAGTTACAGTATAATAAAACTATCAAGTTGTCACATTTGTTTTAAATTCGTTATTTTGTTTTATAATTGCCTAAAAATAAGGAGCTGGTGAGGGAGGGAGCCTTATCATTCTGATGTATCGCCCTTCCCTAAGACAATTCCTAGATCCATGTTTCTACACCATACAGTAATGAACAATATATATAGCATTTGATGCTTCTCAGTTTGAATTTTTGAGTTAGTTGTTTAGATGTTAGTATCTGTCACATGCTCGAAACTACAAACCTTTAAAACTTTATTATACCCACCGGGTTGTCTAGTCTTCAAACGTTTCAAGACATTGACAATATTAGTGAAACATTTATCAGTGCTGTTTATTATCCGTCACTATCATCTACCCTCACGCAATAATTTTTTTTTCAATCTGAGTTGTACAATAAGCTTCCTGCCCTTGTCATGTAACATAGGCTACTATTTCCTGCTGCATGTCGTAACAGGCGACTAATATAAGATTACACATCAGGCTGGCAACGTCATAATAAAATAATCAATTTCTACAAAAAGCACAACTGAAAAAGCACATGAAAGTTTTTTTTGTGCGAGCTTCCTAGACGGGGACTAACTGCAATGGTGGCTCCATGCTTCCTTAACAAAAGTATATAAAGAAAGAATAGAACTACTCCTCCCTCAAGGATGTCGTAGGAGGCAAGTAATTTGAGCTGCTCCATTGGACCGTATTATAACATGAATCGCGACAGAAACCACCGCAGCATGAGCATGTGTTTTGAAGCAGGCTCATTCAAGAGAGCCACCTATAGTGGTTGATCCATGCTCTCTAAGGTGCGAAAAAGGAGATGATCATGATGGATGTGGCAGGATTGTCTCCCCTGCTCCGCTATAGTGGTCAAACAATAGCCAAACATAGAGTATAGTAATGAGGGTTTTCAAAGGTATCAAACTTCAGTTCCAGATTACTATTGGCAGATATAAAAATAGAAGAACGATGCTTCTACTTTAGGGGGCCTCACAGGATTTTAAAGAAAAGCAAGCATAACAACCGAGATCATCTTAGCTTGTCATGAACGTATTATTTTCCCCCCTTTTCTGTGAGGCTATATTGACTCTTACTTTCTGAGCCCCCAGCTGAAAGTGATTCTGCAAACTCTTAATCTAATAGCTTTATGTGGTTGTGTATTTAGAACAATATAAGTCATATGGGTGCAGAAATACACTTCACTCAGTAGTGATTAATCGAACTATAGCTTTACAGTTACAGATAGACAGAATTAATAATCACATTTGGGTTAACAATGTAAAATTCATAGTTGTTTATAAAATAGAAGCGATGATATTTATCATCATCGGATGATTTAAACAGTGGTGAAAATTAGGGAAAATTGTGAAATGTTCATTTGCTGCAATGTTATAGTACTTAGCTTCCGATGTCTGCTTCAGCCGCTGTTGGTTCCCACAGGTGCCTTGGACTGTACTTCTCCACAATAGTCAAGTCTGGTGGCTGTAACACGTCTCGTGCATTAAGGCTGAGGTAATTACAATGGTTATCAAGCGTCTTTAAGACCCGTCTGATGTTGGTATCTAGCGTCGACTGCTGACAACTAGAACCACAAAGTTGAGGCTGGGTTCCGTCACTGCTGTTAATTGAACCACATATTGAAAAGAGACAAATATCTCTGCTACGTATTGGGTCTACTGATATAATCATCTGACGACTTCCGCTTCCATCCAGCACTTCATCTTCCTCAGAAGTTTTACCCTCCCTGAGCTTTTATTTTAACCCCAGTGAGTTGGATGAAAGTGCCTTTTGACAGCGGAAGACGACAATTGATACTCACACACACTTATATATATATATATATATATATATATATATATATATATATATATATATATATATATATATATATATATATATATATATATATATATATATATATATATATATATATAAACACGCACACATAAATATGAAGTTTACTACAGTGCTTGTATAATAAATATGTACACCATAATATCATCATCCACTCCCTGCTCTCTATGGAGTCTAGGGCCACCTCTGCAACTTGTTCTTTATGAGAAAACCAGCACGAAGCAGACACCAGCTCTTGCAGTGGTGGTTCATGTGTCAAGTTATTTGCAGTGATGATGTTGCCAGCCTCATATGTCACAGTAAATTATACATGTCAAAATGCAAATATAAAATGATAAAATGTGCATATTACAACTTACCCTGAGTTTTTTCGGGCCAGCACAGACTTTTTGCACAGAAAACGTCAAAATGTTGTCGGGCAACTGATTTAAAATGCCGTATGTTTCAGTTGTGTTAGGTTTCTAACTGGGTGCACTTAAAGTAGGATTCTATTACTTAATGCGCAAAGTGATGTCTCTGCGGTTACTGTCTTCTAATCTTAGAATTCACTTCCAGTCCTATGGCCTGTCCTATATTTAGGTCCTAATATTCCGTGTTCCTGGATGTCTATGATTTCTTCTTGACGAAACTGGAAGTCAGTCAGTAGTCTTACAGCGCTGTAGAATATAAGCGACATTTTCGCCTAATCACCCAGGTTGCCACTTGAAGGAAAGTCCAATCAGGAGAACTCTATCTTAGCTTCACAAACGCCAGACTAATTGCGAATAAGTGTCTGATTTTGGTAGGGGTCCCCCACTACCCTCATATAGAACTTTACTACAGGACAACATAAGATATTTCCCTTTATAAGTAATTTTTAAACTTCATAACCATATAAGGTCTTGTCACCTCCGGTGTTACTTATCATGTTTACAAACTCACAGCTACACAGATCTATCACTGATACTATCTTCCAAGATATTATTTTCTCGTAGTTGATTATTATAACAAATACCATCTGCCGGAAGTATTACATCACTGTCCGTGTCTTAACCTTTAACCAGATTGTCATCTTCTAACATTCCAGTGAAATCGGCCGTGCATTTAGGCACGTCATGTTTGTGAACTGACACCATATCGACCAATAACCGTATGTCATCCATATTGGAACACCTGAACCACATGGTTTGTGGAAATATTCTGCTACCGATGTCCCCGTATCAAACGTTTGTTCAATCAACCCGTCTCGCTACGTACCAACGTCGTTTCTGTCGGGCGGAAGCTGTAACATAGCATAACACTTCACCCTGCACAAATATAAGTCAATGTTCCTTCAAACTGGTCAAGAGATCAGGTAATAGTAAAGGGAGTGACAAGTAGGACAAGATATGATAAGATAACTGTGAAACGATGAGAGCGCAAACAATAAACAATGACAAGTTGCGCTTAGAAAAGATGGTTCCAATAAGTAAGGATGGAGAAAATTGAAGACATGAAAAAATTGCATATTTCGTGTAAATGAAGGTAATGATGATTATGATGGTAATATTATAATTTTAACTACAATTGCCTATTTTCATCTACTTGAATGACTCTGTTATTTAATATGTATTATGTGAACAATTATTGTTTCTACCTTCTTTTCCTTTTTAAAAACTTGATTCGACCCTTGCTCACCAAGAGAGCAGGCCAGTGACAACTCGTAATGTTTTGTTTCAAACAATATTCTATACTTTCAATCAGGAATACAGATAAAAAACATGTTGTGTTAACCTATCCAATCATTTACTTTGTCGTATTGTTGATTCTTTCATATGCCGGACACTCGTTTCTGGACAGCGCCTGCATGTTTTAAAAAAGTGCGTAAGTCTCCGATGAAGCAAACCTACACTTCGAAACCTAAAAAAAAGTATATTTATGCTATCATATACGACCAACCAGCTTTGACGTTACTGTACTAAACATGATTTCAGTTTTTCATAATAACGAGATATGATCTATTGATACAATAGAACAATCAATATGAACATGATATATACGTAAAGCTTCGAGCGCTGCTGTAAATAGCTTCCAGAACTGTCTTTCTCTGTGGGTTCTTGTTTTTCCACACTTTCCTTTAACTGAGCTAACCATTTCTTTTCGTTGTTTTCGGAAATTTGCCGGCAAACTGCAGTCACTTCCTCTCCTGCCAGATTAATATTTAGCAGAAATTTCAGGTGCAGCATGAATTTTCCTTCCCCTCGTAAAATTCCCTCAGCAGTTTGCGTGTTGCAAGAGGACGTGTTCACGACAACCACTGTACTCTTGTCCACTATCATCCAACACAGAACTTCATCTTCGTTACCTGAGAAAGAACATTAAACGATAGTAAGTTAATTTTGTCTCAGCTGAAGGGAAGATACAGTTTATATTTGTATTTATTGCGATTAACCTTTATCTGCGCGTATTAAATCATATAAGTATTTTCAAACAATAAACTCAGTTTGTATTATCAACATAAAATGAACTATCCATATGGTTCTCTGGGGTTTACGACGAGACCGGAAAAAATTCCTAAAAAACACTACTCCAGCTCAGCACGTCGTGATTGGCAACTAAGGTGACATAACGCAAAACACATTGCTACGGAAATTACTACTGCAAGAGCTCACAAAGCCCTTCGCAACAGGCTTGGTGTATTGCGATTACCTTCAGTAGTGGCAGCTGTCCACCTTTAAGAGCAACCAATATATATATATAAGGATTTTCCTCATTTATGAAACAGACGCATTAATAGGGTGTGATTTTCGTGACAAGGAAAAAGTTTTCTTATTATGTTTGACGGGCGCATAATTTCTGTTAACATTTATATTACTTCTTGCTGCAGGTTCAGTTAACATTATGCTTTCTTCAGCTACAAATTTTTTTCTTCATACCTGGTAATAAACGACTCCAGATGGTGTTATTTTTAGTCTTGATATTATTGTATATTACTTGCTGTCTGTGATGTGTGTCGTGATGTCTGTGATTTATATCTTGCTGTCTGTAACGAATGTGCTGTATGTGCTGCTGTCTATAATGCTTGTGGCAAAGTGTAACAATGCAGTGGGAATTATTTCTTGGAATGCGGAGTCCGCCAATCAGGAACGCAGGTTCAAAAGTTCACGTACGATGGCTGCTGCTCATTTACGTATTATATTAGCAAAATGGCAGTTGAGCAGAAGTGTGCAGGATCGATGTGGAAATAATTTTATTGTGAAGAAATGGATGTACAGAAATAGATTCTACTTCCCCAGTTGTTAAAGGGAAAGGATATGTGTATGTGTGGAATGATCGAAGAAGTAAATGCATGCCATAGTTTCGGAGTGTATGTCAAGTAACTGTGTCGAATGGTTCGAAGTATGACAAATTTGTCTTTTTCATAAATTATATAAAATTGAAAGATGCACAAAGGAAGGAAAGTTTGATAAGGATATGAAGCTACTCTTCAGCCGAGTAAAACGAGATATATAAGAAAGCTACAGCTGTTGTGGAAGGAAAGAACGAAGCAGAGATGTGTAAGGCATTAACACAGTTTGAGAAAATTCACTCGAGAAAGCCAGTCGAAACTGTCGCCTAAAATTGATGACATCATATGCTGCAACTGTCGTTCACCGTATGCCTATATAAGAGCGGCAAGTTTGAAATTTGATACACACCGGCTAGCACCGAAGAAACTAAATACAATATATACCCCTATTATAACCAACTTTCAGGTTGAACAGGGTATAACAGCAACATAGTAGACAAAGGAACGAACGAACAATTTGATGCACACACGAAATCAGAGAACACAGAGGACTAAAGGATAGAGCGAGTCATGTATTCTTTCACCATTGTGTATTTGTGATAGCCTGCCTTTGCCAGAATTAGTCCTGTTAGTGTATTTCTGAAAAGACCAGAGAGTCAGTAGGGCTACTGTGCATATTTTTGTAAAATAATTGCATATTTTGTTGCAGGTTGTGTATAATAAATTTAAATATATTATTTCATTAATCAATCATACTATGGATGGACAATTAGAAGAAGAAGATGAGTGGAAAGTGGAAACCTACGCCAGATACATAAGTCCTATATGTCAGGATCATTCTATGTGGGTTGGACCACTACTGCATTTTCCAGAGCTGAATGGAAAGATAGCAGATGTAAGAAAGGACTATGTAACCTAATTTGATGTAAATGGGTGATGTAATATAAATGTACCTTGAATCATAGCATTTCAATTTGTATTTGCAAGTAGACACCTGTATGACTGACAAGGTAACCAAAAGCACATGTGCGCATTCCATTCACATGCATTACTGATGACACTGAACAAACACACTACTCTAGTGGAACTCTTGGAAAGAGGCTAGCCACAGGCTTTATGTTGTTTCGGGTATACATATGTAGAACTTAAGCCAGAAGTGAGAACCCAAGTATTATCCTGCATAGCGACACGGAGCAATAAAGCTGGTCTACCTGGTTGTGCTGGTATCTCTAATGCATGGGAAGATCAGCCGATGTCTATATAGCAGTGCGGAGTCAACCAACATTGTCAACTATTATTCAAGGAGTACTCAGATAAGTAAGTGCAGAAACCGATGAACATTAGAGCAGTTTATGAGAATCAAGTCAAGTGAAGAAAAAGACTAGTTAACTTTTGTCAAAAAAGCAGAGACACTTTAATTCAGTAAAAGTAGTAACTGTAATATCATTGTGATTTCTGTGAATATTGTGTAAATATAAAGTTCATATCCATATATCATTATCATCAAATTTCAGGATCAGAAGAAAAGAGAATCATTATAAATAAATTGATTTTAATTGTAACTTGGATTTTGTTAATTTCATAAAGTTACAGTTGAGTTCAATTTGAATTCCATTGTTTAATTAAAGCATAGAATAGTCGTTACGAGAAGACACTCTAGACTCTTGAATCTACTTATTACCATCTGGACAAGAGCTCTTTACAGTCTGACTATAACCTGTGTCATCCATACAGCAGTGCTCATTTCTGAGACTGGGGTATTCTCTATAGTCCAGTATAAATTCTCTGGAACTATCTTTATTATCTTTGCTATAATATAGTAATTATTTAGTAACACAGTGGACACATACTCCCCAGTCACACTGTGGGCGCATCTCTCCACAAAAATACGAGGGAAGGTCAAAAAGTAATGCCTCCTATTTTTTATGTATGTAAATACTGCATCGGTGTGCAATTTGTAAATTTAGCAGGATTCATCAAACACTCTTCAGCATTGTATAGCATTACCAACCTGTTTCAATAACAGGTGGTACCACTGTAACAGTTTTAAAATGGCTGCCAAAGACGTTCGGTTAAAACAACGTTATGTCACAGAATTCCTCAATGCTGAAGGCGAGATCCCAATTTGCATCCACGAACGTTTGAAGAATGTTTATGGAGATTCAACAGTGGATGTTAGCACTGTCCGACGTTGGGTACATCGTTGTGACGAAGCCGAAGTAGGTCAATCCTCAATGGCTGACGCAAAGCGGACTGGCCGTCCGTCTACCGCAGTGACTCCACACAACATTCATCGAGTTGATGGCATCATTCGTGGTGACCGTCGGGTAACACTGGATGAACTTTCTTCCATGTTGTCCATTAGTAAAGGCAGTGTCCAGAACATCATTAAGGACTTGGGTTATTCACAACTTTGTGCACGGTGGGTACCCAGAATGTTGACAGACAGACATAAAGAAACAAGGAAAACCATAGCCATCAACCGAGACCCTTAAACGCGTGGCACGAAAGTGGTTTAGGAAAAAGGACACACATTTTTACCGTGCGGGGATACATGCCCTTGTGAGAAGATGGACAAAAACTGTAACAAATAACGGAGACTACATTGAGAAATAAATTTTTGAAGTTCAGACTTAGGGCTACATTTCAATGTGAATTTTATCTGTTTTCTTGCCTATTGAATGAAATTAAAAATTACGAGGCATTACTTTTTGACCGTCCCTCTTATATAATCTCGTTACAATGCTGCTACTTGTGATGTGTGTGTGTTTCTGTCTATGATGTGTGTACTGCTGTCTGAAGCATATGGTGCTGTCTGTGACGTATGTGCTGTCTGCTGCCGTGTGTGGTGTATGTACTGCTGTCTGTGAGGTACGTGACGTACATACTGCTGCCTCTCTTGCACAAGATGAAGTTGTCTTCGTTACACGTGTGCATGCTTGTTGCACGCGTTGTTGTTGTTTCTGTTTTTTTTTTGTGTGTCTGTTATAACTGTTGTTATTGTTCCATTATTACAAAATAATCATCACCATAGAGTACCATGCCTAGTGGCGTAGAAGATCATGTCTCTCCACAACTTCCTGTCTCCAGTACAATTTATAAGTTCTGTTGTTGACCTCCTTCCATGCCACGATGTTAAACTGTCCAGTATTTGCTCTCTTTGTCTTCCTCTATCTCTCTTTCCTTCAATCTTACCTGTTGTTACGATATGTTCCAGCTTTTCTCTTCTCAGGCCTAAAAAACAGGATTGCTTCTTTCAAACTTGTGAAATAAGTTTCCTTTGCGCATTGGCCTCTTTCAGGACATCCTCATTACTATTTTTGGCTGTCCATGGTATTTTTAACATTCTTCTGTAAAACTACATCTGTGGCATCTAGTGCTTTACCTACTTATTTACTTACTGTCCATGACTCACTCCCAAATGTCAGGATTGGTTCTATATAACACTATTTCTTACTTCCAATGAGAAATAATTGTTGCATAAAATACTCTTCATTTTATAGAATGCTGCTTTTGCCTGAGATATTCTGCTCTTCACTTCTGAGATGCAACTTCCATCCGTTGTTATTAAGGTGCCCAGGTATTTGAATCTATTGACATGTTTTAAAATTGTTCCATTTACTTTGATAGTACATTATGGGGAAACCATTTCTTTAAGATGACCATTACTTCTGTCTTTTTGTTATTAAGGCTGAGGCCTTTATTTTCACTTTCTGTGACTATTGTATCAAACATTTCATGCAGCTCTTTTTCAATTTGTTCTATTAAGACTGTATCATCAGCGTATCTCTGGAATGTCCTCTAGGGATCTCATTATATTTTCACTGTACAGATTGAATAGATCCGGTGACAGCACATATCCCTGCCTGACACCCTTTATTACTTGCTGAAACGTTCCTATTTGGCTGCTAATTCTTACAGCTGCTGTTTGTTGCCAGTACATATTCTTTATTACCCTCAAGTCTTTACCATCAGTATTGACGCGTTCTAACATTGTGATAATTATCTCATGTTTCACTTTGTCAAATGCCTTAGTGTAATCTCTAAAGCATAAGTACATATTTGTTTTTACTTCTATGGCTCTTTCTTTTTAACTATCTTATAATATATATGGTATTGTTTGTGACTTTACCTTCTACAAATTCACACTTTTCATCACAAAATAAACAAGGGATATAAAAAAGATACTGTTCTTTTATACCGCCAATCGTTAAAGAAGATCCTTGAGTGACCTACCTTGAGTGAGTGTCAGCACTGTTTTGAAGCTGCTGATGTAAGTAATGGCTGCTATACACTGAAAGTGGTGGTGGTCGTGATGGCTGTGAAAATAGGCGTGCTCGCGTTTGTGAGGATTGATGGACTTATTCACATACACCAGGCTTATTGTCTTTGGTGATGACCTTGACCTATGAATACAATTTACGTCTTTATGCATGAATGCAGCGATCCAGATTTACGTGATTTCAAATTAAAGAGTTTTACTATCATTTTCCTATGGAGCGAGGAGCCATTACTGAAGCTTGACCCCTTGCAGGAAGCCTGTACAAAGCGTTGACATGCACGTGAAGGAGTAGTTTCTCAAGCAATTTATTTTACATGATGAGATTGCCAGCCCCGTGCACAACTGCATATTAGTCGTCTAGTGCGTTATGCCTGAGCAAGCAGTAATCCTATTCATTCTGTTCTCATCAGAGACATTTGGTAAACCATTAATCCTCCAAGGCACAGGTCTTCAATTAATTCACACCAAGCCACTCTGCCCTGTGCTATCAATGCAAGTTCTTTCCATATCTTCTAACGTTGTGTTTAGGTCTGTCCCTGTTAAGTCCATATCTAAACACAGTCACATTCATCATCATCTTCCCGGGTAAACTTACCATTATTAGCTGCAAGTACCCGGCGTTGCCCGGAAGTCTATCACCCTTCAACAAACCAAGACATAGCCTTCAACAGTCCCCTATTTCCTTCGTTCACTTGTACAGAATTCAGCAATTACTTTCAGGCAGAAATAACAAACTAAATTCCACAGTGCTACATTTCCTTTATGACTTACACACATTATCAGCATTCAGCGAGAACAAATGTACAAATACAATTATACAGACATTCTTTCGATGACAGTTAATGATGTGTGTAACTATCTGCATGACCTACAAAATAATAACTCACCAGTATCTGATGAATTTAGTAATTGTATACTACGTTATGTTGCACCATTTATGAATGATTCACTAATATAAAATAAATATAAATAATTTGTGTATTGAAATATGGTACATTCCATTG
The DNA here is from genome assembly GCA_024509875.1 of Oreohelix idahoensis. Classification (NCBI taxonomy): domain Eukaryota; kingdom Metazoa; phylum Mollusca; class Gastropoda; order Stylommatophora; family Oreohelicidae; genus Oreohelix; species Oreohelix idahoensis. The sequence goes on from JAMPIV010013315.1 coordinate 26,330, forward strand.
GCCTTTAAAATCGCTAAAGTATACACACTTTTCATATTTGGTTCATCGGATAATAGTAACTTTGGTAACTGTAGGCCAATTTCTCTTATATCGTCGCTATCTAAACCACGGGGGCTCTTTCTCTCTTTTTCTCTCCCTCCCTCTCTCTTTATTTCTATCTCTCTCTCTGCTTTGCTGTGTATGAATTCTCCAGTTATTAGGCCATCATAAATTCTCCTGTGGTTAAATCTTTTTATTGTCCCTCTTATTAGGTCTTCATAATTTCTGCACATATTAGATCTTTATAATATCTACGTTGATGTGATTTTCATAATTTTTTACACTTATTAAATCTTCATAATTTCTCCTCTTATTAAATCTTCATAATTTCTCTTCTTATGAGATCTTCATAATTTCTCCTCTTATTAGATCTTCATAATTTCTCCTCTTATGAGATCTTCATAATGTCTCCCATTATTAGATCTTCATAATTTCTCCCCTTATTAGATCTTCATAATTTTTCCCCTTATTAGATCTTCATAATTTCCCCCCTTATTAAATCTTCATAATTTCTCCTCTTATTAGATTTTCATAATGTCTTCCCTTATTAGATCTTCAAAATGTCTCCACTTATTAGATCTTCATAATTTCTCCCCTTATTAGATCTTCATAATTTTTCCTCTTATTATATCTTCATAAGTTCTCCTCTTATTAGATCTTTGTAATTTATATTCCTTTAGATCTTAATAAATTTTACACATTGGATCTTTGTTATTTCTCCTCTTATTGGATCGTTAAAGTATACACACTTTTCATACTTGGTTCATCAGATAATAGTAACTTAGGTAACAATAGGCCAATGTCTTTTATGTCGTCGCTGTCTAAACCACGGGACTATAAAACACACATTTATACTACAACGCATAGCTCACAGCGAAATTGTTGCTTAGAGCATTGTTGCTTGGACCATTGTTGCTTAGACCATTGTTGCTTAGACCATTGTTGCTTAGACCACTGTTGCTTAGACCATTGTTGCTTAGACCATTGTTGCTTAGACCACTGTTGCTTAGACCATTGTTGCTTAGACCACTGTTGCTTAGACCATTGTTGCTTAGACCAAAAACACTCATACCGCACAGGTATAAGATGACACTTCACTAGCACTTAATGTTCAATATCAGATAGGCCCTTATTTTTTTGTTTCATTCCTGCTAGCACCTATGCAGCTTTTCCTTGTTCAAACATTCCAGGTGTCCAATCTGAAGATTGTCATAGGTGAAAGAAAGTGAGCAGACAGTCCAGACTCCGTTTGGGTTTCTCCGAACCATGAGATTATTCTCACTGATAAAGGAACCTCTTCCACCTTTATTGAGCTGATTTACTTTGCTTAAGATAACATATTCGTGCTGAAGTTTTTTTTTTTAAAATTTGTTAATTTACCTTTTAGTTTTTATAGGATATGGTATCCTGCCCCACGCCAGCTCTCCTTGCTCGCCTCTCACGATATGTCTTTTTAGGGTACAGTGTTCCTATTCTTTGCTCCCCTTTCAGCCACCAGTTAAAAACTATGTTTTACACATATACATTCATGCAATTTCCTCCATTGCACACAGAGCTCCACACAGAGCAGGTACCTTCAACAAACGCACGCCATGCCCATCTGTCGTGAGCCATGAGCTCCAGGTCTTTCCATGTTTTCCTCAACATGTTCGTGTTTATTTTGTCTAGTTCCCAGTTCTCTTTTCCGTAGGTCTTTCGGTATACAGCTTCTTTTCTTACCATGGGGATTCCAGGACAAGAACTGCCTTGTAAGGCTATCAACAGGTTTCTACAATTTATAATTTACACAATTTGTCCAGGTCAAATACACGTCAAGGCCTAAAAACCCAACCCTTGCAGACCCAAGTAGAACAGTCTCAACTGAGATGGTTTGGCCATGTCTGCAGAATGGGAGAAGATCGGCTACCACGGCAAGCATGGAAAACTAAGAGCCAGGGATCCAGACCTCCAGGACGACCCAAAGTCCGCTGGGAGGGCAACATTAGATGTAGCGAAAGGTTTTCCTAGTGCGATGATAGTGGTAGAGAAGAAGTAGAATCTCTCTCCAGAAAGTATAAAGTTTCAGTGCCCGAGAAGTACACTGGTATCACAAGTGAGTTACAGCTGTGAATACTCTGAGCTGGACAATAGATTTAGGCTTCAGAAGTATACGGGGCCACTTTCGCTATAGTAACCCTATGTGATAATATAATTAAATTAGAAAAAGTAACTCAAAATTTAACAGTTAAAAATTTACCAAGTCAAATGAGTACAATTTCATAATTTATTATGTACATCTACGAGTATATATTCTTGTAATGAGAAATGGGTGTTGGAAGATGGTAAAATGTATGATAATTATTTATAGTTACAAATTAAAATAAATAATAGAAAAAAATCTTGGATGAATCTTCCAATAAAATTAGAACAGTCTGTCACAGTATATATATATATATATATATATATATATATATATATATATATAATATATATATATATATAATATATATATATAATATAATTATATATATATATATATATATATATATATATATATATATATATATAGATATATATCTTGCTATCTAGTCCCTAGCTGTTATCATCATCGACAGTCATTTTAGAAACTGCTCTCAGGATTTGTTGGATTGAATAACACATAAACTCATCTGGTATTTGTCGAGGTTCCTGAGACACACTTGAATCAATAGACTGTCCTTCAGCCCGCCCTATAACTACGGGGGACTACGGTGTTGAAGATTGGTTGACCTCTAGGCTTCAGTTAGCAGGATCAACGGTCCTCAAGTCTTTAGTTAAACTCGAACATGAGCTTGATCAGGAATGATCATAAAACTCGATCATAAAAAACTGGAACAAAAGGTAATAGGTGGCCATGGTGTTCCAACAATCTCACCACCCACTGCTGTTCATGAGGCGACCATGTCTTCAGTGTTTGTATATAAAATGAATGATTCATGGTAGTATGTTACAGAGATAGCATGATAAGATATTGTCCACTGTGCAGAAAATAACAAAATACATGAATAAATCACATGTTATGTTACATGGGTAAGATATAACCTTTGCCTTCCACTTATGGATGTCAAGTCACTTATGTACTTGCTGGTATGTCGTAAGCTTTCAGGCAAGAACTAGCCATGATATATTTGGCTAACCAATTAATGGTTATGCTTCCTGACAATGCCGGTGGAGGTTATCTCTGGTTAGCGTCTTACCCTTTTTATTATGTCTGATGCAATTAAATCGTAAATAAAATGATAGTAGTCATACATACATCTTTAATAAACTTACATACCCTCTTCGGATTAATAAGCTCACGGTGAGGCTGTATTGGTTGAAGTTAATCTGCCCTGCATGCAGCGTGAAAAAAGAACTTTTCTTGCAGATACTGTCTTCCAGTTTCTCAATCTGGCTTCTGGATTTGGTGTGTGTGATTTTCAAAGCGCCGCTCTGTCCTTATATTTGGGCATCTCTCCTGTACGAGAAAGCACCTCTTGAAGTCCCATAAGATTTTCGTTTTATCTCCTGGTTTGAGGCGATCTGTGCTTTTTCTGTACTTGTTTTCTCTTCTTTTCACTACACCTCATATCCTTCCTTCTTTCCTAAGTATCCTTTCATTTTCCCCATTTGAGGCTTTCATTCTATTCAAGTTTTATCGAAATCCGTTTAGGCATGTAGTTATAATAAATTTTTAAAGATTATTAGCTAACTTTTAGCAGATGTGATGACGATAAAAAATGTTAATTATTTTTAAAACTATTTATATTTGAATAATATCCTTTTGGATATCATTTATAGTCTATATCTTTTTGTGAATTATTATTATTTAAATGTATTCCAACCAGGCTTGCTCTTGTAGCTTTAAATTTAATTTCCTGTAAATGCAAACTTTTAAAGTCGGCCATTCCTATATTCGCTATTTCCTACCTTCTTCAATACCGTCCGGCTAAACGTAATTCACATTTTTCCGCCTTCTTCAAACTTCAAAGCAAGATACGTCGCGTGTTATCCCTGCGCTGTGTGTGTGTGTGTGTCGCGTTACACATTTTTTCACAAACGAAGCAAGTGGTACCAAATCTCGCTACATTAGACAATCTTTTAAGGACCGAGGACAAGAATGGAACCAAGCCAGGAAGAAGACAGCCGATAGAATAGTATGGCGCTCTCTCTTACAAACCTCTACACCTCACGGTAGAAGAGGAACGAATAAGTAAGTAAGTAATAATTTGCACATATAGTATATCTTTATTATTAACTATTTCAGTCAGATTGTTTACTGCACGAGACAAGCGTCAATGAGTACATACCTAAATGTGATGCAACCAGATCTATTAAAGTTGTCTACGAATGATGCACTGTCAGGTAAATCGATAGGATAAATACATGACATTCGACGGATGTTCTCTGTAGACTTAAGGGCGATGTTCCACGGCCTGTAATGAAACGAGCTATTTGTCATTGAACTGTTGAAGAGCAAGACAATGAAGTACGTCTATCTTTTTTTTTTTAAATCCTGTTTTGTCACTGCGTGCCTGAATGTGTCAAATTAAACAGTACATTGTTATTTTGTTTACTTTGTTTTATTTACTCGACGTATTTATTTTCAGTCATCGAGTCCTTTCAGTGTTTGGCCCAAGGTTTATTCATCTTAACACTCTTCGAACCGGAAATTAAAAAATCGTTCCGATGACATTTGAAGTAAAAAAAAGCACATTAATTTTTTTTTTAATTTTGACTTCAAATCAATGTTTTATATTAAGAATACATGTTAACAATTATATCTGTGCTAAAAAATATACAGAATTCACTTATTTTGACTTTGATAGTTGGTCTCGTGTTGTTCACTGAGGTCTTTGAAGATACACAAAGAATAGAACAACTACTCCATAAGGAATGTCGTACACGAAAACTAATTTGAGGCTGTGTATACATGGGGCTGGCAACTTGATCATGTAAAATAACTTGCCACAGAAACTACAGCTGACATAGCATATGACTGCTTGATGCAGGCTTCCTGCTAGGGGACCAGTAAATCCTATCCTATATATAAAATCCCAGCTTTTTCTGTCAGTGCATAACGCTAAGGGATGCAACTTTGGTTGGAAGTTAGACATTAATTGTATTGTTTCCCTTATATGTACTCTCCCGAAAATAGTAACACTTACCAAAGAAGAATGCGCAAATGCCGGTGTGTAAAAGAATATATTTATAGACTGTGTGATCCCGTATACACACATTGGGATCCTCGCTGCTGCTACATAGTTCATGTACTGTGGTGAAGCACAGTGGCTTTTAAAAATACTTTGAATAAGTAAAATTGCCTTTAGGTATTGTTGCTTTTGAATTTAATTCCCGTCTTATGACGGGCTTTTACACTAGTAAATAAATAATACTCAAAGGTATGTTTTAGGCCCTCGCGAGAAATAAAGAAGTAGAGGACTAGACAACAGAAAAATAACAGAAGCGATAGGCTTACCGAGAATCGAACCCAGGACCTTCCGAACGACACCATCGCCTAGCTAAGGGAGCGAATCGTTGCTATATTCTCTACCACCACAAAATTAGTGCTTCCGCGGATACAGGTCTTTCACTATCTCTCCACGTAACCCGGATATGTACCTATTTAAATTTTAATTAATAAAAATATCATACTAATTAGTGTATGCATGCATATTTATGATAATGATACGCACATACACAACAAGATAAAAGTAGCTTACTTCTCCTCATACTTGTCTTTAGGGTCGTTGAAGTCAGGGGACAGAAGAAAATTTTCCTTACTGCAGATGTCTTTGTCTGAGAGCTCTAGTGGCCACTGCTGTACGTTGCTCAGACGGTAACGAAGAACTTTCTCGGCTGGCGTATCGTAATACATGCATAAAAACCTGGGGTAGCAGCCATTCTGTGGGGATTATAAAATAAACCATCATCATCATAATTTTCGGCTCCAAAGAAAAGAAAGCCTACAGAAAGCAATCACACTCTTACAGCGGTAGTTTCTCTAGCACTTTGTTTTACATCATGGGGAAGCCAGCCCACATAAACAATCTTATATTAGTCGCCTTGAACGACACGCATCAGGAAGCAGTAGTAATATTATGTGCCTCATGAGAAACACATGGGATCTATACGGGGAGAAAAATACGTTTATTTCTCGTATAGTTCATATTTTGTTTAAATATACCCTTTTTTAACGACAAAGCTCTCAACAAAATAGAAAAGCTTATTTACTCTCATAATGTTTTCCATCCAAAGTGTCCCTTTCCTAAAGAAAAGGTAACATATTTTTAATGTCTTTATGTAGTTTTTCAGTAGAAATATTCTCAGTTTTAAAACAAAATAGAATAAATCCTGTTTAGATATAAATATTTTTTATTTATAGGAAGTTTAAAATAACAGATATAAAAACATTTTAATGCATTTTTTAGATTGGAGATTCACAGTGAAATAGCACTTGAAGAAGGACCACAAGAAAAACAAAAACAAAAACACTCAAAAAAAAAAGAAAGATACTGTCACCTTTTTCAGTATAATAAAAAAAAAATAATGTATTTGCTAAATTTTGAGAAACATGACGAGGATTTTGAGACGAGGTTTCCACATGAAACATAAGAATTTTGTCAGAAAGACAGACATGCTCTTGTGTCCAAGTGTCGAAAATGCATAGAAATACGTTAAGACATGACAAAAAAATGTGACGGATATATAATATATGGGACTTTTCCTAAATAAATTTTATTTCAAGGTTTTCAGTCAATTTTAGATGAGACAAAAACACTGGGCAAATATTATTAAGTGATAAGCTTATATTGTGTCAGTATGTGAAAAGAAGTCTATAAATTTAAGATTAATGAATATACTGAGTCCATAGACAAGCAACTGAGAGATGAACAAGCAGGTTTTCCACAAAACAAATCCTATACAGACCAGATAGCCACATTGAGAATAATAGTTGAACAAAGTCTGGAATGGAATTCACCACTATCCATCGGATTCGTGGACTATGAATAGGCATTTGACAGTGTAGACAGAGAATCACTTTGGAAATTGGTGAGGCATTATGGAGTTCCCATGAAGATCATTAACGTAATAAGGAAGACCTATGAAGACATGATTGTTGCATATATATTTTTGAATGCACAGATTACAAAAATACGATATGTCTATTTAATAATTTATTTGTGTACGAAAATGCTTCCCTTGGGGAAAGCGAGATAATCCATGATTGATTTATACGTTTGATTCGGCGTATGAATATTGACGTCATGTCAGTTCTCGTTTGTTAGGGCCAGAAAATAGATTGATCTTGTTCAAGATGTTAATGGCCTGAATTTATATGTATTACTTGTCTAGTACAAGAAGATTCAGTTTTATATTGTATATCTTCGTATGCTAAGGTCGGACTATACCGAACTCTGGCAGAGGTATCCGTTGTCCTAGAGAGTTGTAGAGAGTTCCGAAGAAGACGGTCGTAATGGCCGGTTGTGTATTTTGTAAGGGCTGGTCCTGTTAAAGGTTTAAAGTGAGTTATGGATGATTTTTCCATAAGGAAGGAATGTCTCTGCAAGTGTGTGATGTCAGAGACTCTTTTCATGTATTTCATTATGTTTGAATTCGGACTCCAGGTAAAGCCAGACCCGTTTTTCCTTTGATGATCTCCTTATGGTTAGACCTAGATGAAACATCGTATTTTCGAGCATCGTTGGTCGCTTTAATATAGATTGATGAAGATGACAGGTTCCATCAGCGCTTATGTCTTTATGAAACAACCTTCTGACTAAGGGACTGTATGGAAACTATAGGAAATCCTATATATTCAAGTTATGAATTAACTCTGGCTTATGATTATCCTTCTGCTGGGCGAGTGAGCGAAAACTCAGGGAAGGAGGCCATTTTGTATTCCTGTCATCATTATGGATCACTGTCCAAAGAACGGATCATGAATCTTACTATTCAGACAGTGGCACGGAGATCTCATTAAGATGAAAACCCCTACTGTGGTTTAACTTTGTTATTTAAATATTTGACATATACAGCTGGAGAACTTAGCCAAGGAGAAGGTTCCTCCAGTGAACCCCTTTGTATGTTTACACACACATACCCACTGATGCGTTCAGTCAGTTAGGGGATACGGCAATAGTACGCCAGAAACTGAATGACTTTATTATATTGAATGCTGCATGAACTGTACTACTATTCTGCTACCTAATGATTTGCTATGTCAACATACTCATGACTGTATTCCGTGCTGTCCCAGTGTGTGCGTCATTATTAAAAGCATAGAAAACGTCAACAGCGGTTCCTAACATTTTTGACTTGCCTAAGAGTGTTAGTGAAATAGTATCAAGTGTCAACTTCATCGAACAGTACACCATTCGCGTGTTTTCCACTCTCACTCCATACATATACAATCCTGCGTCGGTTGAGTTGACCTTTGTTGTACTTGCCTGTCTCATGTGTAACGAGCAGGAAGAATACTCTACCCTTTACATTGATGACCACCAGTACCACCTGAGGAACGATTACTTGACAGTAATCCCATAGCAGACACTGCCTTGCTGTCTTTGCCTTCCCTAACTCAGGACTAGAGTGAGTTACCCATTTACAGCTGGGTAGACTGGAGCATGCCTGGTATCATCAACTCAGTACACTACAGTGGACTTTACAGTAATGAACAAGTCAAACTACAACATTCTACAATGATATGCAGAGTTCTTCATGAAGGACAACTTACAGAACCATTTAAGATTAGAAGGGGAGTGAGACAGGTATGCCTCTTGTCTTCATTTTTTTTTCTTACTAGCAATAGATTGGGTTATGAAAACATCGACATCACACAACAGAAATAGAATCCAGTGGAATCTGACTAAACAGCTTGATGATCTGGATTTTGCAAATGACTTGGCTCTTCTGTCCCATAACCATAATCAGATGCAAGAGAAAATGAAAATTCTCGATGAGAGGTCACAACAAGTGGGTCTGAAAATTACACAGTGAAAAGACAAATACTATGAGAATAAATGCAAGAAATGATAACAAGGTTGAACTTGAAGAAACACCACTAAAAGATGTAGATTCTTACAAATATATTGGCAGTAATATAGACAGAGTTGGAGGGACAGACAATGATTTCAAAATAAGAATACAAAAAGCAAGAGCTTTCATTGCATTTAGAAACATATGAGGAACAAGAGAAATCAAGTCCAACACAAAAATAAGAATCTTCAACTCAAATGTGAAGTAAGTCCTATTGTATGGCTCTGAAACATGGAGAGTAATAAAAACAACATCCAAAAAGCTACAGACGTTTATAAACGGGTGCTTGCGAAGAATAGAAGGACTGCAATGGTATGACAAAGTCACAAACGTGGAACTGATGACAAAAACCAGACAAGTGCTAGTGGAACAAGAGTTGAGAAGAAGACGCTGGCGATGGATAGGACACACATTGAGGAGACCTGTTGATAGCATTACAAGGTAGTCATTGTTCTGGAGTCCACAGGGAAAGAGAGGCAGAGATAGACCAAAAAACACACGGAGAAGAGAACTGGATACAGAAGTGAAAATGGTGAGGAAAACATGGAAAGAACTTTATCGGATGGCACAGGAAGACTCCGCATGTGTTTGTTGAAGGCCTATGCTCCTTAACGAGCTAACGGGTATTGAATGATTGATTGAATTTACTGACTTACCTGATACGTTCCCCACAGTATTGCTCTCAAGGCTACTCTAAGATCAGGGTTAAAGCTCACACATTCCAGAAGGCCAAGACTAGAATGGTGCAGTGCTGTTTTGTGTATCTGCCACGAACATTAAACAAATATTAATGTAATAGTAAATCTGTTTGTACAAGATTTTATTGTTTAATTAAATACTTGAGAGACATTAGAATAGAATCAGATAAGCTTTATTTGTCTCCGCTCATCCACTATCTCAGCAGAGCACATAACTAGTTCAACCTAAATTTCGCTTATAATTAGGGTAGTCAGTGTAATTTTATTGGCAATTTTGTGTTTTATTTACATCAGACTTTTAGTTATATTTAATGTTGCTTAGTTATTGTACTTGGTCATAGCTATTTAAATAGTCCAGTTTTGATGCTTCCTGATTTAGGCAAACCTTTTATTCTCAGAACAGATGCTTCAGCAGTGGGAATAGGTGGTTGTCTCATGCAGATGCACATTGACACTTTACACTCTGTCCTATATGTCAGGCGGAAATTTCTGCCGGTAGAGACAAGATATGCCACGATTGAAAGGAAATGTTTGGCTATCATCTGGGCTGCGTCCAAGCTGTCACGGTACTTATTAGGATCGCATTTTTAATACAAACAGATCATAAGCCACTCGTTTTTCTGCAGTCTGCCAAGTCACCATACAGCCGGTTGACAAGATGGGCGTTAATCCTGCAACAGTTTGATTTCACTATTATGCCTGTAGCACGGCAAAGTAATGTACTGGCAGATGTCCGATCACGGTTTTGAGAGAGCATTCTTACGTGTAGTTTCACCTGTAAATTTTGATGACTTGACATGGGTTTAGTAATTATGCATTCATTTCTTTTATGTTGAGAATGTATATTACCTATTTTTGGATATACTTAAAATGATTGCTGTTGGAATGTTTTTTTTATGTTACTGTTGTGTGTGCTAACCTTGGATGGGATCAAACTTATGCTTGATGATGTATTTCCTGTTTTTCACCTGGGGAAAGGGGTGAACGTTGTATGAATGATCCTCTGCTCCAGTGGGAGCTTAATTGTATGTTAAGTTGTTGTGAGTTGTGTATGCTTGCGCTGAGGTATTTTTTGCCACAATCGATGTTGTTCGCTGGAATTCAGCCAAGCTGCAAGCTATATACGATTGAATGATGCTTAGTGAAGTGTGTAAGAGTTTCACGTGTTTTGGTGAACTTGAATGGAAGGAGACGAATGGACAGAGATTGTGTTGGTAGAGTGTAGACAGCGAGTAGCGTAGATAAAAGAAAGGTGGATGGCTAGAGAAGAGAAATGTACGATTATCGGGCCAGTGATATTGTGAAGCGGATTTATTTATGAAGTAGTTTATTGATGTAGTTTTTCTGATTACCATAGTGATTGTGAAATACTATGGATTTGATATGTCTCCGGTGACCGTAATGGTCCTACGCTCATTGTGACTTGTTTATTACATAAATCCATGGAGATTGAACTAGCTGTTGGAGTTGTTTTATCATAAAATATCATGCATGGAGGCAGATCTAGAATCATCCTTATATGACTACCAGCTATGCACAATGCTACAATATATGTACGTGGAAGTGAACCTATGTCTGTGAGACTAATTACATCATCATTGACTCTTGAAAACATCCATACACTTCCAGGGATTCCCTCTGTGGTGAAAATTGTTGATAACCCATCATTACACACTAAGCTTGCAGAAGTCACTTGAGCTCCTGGCGTAATTCTTTGGTTTTGACTTGCTTGACGGCATGCAGAAGGATCTCACTGTGGACCCTGTGATAGGCAGGGGAAGCTGAGAAGTGGTTCTGTGCAGGACGTGACTATTCCTTGGGAGAGCCCAGAACCAAAGTACAGTATTTTAGCTCTACATAGTTGGAGAGCCTCCTTGGATGGCTGCGAATGCACAGTATGCCATGCACTTCTTACTCCTAGCTTGGGACCAGATGTGACGATCCTTTAAATGCAAGCCAAGCTAGAGAAACTGGAGCTCATGACTTCAACTAAACAACGTTTCGGAATGGCAGAAAAGCCACAAGAAAAGCCTAGATCTACAGTGAAGATAATACCAAGGAGACTTCAACTTGGTATTGGCTGCTAAAAAGCGAGATGCTCAGCATCCCTAGTTAAACAACAACAACAAATCATAAAGTACTACCTGGACAGTGAGCCAGACGGTAGCGTATGCTGTTGTTTGAGTCATTAGATTTCTAGATCCACCAAAATACACCTTACCCGTCACAAGTGGATTTGTTGTTTGTATATTTATTGACTATTTACAGTATAATCATCTTATGGTTGGGGTTTTTACACACTGAAGGTATTTTTAATTATCTTTTTTTTTCCCGCAACTAATATGACGTTAAAATAGTCCTTGTTTTTAATTTTCCTGTCAACTGTTCCGTATTATAATTTATTTATTCATTTGTCTGCTTGTGTCTTCTTAAAATGACGGGAAATAACTGTTGTGCTGTTTCTGCCGCACGTCCTGATGACGGTACTAAATGTCTTGTGGTCAGTATATTCATTTCCGACCACCACCGAAATGCGGAACAGCCCTTTTTTACACTTTCAAATGCATAATTATAAAATCCTAAATCCGCGCTTACACGATCATATATAAAGTGCGCAATACATCTAGGCTAAAAAACAAGATACGAAAGTAAGAAGAATACAACAACTTTTAAAGTAAGTGGCTTATGGTTCCTCTTCTTATCACTAATACACTTAGATGCCATTGTAATTAATTTTACAAAATATTATATATAACATTATATAATGTAACAAATTTAAAAGTACGAAAGTTTAGAAAATTACCAGAATACATAGGGATGCTGAGCGAGCAAATGCTATAAATAGACTCAATTACTGACAATCAAAAGGCGCCCGAAGCCGTTCTTGAACTCTGCTGCTGAGCCATCATGCCGAAAAACGCCGAAAGATCAGAACAAGCGCCGAACATTTTGAGCGTATATAACTGAAAACCGCCGTATTTACGGAACGCCGGAAAGCGGGGCCCGACTGTACATTCATGCAAACCGCTTCTTGTCGTATCTGTTGACGTGTCATTTCCAGTTATGTCCCTATCGCCCTCGTGCCAATTTGTCTTTTAACCATTTTAATTCATAACAGTTTGTTGCCAAGCGCTATCCCCTGTATCCTAATTGTCCCACAGAAGCGTCTGTAACCAACAATGAAACAATCCATCCAGCTTTTCGCGAAGATAAGGAAAATGCGCGCATTGCACAGTGAAATCTTACATTGAACACCCATTACAAGAACAAGCAGGGCTTTGAAATATTTAACGGTGTATTTTCCATTGACCATAGGTCATGATATGTTTGACGACTTCACAGATCTAATGAAGTTGAAATGGAGTGGGGAAACAATGAAAGAACCACAGGAGAATTAATGCCGTCATTAGGACATGCAGAAGACAGAGCCCGACATAACTGTTTGGAGTCATGTATTGGCGGGTTACTTGCTCGTGCTTTAATTGTGTGTGTGTGTGTGTGTGTGTGTGTGTGTGTGTGTGTGTGTGTGTGTGTGTGTGTGTGTGTGTGTGTGTGTGTGTGTGTGTGTGACTTATTTAATCGAATACTACGCTCTATTTTTATTAATGTTTTTTTCAATGACCATTATATTGTTTATTTATGCTTCTACGACATTATTCCATGACATTATTCCATGACATTATTCCATGACATTATTCCATTTTGACCGTCCGATTAGCTACGCAGATAGAGCGTTTTCCTCGTGCGGCGAAGTTACTGCGTTCCGGGTTCGGAACCTGGCAGTGTTACGCTTCAATATACCCAGCTGTAAATGGGTACCGGACCCTGCTGTTGAGTTAGGGAAGGCAAAAATCAGCGAGAAAGACAATTGGTCAAACCCCACCTCATTAAAAAAAGCTGGGCTTAGTATGGTGAAGTCTCTGACACTTTACTCCATGCGGCAGTATCTGCTATAGGACTACCTTTAACTTTAGAACAGGGGTCGGTAACCAATCGATCTCGATCTACTGGTAGATTCCAGTGGATGATATGGTAGATCTTTAGGGGACTGTGAGGGAAAAAAGGAAAGGTTTTTAAACTTGGGAAATTTCAGACTACATCTCTCCCGCTGGCATTTAAAATCGCGGTGTTCCCGGGATCAGAGGTACTTTTCCCACATTCCCAATGAAAACTCTCGAGCTGGCTACTACAATACATTGGTGCAGTTAAAAATTACACGCACGCGCACGCACGCACACACACACGCACGGAAGATTTTTAGAGTACTCCGTGTTACTAAAGTAGATCCCAAAAGCTCCTGGCTATCCGACCCCTGCTTTAGAAGATTTTAACAGGTTTTCTCAATGTGAATCTGATACATCATTTAAAATGCGATCACAAATAAGTAACAAGGGGAAATTTGCGTGTACAGTCAAGATCTATAAATAGCGCTCATTTCCCTAGTGTGTTCTCATATTTAGCCTCTGCGCTGGAAAGCAAATTGACGCGGCTGAAAAACGGTACAACAATTACGTTACTGTGAAATTTCACTCCAAACTAAAATTGCCAAGTGGAGTTACAACGGGTTCAACGAGACACTCCAACATGTTTTGTAGAATGGCCGGACTACAATCAATGTATGTCTTTTTTTTTTTTAACTTTCGGTTTTCTTTTGCCATCGATCACTGCTATTGCTATTGGTTGCTGTAGGCAATTTCGTTTTCAGGCTCTCTCTCTCTCTTTTTTCTCTCTTCTCTCTCTCTCTCTCTCTCTCTCTCTCTCTCTCTCTCTCTCTCTCTCTCTCTCTCTCTCTCTCTCTCTCTCTCTCTCTCTCTCTCTCTGCTCTGCTCTTTAAATTCTCCAATAGTTAGGCAATCATAAATTCTCTTGTTGTAAAATCTTCATTATTTCTGCATATATTAGGTCTTCTTAATTTCTGCATATATTAAGTCTGCATAATATCTCCACTTATTAGATCTTCACAATTTCTCAACTTATTAGATCTTTATAATTAATCCACTTATTAGATCTTTATAAGTCATCCTCTTATTAGATCATTCTAATGTATCTGCTTATTAGATCTTTATAATTTATCCTCTTATTAGATCTTTATAATTTATCCACTTATTAGATCTTCAATATGTCTCAACTTATTAGATCTTTTTAATTTATCATTAGATATTCACAATTTCTCAACTTATTAGATCAGTATAATTCATCCACTTTTTATAATTTAGCCTCTTATTATATCTTTATAAGTCATCCTCTTATTAGATCTTTATAATTTAGCCTCTTATTAGATCTTTATAAATCATCTTATTAAATCTTTATAATTTATCCTCTCATTAGATCTTTAAACCCCAAGCAAGCCAGGCCAGTAGCTGTGTGACTGTGGTCGCAGTATCATCTCCAAAGAACTAATCAACAATATTTTTTTAAAAGCAATAACAAAGTAAAAAATTAAGGAACCATCATTAACCCACAACGAGATCGGCGTACATGAGGAACGAACTTACTCGAAGTTTAGTCTGTGTGTTGTCAGGTTTGCGGATATCCCAGTTCCCAATAACGTCTTCGTCAAACTCACAGGGATATCCGGTGGAGTTTAGGCACTGTTGGCACGTCTGCATGCATTGTTTCTCCAGACAATCGCCATCATTGTTTATGCTGTCAAAGAAAACCACGCCCTCGTAGACAATAATGAATGTTTGGAGCTATCTAAATATGCAGAGAGAACAACATTATTGACACAAATCTTCAAAAGTGTGAAAACTGCATCGAGAAGGCTCTGAGCAGTTCATTGCCCTTCAAGATTTTCTTTTTCGCTCCCTATGGAGCATAGATCCACCACTTTAGCTGCGCCCCCTTGCAGGAAGCCTACAAAAGACATTCACATGCTCTTGCAGCGGTCGGTTATGTAGCACTTTGTTTTACATGATGAGGTTGCCATTTCTACGTGCAACCTCATATAAGTCCCCATTTACGACATGCCTCAAAGAGCAGTGGTTCTATTAATCGTTTGTCTCATAAAAGACCCCCGGAACTACAGAATCTTAGCCATTGGTGTCCAGAAAATAAAACGCACGACTGTTTACACTTTGGCATAATTCTCATAAGACACGTAACTTTTCTAAGTATACATTAATAATAAAAATAAATTACGCAGATTCATATTTAATTTTTTTTTTGGGGGGGGGGGGGGGGGGGACGTAGAGAGTAACTGGTAGGTTTGAACCCACATCACTTCAAAATTAAAAAAAAATCGGTTGAAATGAAGAATGGTTTGACATCTTCTTCGACGCCGTCCAAATAAGTTATCTACGTCTTTAGGGTTAGGATTAAGGTTTTTATCGCATCTCTGAATTCTTTTTTCTTTCAGGCCGTATCGAAAAGACGGCCCATTGTACTTCATGTCAAAAAAACAAAACAACAAAAAAAACAACAACAACAACGTTGCCGGGGGGGGGGGGGGGGGGGGGGGGGGGGGGTGGGGGGGGGGGGGGGGGGGGGGGGGGGGGGGGGGGGTGGGGGGGGGGGTGGGGGGGGGGGGGGGGGGGGGGGGGGTTGGGGCGGGCATGGGGGGGGGTGGGGGGGGGGGGTAGTGTGGGGGGGAAAGGGGGGGTTTGTTGTGGGGGGGGGGGGGGGGGGGGGTGGGGGGGGGGGGGGTGGGGGGGGGTGTCTAATCGTGATATTACCAATTCTGCCAGATGATAACACACAAATTTCGTTCTACTTTGTCGCAGTGACCACCTATCCTACATGACACACTAAAAAGTGAAATACACTCATTCCGAATAGCCTCGCGAAACGACCCGAACAAGTCAACAAGTTTCAGTCAGAGTTCTTCGTCAGAACTAAACAAATTCAAAAACTGTTTTCTATAACTAAGTGTATCGTTTACGTTTGTTCTACAGTTAGGCTACATTTAATTTCCAGTTCAATAGGGTATCAAGAGAAATAAAAGAAGAAAACAGAAGAAGAAGAAAGAACAATTATACCGGAGTCAGTGTTACAAATGAGCAAAGCACAAAAACATCTGAAAGTTTCAGTGTTATCCTTTTTGACCAACGGTCAGGGTTGCCAATGTGTTTTTTGTGTGTAAAGGTCTTTGGCTTTTCCTCCACAATTTTTATCTGGCAACCCTGCCCACAGTCATAAACTTAAAAACAAAGATGAGAAGTATAGAAAGGCTATGAAAAAAAAATGACCAAGGAAGCTGGAAACACGTGGGACAAATTATAAATTAACAAATAAAAATACTAAGATAAGAAATATGCAGAGCCTGTGAGACAACGACAAAAGACGCTTCAAACAAAAGTTAAATGGCAATTAATTCACAAATAAAAATACTAAACAAGAAACGATTATCAATCCAAAGAATCTACTGCAATAAAACAGCAAGTAAAATAAAATAGTTACAAAATAAAAGTCTGGCCTAAAGGTAAAGTATAATCCAGCGATGTATTAATTTCACATCGAACGCTGTAACATACACAGGAAGTGAAACTGTATTTGTTTAATTAGTCGTTCCTCTTCTACCCTGGAGTGTAGAGGTTTGCCAGAGAGAGTGAGAGAGTGAGAGAGTGAGAGAGAGAGCCATACTATCCTATCGGCTGTCTTCCTCCTGGCTTGGTTCGTTCGTTTCGTTCGTTCGTTTGTCTGATATGTTTCTGTTATACCCTGTTCAACCTGATAATTGGTTATAGTTGGGGTATATTGTGCGTTTGCCTGGCTTGGTTCCAGTCTAGTCCTCAGTCCTTCAGAGATTGTCTAATGTTGTCGTACCAGCAAACAGAACGTGAAACCAATGGTAATAAACGCTTGTACTTATTTAGAGAAATAAAAATAGCATTTCTGTCCCCACATTAAAAGAACACAACGAAGGGTAATTATTTTTGTTTTACAGCGACTGCTCACATCATGACAGCCACGCTGTCATAGCCACTCTGCCACAGCCACTCTGCCACAGCCACTCTGGACACTGATATGAGCAATTACCTGCAGGTGGAAAGTTCATCGCTACATGGAATCGAGATTATTCTTTTCTCAACTTTCTGGAATATGACATACGGTGTGGAATAACTCAATTTGCCACCTGCCCCTCTTAGGTCAGATTTGCGGTAACACTCCCAATCCAGGTACATCACTATCGTGGTTACCTGAGAAGTTAAAAAAAAAAAAACCCAGTATTTTCAACAGCAAACCTTATATTCAGTATCATCATTTACCTGAAGTGAAGGGAGCCGAGCTGGTGTAGTGGTTACCAAACTGCGCTGGTGACCGGGTGACCCAGGATCAAACCCGGGCGAGGACATTTGAAGATTTTTCGTTGGATTTGGACTGGATTAACTCGAGCCCTAGCGAGACATTTGAAGGAGTGTCGTCGACCAGGGACTGATGGCTCCTGAGCCGACCCAGCTCTAATGGGTACCTCCGAAATCGGCGAGTATCTGCCTGAATGGCGAGGGACACCTGTCTCTGTACAAGAAAAAAAGGGATACTCACGTAAAAATCAGTCTCAGGTTGGACTGACCTGAGATTTCGCCTCGAGTAATAGCGGGCGTACGCAAAAAAAAAAAAAACCTGAAGTGAAAAGTACTGATGCTGATTTTGAAATCGAAAGAGAGAAAGTTTGAAAGATGAAGAATGGAATAATAAAGTAAAAGGCATTAAAAAAGAAAGCTGACAATGAAACAACATGTAGATGACAAAAGAGAAACTGAGGAAAAACGTTATTGTCTGTGCGACGACTAAGAAGAGAGAGATTACGAAAAATGATTAGAAAATAAAGAGACTAAAGGGCTGAAACACTTGTCCGACGGGGGGATGGACGCATTCTGATGATCAGAGTACCACCTGTTGTAACGCTCTGTATAAAGTTTCCTATAATATCCACACATTCAAAGTACTCATCATTATCATTGCTCCACGAGGAGCATTGGCCTTCAACAAATGCATGCTAAACCTTCCTAGTGTGTACCCTCCTAGTGTGTACCCTTCTAGTGTGTACCCTCCTGGTGTGCACGCTCCTGCAAAGGGACCAGTTGCAATGGGGATCGGTGCTCCACTAGAATCAACAAGAGAAATTAATGATGATATAAATCCAACATTTTAGAAGCAACAAGAGAAATTAATGATGATATAAATCCAACATTTTAGAAGCAACAAAAGAAATTAATGATGATATAAATCCAACATTTTAGAAGCAACAAGAGAAATTAATGATGATATAAATCCAACATTTTAGAAGCAACAAGAGAAATTAATGATGATATAAATCCAACATTTTAGAAGAAGATAATTAAATACGGTTTTCTGCATGGTGAGGATGAACGAACGAACGAACTTTATTTTCAAAGGGTTAAGAATTGGGCGGGCAGGCCCGTCTAACATTCTGTCTTTCCGCGCTCCCTTATTTTGCTTACTATATCCTTTTATTCCCACATGCTATTTTAAGCATTAATTTAAAGGCATGCAACATTATAAAAGTAATATAACAACATTTGTTTACAGTATCCAATCATAATAAAAATTAAGTATGTTTTTTTAAACAAACAAGAAAGTAATGAATATTTTAAAAAAAAACCAATAACAACAAATGCAAAAAAGCAACAAACAAACAAATCTTTAACATCCATACAGTAAATCGGACAACAATTCGAACATAATCAGATTAGGGTTGCATAGAATCTGAACTCATGAAATATTTGAGCAGTCTGATATTCAACGTGGTGTGTTTTTCTTTGACTTCCCTAACTCAAGAGCAGTCTAGTTTGACAGACAGACCGCTAGCTAACTAAGTAGATAGGTATTTAGGTAGATCGATGGACAGACAGAGAGGCAGGCAGGCAGGCAGGCAGGCAGGCAGATAGATAGATAGATAGATAGATAGATAGATAGATAGATAGATAGATAGATAGATAGATAGATAGATAGATAGATAGATAGATAGATAGATAGATAGATAGATAGATAGATAGATAGATAGATAGATAGATAGATAGATAGATAGATAGATAGATAGATAGATAGATAGATAGATAGATAGATATAACTTTTTTTAAAAAGGGTTGAGAATTGGGCAACGCAGGTCCGCCTGACCATTCAGCCCTCTGTCTTTCATTCTGTATCCCGACACTCATTCATGCGGTCAAACCGACAACAATTAATCTACATTTTTGAATGTGTCATCAATCATCAATACAAAAATTACATAAACACACTCTCGCTTACATTTGTACATCCTTGAGGGAAAATAAAAATAGAAAATTACTTTCTTATGCATTTCTGTAGCAGGAAAAGTTTTCGAGCAGTTAAACAACAAGAAAATGTATAACTGATCATTTTCATAGACATCATCACATTTAAACAAACGAAAATATTACATATGTCAAAAGGACAGTGGTATGCAGGTACATTCTCACATACATAACATCATATAATATACTACATGGATATAAAACAAATTATCCACATAGAAAATAACGAGCGGAAGAGGAAAAGAATGGTTGACATGGATGAGATGAGGACAGGCAAAGGTTGCTTCTATGGGAGTAAATTGTCGGTGTTGATGGAGTGTTTGAAAAGTGCTTTGTTGAATGAGTATTATGTATGCAAGCTTTTTATGTGGTGTGGGAGGCTGTTCCATAGATAGGCTCCAGAGTAAGCTAGACTCTTTTTTGAACAGATAATTAAATACGGGTTCTACGAGGTGAGATAAGTAAATACGGAATTCTACACGATGAGATAAGTAAATACGGTATTCTGCAAGATGAGATAACTAAATACGGTATTCTGCAAGGTAGAATGGTTGAAGTAACAAGAAGAGACATGACCCGCAGCCAGACGATACATCATTGGTCAAAACACCAGCTTCTGCAGACCAGAGTAGAACAGTCTTAATTACGATGGTTTGGCCATGTCTACGGAACTGAAGATGATCGGCTACCACGACAAATATGGAAAACCAAAAGCAAGGGATCCAGACCTCCAGGACGACTCAGAGTTCGCTGGTAGGACAGCATTAGACAATCTCTAAAGGACTGAGGACTAGATTGGAACCAGGCCAGGAGGAAGACTGCCAATAGGATAGTATTGCGCTCTATGTGGCAAACCCCTACACCCAGCGTAGGATTATTCATTAGGCCCACTAGAACCCCAGGCTTACAGGGCCCCCGCGAAAAAAAGCAACGTAATTATAACGCACAGAGCTTTACACGCATTAAACGTCATAGTGGTTTAGAAAGAGCAATGATGGAGGGTATGGTACCTGGAAGGCGAGGCATGGGCCGACCAAGACGACGGTGGACACAGGACATTGAAGACACCTTGAATACGACAATGGAGGAGGCGGGAAGGCTGGCTAGAGATCGAGTCTTTCAGACGGGCTGTGACGAAAGCGACGTTCCGCAAAGGACATGCTACATGATGAAGATGACAGAGCTTTACAGCAACGGCACATGCACGATAGTACGCTCGTGTGAGTAGGGTAATAGTATCTGTACAACAGTTAGTTTATTAGTTACTTCCACCCCCGCTTTTTTCTTAATGTTTTCATTACATGTTCTTTGCAGGGGACCAACTACCTTTAACAAAATCTATGAGGTGTAACGAACATTTTTTTAAACATATTATTACAGTATATATTAACAAAAACATTTATCTGAAATCCATTGTTTTTTGTTTTTGTTTTTTTTTCTAGTTTTACCTTTCAGAAAATTGGAGAAGGGGCCCCTAACTATCTTAATAGCCTAGGGCCTCCGGAGTTCTTCATACGGCCCTGTCTACATCCCAGGGTAGAAGAACGACTAATTAAGTAAGTAAGCATTCTACAAGGTAATAAGGAGATGTACAATATAAACAGGCGATACGCTAGTACAACATAATGCAAGCATCAGTAAATCTATATATACGACTGGAAGGAAATATATACATCATGCTGTAATAGGTAAGAAAGTCCATATGTGACTAAACAGGTGACGGTAAATTTAGCCACATGGCAGATACTGCCTTAGGGCAGTAAAGTGTACAAATAAGAGTCTTCACTATACTAGGTTCAGCTTCGTGAGGTTGGTAACCAGGTCCCGTCATCGCTGCCTTTGCCATACATAACTCAAGAACAGAGTCATGCACCCATTTACATTTGGGTAGACTAGCGAGTGACGCCACCAAGTTTCTAATCCGGAAACTTTGTCGTGACAGGCAAGCGTTCTAGCCACGGAATACATACATTTCTGCAGATAACTAAATTCAACACACACGGAGAAGAAAATAGTAAATTCAAAATAAAGCCAGAAATAAGTAAATCCAACATACTACAAAATGGTATATGAGTCCAACATACTACAAGAGAGTAAGCAAATCCAACACTCTGCTAAAAAGTAAATCCAACATACTACACAATGGTATACGAGCCCAACATACTATAAGAGAATAAGCAAATCCAAAATTTTGCTAAAAAGTTAAGTAAATCCAATTGATCTCTACAAAGAACTAATCCATCTTACCTCCAGACTATCAAACACAATTCGGACACAATAAAATGAACGCTCGTTTTCTTTCCGTAATAGAGCGAATCCGTCACCATCGAATTGCCATGTTGCCATGCATACCAACTTTTGGTTTTTCCCAAAGTAGCTTTTGTCAGGGATGCAACTTTTCTCTCGGAAGTGCATAGTGAATCCTTCTTTCTCCACACAGTCGCTCTCGACTCTGACGGGAGCTTGTTTCTCTGCCAAGGCGCCATGACGACATAACCGCTTCCTAAGATGGCAAGAACATTAGGTGTTTAGGTGTTAAAACATTTTTTTAAATCGTGCAAAAATGTAAGTAATGTCTTTACTAATTATTGTTGTTGTTGTTGTTATTTAACTAGGGCTGCTGAGCTTCTCGCTCTTTAGCAGCCAATATCAAGTTGAAGACTCCTTGGTATTATCTGCACTGTAGATCTAGGCTTTCCCTTAGCTTGTCCGCCATTCCGAGAGGTGTTGAGTAGAAGTCATGAGCTCCAGTTTCTCCAGCTTGGCTTGCATTTAAAGGTTTAAAGGATCGTCACATCAGACCCCAAGCTAGGAGTAAGAAGTGTGTGACATACTGTGCATTCCCCGCCATCAAAGAGGGCTCTCCAACTATGCAGAACTAAAATAATGTACTCTGGTCCTGGGCTCTCCCAAAGAATTGTCACGTCCTGCACAGAGCCACTTCTCAGCTTCCCCTGCCTATCACTGGGTCCATAGTGAGATCCTTCTGCATGCAGTGAACCAAGTAAAAACCAAAGAATTACTTCTGAAGCTCAAGTGACTTCTCCAAGCTTAGTGTGCAATGCTGAGTTCTCAACAAGTTTCAACACAGGGGGAATCCCTTTTCACCTCTACACCTCACGGTAGAAGGGGAACGACTAAGTAAGTAAGGGAATCCCTTGAAGTGTGTGGATGATTTCAAGAGTTAATGGGGATGTAATTAGCCTCACAGATAGGCTCAATTCCGCGTACATATATTCTAGCTCTGTGCACAGCTGGTGGTCATATAAGGATGACTCCAGATATGCCTCCATGCATTAATTAATGATACTCGTACATGGTGAATCTCTACTTTAGCTTTTCCCTTTTCGTTTATTATGGAGAATGGAGAAACCATTGCAGCTGGTTCTTTAGTAGGAAGCTCGCATTAAACCAGTCACGTGCTCATGCATTGATTGCGTCTGTGGCAATTTATTTTACTTGATGAGGTTGCCAACCCCATGCTCAAACTCATATTAGTTGTCTTCTACGACATGCCTGAGGGAGCAGTAGTTCTATTTTTTCTCCGCAGACATCCCGGAGAAATAGGCGGGACATAAAAGTAGCACGCGCTACCAGATCTTTGTGTCTATCTGCAGACGTGTGGAGTCGAATGGCATAAGAAACAGTTGGTCTTTTCTACCCGTGTCATTATAATATCGAGCCGTAAGCCAGTACAGATTTAAAAAAAAAAAATCCTGTCTATCCGTCCCAGATGAATAGGTCTACTGTGACTAAAATGCTAAAGCAATAAATATAACAAAGAAAGAATAGGTATTTAAAGTATCAGGAATTAATCAAAGTTAAAATACAAATCTATGGATAGAAGCGATACATAAACTTTTTCCTTGTTCGTTTAAGGTACAAACATTCCAGTTTCCAATTCTGGACATTTTCCTAGCAGACAATGAGGTCAGTCGGCAACCCAGGCTCCTTTCGGCTTTCTCTGTGTTACGTCATGACGCTGGAGGTGGATAGGACACACACTGAGGAAACCTGTTGATAGCCTTACCAGCCAGTCCATGCTCTGGACTCCCCAAGGTAAGAAAGGTAGAGGGACCAAGGAACACATGGAGAAGATAGCTGGAAACAGACATGAAGGGTATGAAGAAGACATAGAAAGACCTTGAACTGATGGCACGTGACAGGAAGACTTGGCATACGTTTGTTGAAGGCCTATGCTCCTTGTGGAGCTGACGAGTGATAAACACAAATACAAAAATGAAAAAGACCTTATCACATCAGACCATCATGTCAAGTGTAATGCCAAAAGACCTTATCACATCAGACCACCATGCCAGGTGTAATGCCAAAAGACCTTATCACATCAGACCATCATGTCAAGTGTAATGCCAAAAGACCTTATCACATCAGACCATCATGTCAAGTGTAATGCCAAAAGACCTTATCACATCAGACCATCATGGCAAGTGTAATGCCAAAACGCCAGAAAATTATACATTTTTAAAGCAGTAAACAGTTACAACGAGTAAAGAACTCAGAAAACAAATGAATCATTTTGAACAAGTTAAGTAAAAGGTAACAACGAAGAACAAAAATGCCATCAGAGAAAAGTCCGATTGTTTATTTAGTCAATTTATATGTAGGCTGCTCTGTGATGTATTAGGTGCACAGGAAAGTGATCACCTACCTTGCGTCATACTCATTGTAAAGGGTAGGACCACTAGACACAGGAAACCTAAACAGACCTTCAAGTATCCTACAGGCCCACTCGACTGTAACAACCCTTTACACACATTGCGTCAAAATGCCAAACAAAAGACAGTGAGAACCCCTTTCCCCAACCTCCCTGGTGGAATAAGACCGTGGAGGAGGCATGGATAGAAAAGGAAAGAGCAACAAAGGAGTGGCGTAAAGCACGAAACAGCAGAATGATGAATGAGCGAGAGGTTAAGGAGATGAAGGAGAAAAAGCAAAGAGCTGTTAATAGATTCAAGAGCTTGGCAAAGGTGGCCAAGGATAAAGTGTGGGAGGACTTTGTGACACAGGTAGGCACGGAAAAAACCCTACATAAATTATGGTCCTTACATCGAAGAATGAATAGGAAAAGTACAAGCCAACCCAACCCTAATATCAAAAGTTCTACAGGACTAAGCCTGAAGACGGACGAAGAGAAGGGAAGAGCATTATTCAATCGATATGTGGAGCAAACGAATAAAGGTGACAAAAGCGCCCGTCTGAAAATAAGGGACAGTGTGATGGAAAATGCCCTAAGGGGCCAGATATAAATCGACCTCTGAAGAGGACGTGGTGTACACATTGAAAACCAGCAGAAACACTGCTCCGGGTCCTTATGGTGTACAATACCATCACATTAAACAGCTCGACGACACAGCTATTATAAAAATGGTGAGCGATTTCAATACCAGCATACAGAATGCTGAGGTGCCGGAAGACTGGCTACACAGTTACCTTCGGCCACTTCCTAAACCTGGCAAAGACTTCACACTGCTCAACAGCTATCGAATTATCAAACTACAGAATGTCTATGGTAAATTACTTAATTACTTGAAAAGATAGTTGCAAGACAAGTAATGAGCCACCTAGAAATTGCACACATCCTTCCTGATACCCTGCGTAGCTATAGGCCTATGAAAACAACATGGGGTAACGCTGGAACGGTGTGTACGAGTGATTCCAGGGTAAAAGAGAAACGGTGGCTGTTGCAATTGACCTAGAGGATGCTAAAACAGTGTGGACTTTGCAACCCTAATAGACTATATAATGGCATGTGGTGTAAACCCTTGGATAACAAGGTGGATAGCAGCTGCCTTAATGGAGAGATCAGTTGCATTTCGCTTGGGAACTTGGGCATCAGAACCAATGCGCATTTGCCCGGGACTACCCCAGGTTCTCCACTGTCACCAGTGCAGTTTAACATCTACACAGCAAAAGTAGCAACCTTTCAACCAACAGGACTGGGATGAACATTAACGTTCGCAGATGACATACTCATGTACAGAACTGGCTCAGGCAGACAGGAAATGGTCCAAGACATACAAGAGACACTACAGGCGGTATCTAAATGGTGTGAGGAAAGCGGATCAAAGGTCAATCCCAACAAGGCCTGTGTAATGTGGTGCTCCTTGAACAACTCCATAGTGAAAGCAGACCTTCCAGACATCACTTTCAATGGGCAGAACATTGAAAGGCAAGACAGGCTGAAGTATCTAAGAGTAACGTTTGATCGTGGGCTATCATTCAAGTATCATGTCGAATTGATCATACAGAAGTGCAAACGAGGACTGGCAGCCTTAAAAACAATGACTGCTGCACGCTTGGAACAGAGACTATTGTTTCTCCTGTATCATCAGCTCGTGATTTCAGTAATCGAGTACGGGCTAGGAATACTCACGCTGTCAGTGTCACAATGTGAACGACTGGAACGCATACAAAATGAAGGGATGCGACTAGTTTTGGGCTGTACGTGTGATACACCAATTGTGACAATGAGATACATGCTCGGATTGCTGTCGATTAGATCCAGATTATGCGATGGCCCAGGCAAAAGCATACATGCGGGTAACACTAGTCAACAACCAAAATGTACCAGAAATGAAAATAGCTGATCTTAACTAATTTTGGTGTGCTGAAAACGAAAATGACATTAAAAAATGTTGATTGGCTCTAGTTTTCAAGATATATGCTACTAGTTTATTTAATTACGGTCAATTTATATATATGACGCAACTGTTGTGGGCGATTGCATAATTTTTTTCTAATGACCAATAAAAATGTAACTAGAAGTTGATGATGCAATCCTACCTATGATTACATCACCTTTGTGTATAAATATCTTATCTCTGATAAAATTTTGCCATTAGTTAGTGCATTTGTCCTTATCAAAAGTATCGTAGTTAGAAATGCCTAGGACATGTGTGAACAGTGCTAATAATTTCTGTTATATCCAAACATCCCCTCTGCAATACGTCCGGTACCACATGGTGATGACCTACCAGTTCCCAAAGTGCCAGAATCATTTTCAGCTGTTTCCACTGATGAAGGAAGAGGACATTGGTGGTCCTGAACCATCAACCTCAAGCGATCCAGATTCTGAGCAAACTACATCCATTAAACCACACTTAATAACCCAAGGTGAACTGAATGATCTTGTAAGAGATCTGAATTTACTGAAGAACAAGGTGGAGCTTTTGGGTTCCAGATTGCAACAGTGGAATCTCCTGGCAGAAGATATTACAATTTCTGTGTATAGGAACCGGCAGAAGCCGCTTATTACATTCTTTTTCAAAGAGGGTGACCTTTCTGCATGCCACAACATTTCTGGTTTAATGGCAGCCCTCAAAATCAATTACATACCGGAAGAGTGGAGGCTTTTCATTGATTCATCCAAGACGAGTCTTAAAGCTGTTTTGTTGAATAATGGTAATGTGCTACCGTCAATTCCAGTTGGTCACGCAGTTCATATGAAAGAAACTTATGAAAACATTAAGCAGCTTTTGAAGTGTATAAACTACGATCATCATCATTGGTCACTTTGTGGTGACTTAAAAGTGGTCGCTCTTTTGCTTGGACTACAGGGTGGATACACCAAGTACTGTTGCTTTCTCTGTGAGTGGGATAGCCGTGCACGAAGTGACCGTTACATCAGAAGACATTGGCCAATCAGGCAGTCATTGCAGCCTGGCAGTAAGAACGTTGAGAACCCAGCACTTGTCGACACCAGCAAGATTTTGCTGCCCCCCTTGCACATTAAGCTGGGTCTCATGAAAAACTTTGTCAAGGCAATGGACAAAACAGATGAGGCTTTCAAATACCTCATCAGAAAATTTCCAAGACTGAGTGAAGCTAAAATAAGAGATGGAGTATTTGTTGGTCCGCAAATTCGAAAACTTCTTCATGATGACGAGTTTCTTTGCGTGTTGCATGGCAAGAAAAAAGCAGCATGGCTAGCATTTAAGTCAGTGGTGGACAATTTTCTTGGAAACAACAGATCTGATAATTACAATGAAATTGTAGAAAATCTCCTTCTGAAGTATAAGAGTCTTGGCTGCAACATGTCTTTGAAAATTCATTTTCTGGATTCTCATCTGGATTTCTTTACGTCAAACTGTGGAGCAGTCAGTGATGAGCATGGTGAACGATTTCACCAGGACATTGCTGCTATGGAGACAAGGTATTAAGGCAATTGGAGCCCTTCAATGCTTGCTGATTACTGTTGGACTGTGACAAGAGACACCTCACCGATTGACTACAAGAAGCAAGCAAAGAGAGCTCGAACAGCGACTGAATAATGACGGAATGGGTTCAAATGTGCCTTTTTAAAACATGATATGTGAACTTTAAATAATGTTTTTATTTTTTCTATCATTTTATGTTGAAATATCAATTAATTGAGTATGTAACCACAATTTTTATAATGCTAAAGTAGAAAGACTAGCTGTTCACCCCAGAGAATTAAACAAGCATACATTATTTGTATTACTGTAATATAAATTCATCATTTAAAAAAAAACCCAGAGCCAATTGGTGAATTTCATTATGATATTTGAAATCAGCATGTCAAAATCAATAAGAAATGGTATATTTAATTTCTGGTACAAATAACTTTTGAAAATTTGTTGACTAGTGTAACCATCGACAAAAGACACCCCCTACATAGAAGGTAGCTGACATCAAAGGAGCAAGAATCAAGAGGGGGATGCCGTGGATGGCACAGGCAGAGGCTACGATTGGTCAGGTGACCAGGGTGGAAAATGTATCCAAAGGGGAAGAGTGGAGTAAGTCAGGGGAGAACTGGATAAACTACCAGCAGATATCATCATTAGCCTTGGCAGATAGTGCAGATCTTGGGGCAATGGAAGAGCAGAGCTGGAGATTAATCAGCTGATAAGTGATCATGCTGGGGATGATGACGCCATTGTGTACACTGATGGGTCTGTAGTGCGTGGTGAGAAATCAGGATGGGGCTTCTCTGCGAGAATAAAGGGCAGGGTCGTCGCTGAACAGAGTGGAGCCTACATGACAACAACCTCCAGCATGAGAATGGAGGTAGAGGCAGTTACTGCTGCACTGAGGTGGCTGTCTGAAACTCCATCACCAGGGCAGTTATATTGTCAGACTCTCAATCCATGCTTCAGAAAGTTCCAAACGGATGGCTGCGGCAGGAATGGAAAACATCAATAGAATCCTCATCTTCAAGAACTATTGTGGATCTGCTATCCTGGTCATGCAGAGGTACGTGGCAGTGAGAGAGCTGACAGACTGGCCTCGAGAGCACCCATAGTGTGGACACTGGACATGGATAAGGGAGAGATACTAAGGGCAATTAATGATCGCCTGCTAGATAATGACACTGCAATGGATGAATCAACAAGGCTGAGACTGTTGGAGTTTGGCATCAAACATGGGACTAGCAGAAATGGATGTGAGAGAGGATGCATCTGTCGTATGTACAACCAGCATGCTACTGGTACAATTAGCATTCATACTCTTCGACATTTGCTGACGGAGACTGAGCACCAGTGGGTTTGCTTGCAGTGCAGTGAGGTCGATTCTGATTAACAATAACAATAAGGGCAAGATCATTGGCTAAGTTTTTGTATGTCTACTTAGTACATTGTTAACGGGCTGATCACCCGTTTGCCAGTCACTTCGATTACGGAAACAACAGCAGATGGATTGATTTGCCGTTGCCCTAAAGACGCCAATAGGCGTGATGGGAAACAATGGCAAAGAAAACCTATCTGCTGTTGCCCTACGACGCCACTAGGCGTAATGGCCACTGACTGCTTTGACGGTCGGTGGCTAAGGACGGAAGAAGAAGAAGAAGACTTAGTACATATCTAATTATCTCGCTGATCATATTTATTACCCCGCTTGTTTTAACACAGAGTTGTTATACCTATTACAGTAAACATTTGTTAATTACTCTGAATTGTTGTTTGATTATTTATATTTTATTAATGATCTTACAGTCATTACCAGAACATGTTTTTTACTGCTCTAGACTGTTGTCTTGACCACATTTGTCTTAACTTTTGTTTCCACATTTTGATAGACAAACTTCACATTGTCGGAATTTAACGACCGGAATTTCATACTGGAGAAAATATCAGACTTCTTATCAAAACAACCAATTTTGGAACGGTGAGTATCTTTTGGTAAAAAAGGTTGTCCCATAGCAGATATCTGCCGTAGGGGAGTGAAGTGTTAGAGACTTCACCTTACTAGGTCCAGCATTGAGAGGTGGTGGGTGACCAGTTCCCTTCCTTGCTGCCTTTTCCTTCTCTAACTCAAAGTCAGATATCCATTTACAGCTGGGTAGACTGGAGCGTATCGGTACCATGATTCGAACCTGGCGCGTTTTTGCCGCGAGAGACCAGCGCTCTAACCACTCTGTCAGCGGACGCATTTTTTGGTATTTAACAAAAATACATCAGTCATTCATTCGTAACTCTTTAGTTCCATATGGGCATATGCCCCAAAAAAATTCATGTCAGTTCTTTTTGTCTTATGCCATTGTTTTTTTTTTTTTTTTTAACGTACGCCCGCTATTACTCAAGGCGAGAATCTCCGGTTAGTATATCTAACCTAAGACTGATTTTTACGTGAGTATCCCTTTTTCCCTGTACAATGACATGTGTCCTCTCGCCATTCAGGCAGATACTCGCCGATTTCGGAGGTACCCATTAGAGTTGGGTCGGCTCAGGAGCCGTTCAGGTTATTCCAGTCTCTTGTCGACGACACTTTTTCAAATGTCCTCGCCAGGGCTCGAATTATTCCAGTCAAAGTACCGGTCGACGACACTCCTTCAAATGTTCTCGCCAGAGCTCGAACCTGGACCACCCGATCGTCAGCGCAGTTTGGCAACCATTACACTAGCGTGGCTCCCAGAAATGTCATAATATGTGACTATTATGAGACTGGGCGTGGAGGCTGGCAATCTCATCATGTCAAACAAATTGTAACATAAACCACCGCTGTATGAACGCTTTAATACTTTGATGCACGCTATGTGCAAGGCAGTGACGGCTCCATAAGGAGCTAAAGAGAGAAAGCAGACGAACTGTAATCCTAGTTGTTCTGAAATTTTCCGTTTTTGCTTTATACAATATCAAGAGTGTCAAAGAATACAGCTTCAGTAGTACCACGTGACAGTCTACAACAGCAAAAGCTTCCCAACATACCCCACATGGTCACGTGTATACTCCCAGATGTCCTTGAAGTTGTAGCCACCCGTAAATGGACAGTTGGCAACTGCGGTCTTGTAGTGTTTAACTGAAATCCACGGTGAGTGATCTAGGGTCATGTTTTCTGAAAGGGAGCAGCAAACGAAGATTGTACACATTAATGATTGTTTAACGGAAATCCACGGTGAGAAATCTGAATCATATTTTCTAAAAGGGAACAATAACAGAAGATTGTTTATATCATTGATTGTTTAACAGAAATGCACGGGGAGTAACCTAGGGTCATATATTCTAAAATGGAACAATACAGGAAGATTGAATATTTTAACTATTGCTTAACAGAAATCCACTGTGACTGATCTAGGGCCATGTTTTATAAAAGATAAAAATAACAGAAGATGGTACATACTGTTTATACTGGTTGAAGTTCAGCAGTATTGCAAAAGACAGTATATCAAGCTCGCTAAAGATCTAGAGTAACGTTAATTCATAACCCTCCACTCCCAAAGGAGCATAGGCCTTCAACAAACACATGCCAAGTCCTCCTGTCACGTGCCATCATCTCAAGTTCTTTCCATGTTCTCCTCATCATTTTCACCTCTGTTTCCAACTCTCTTCTCCATGTACTTCTTGGTCTTCCTCTGCCTCTCTTGCCCTGGGGGTTCCAGAACAAGGACTGCCTTGTAATGCTATCAACAGGTTTCCTCAGTGTGTGTCCTATCCATCGCCATCGTCTTCTTCTCATCTCTTGTTCCACTGGCACTTGTTCAGTTCTTGTCATCAGTTCCACATTGGTAACCTTGTCATACCATTTTAATCCCTCTATTCTACGCAAGCACCCATTTATGAAAGTCTGTAGCTTTTTGGTTGTTGTCTTTGTTGTTCTCCATGTCTCCGAGCCATACAATAGGACTGACTTCACATTTGAGTTGAAGATTCTTATTTTCGTGTTGGATCCTATTTCTCTTGATCTCCATATATTTCCCAATGCAATGAAAGCTCCTCTTGCTTTTTGTATTCTTATTTTGATATCGCTGTCTGTCCCTCCAACTTTGTCTATATTATTGCCAAGATATGTGTATGATTCTACATCTTGTATTGGCGTTTCTTCAAGTTCAACCCTGTTTTCATTACCTGCATTTATTCTCATTATTTTTGTCTTTTCCCTGTGTATTTTCAGACCCAATTGCTGTGACCTCTCATCAAGTGTTTTCAATTTGTCCTGCATCTGATTACGGTTATGGGACAGGAGAGCCAAATCATCAGCAAAATCCAGATCATCCAACTGCTTAGTCAGAGTCCACTGGATTCCATTTCTGTTGTGTGTTGTCGATGATCTCATAACCCAATCTATTGCCAGCAAGAAAAGAAATGGAGACAAGAGGCATCCCTGTCGCACTCCTGTTCTTATCCCAAATGGTTCTGTAAGCTGTCCTTCATGATCTCAAGGATAATCCTGTTCAATACCTTTCCTGGCACTGATAGTAACATTATTCCTCTATAATTTGTGCACTCTTGTAGATTTCCCTTCTTAGGCAACTTAACCAGATATCCTTCCTTCCATTCTGCTGGTATCTCTTCTTTTTCCCAGACTTTACCAAGTAATTTATATAACATCTCTGTAGCCGTGTCGATATCTGCTTTGATGGCCTCTGCTGGAATGCTATCAGGTCCAGACGCTTTTCCATCTCTTAGAAGCTTTATGGCTTTCTTTATTTCTTCCTTCGTTGGTCTTTCACCGTTAATTTGTAGCTCTTCTTCTGCTGGCTGGATGTCCGGCGGGTTTTGTGGAGCTGGTCTATTGAGAAGGTCCCCAAAATATTCTGTCCACCTCTTCATTTGCTCTTGTATATTGCTGAGCAGTTTCCCATTCTTATCTTTTATGAGGCAACTTGTTTGCTTGTATTTCCCTGTTAGCTTCTTTGTGCTGCTATACAGTTCTCTCATATTTCCTTTGGCTGCAGCATCTTCTGCCTCTCTTGCCAACTCCTCAATATACTTCCTCTTGTCTCTTTTGATACTTCTTTTTACTTCTTTGTTTGCTTCTGTGTACACTTCTTGAGCCTTGGCTTTGGAACTTCTGGTTTTGCTTGTGTTTAACTCTGCTTTCTTGTTTTTTCTATCTTTTATCTTATTGATGGTTTCTGTTGTTATCCATGCTTTTTGTTGTCTTTCCCTTTTCCCCAGTATTTCTTCACATGTCTCCTTCCATACCGTTTTGACCTGCTGCCAATAGTCTTCTGTATCCTCTACATCTTCCAACTGTTGGAGCACTTGGAATTTGTTGGATACTGTGACCGCAAATTTGTCTCTTGTTTCTTGATTTCTTAGCTGTCCTACATTAAACTGTTGTCTATAATTTTGCATTGTTGCATATCTCTTGAGTTTCATTTTTACTTTGGCTATCAGAGATGGTGATCTGATGCCACATCTGCTCCTCTATATACCTTTACATCCTGCAATGATGATCTAAACTTCTTCTTTATGCATATATGATCGATCTGATTTTCTGTTCTATGGTCTGGTGATATCCATGTTGCCTTGTGTATTCTCTTATGTGGAAACATGCTTCCTCCTATAGCCAGTTGATTTGAAGCACAGAAGTTTGCGAATAGTTCTCCATTTTCATTCATTACTCCTAGCCCATGTTTTCCCATGACTTCTTCAAATCCAGTATTGACTGTACCTATCTTTGCATTCATGTCACCCATCAAAATTGTGATGTCTCTTCTTTTTACTTTATCCATAATTTCCTGTAGTTTAGTATAAAATGCTTCTTTCACAGACTCTTCTTTGTCATTAGTTGGTGCATAACATTGGATGACATTGACATGAATTTTCTTTTTAGCTGTTTTGAAAATAGCTGTTATTATTCTGGGTCCCACAGCTTCCCATTCAATGAGTGCTTTCTGTGCTTCTTTAGATAACATAAGAGCTACCCCTTCTCTGTGGTGTGAACTTTCGTCTTCGTGTCCTGAGGACAGCACCAATTCACCTGTGATGAGTTTCTTCCTGTCTACCCCCTTCCACTTTGTTTCACACATTCCCAGAACCTCGATTTTGTATTCCCTCATTTCTGCTGCTACTTGTGCCACTTTCCCTTGTTCGTTCAATGTCCGAACATTCCAGGTGCCAAATCTGGAAGTTCTCCTAGAAGAAAGAAGGTTAGTCAGCAACACAGACTCCTTTCGGCTTTCTCTGTGTTGCATCATACGCCTCCCCGCGAGAGGACCTTCCCCTGTCTTGGATGGCTGTGTTTTATTTTCTTTATTTGACTTGTCCATATTTGTTGAAGTTTTTTGTGGTTTAAATTTTTTTTTACAGGATGGGGTAACCGGCCCCATGCCCAACCCTCCTTAGTCGCCTTCTACGACATGCTTGGCAGGGGACAGTGTTACTATTCTTTGCTCCCCTTTCGGGCCCCGGTAACACACGGGTGAGTAACGTTAATGCAACAACAATATTTCAAATTCAATAAAATCCAACGAGCATCAGTAATGACAAGTCTGTTTTCGACTTCCAATCCACGATTACAGTTGGACTTCTAACGATACAGAACAATAACAGCAAACATGTTCATCAGAAATGCAACGCATTAACACTTTCATCATTTCCTGAATCGTACATCAATAATATCAAATTCCATTTCTAAATCCATGTCAATCAAACTTTACTGACGTAAAGCAATGTGTAGGATTATTCCATAATTTCCATGGTACTAGCTTCAGCCATCAACTCCGGACACTATGTCATGATCCATAATCGAAAAACCAAGACATAATTACTTCTTTCATTTCCGTAATGATGTCATTCT
This sequence comes from Oreohelix idahoensis, assembly GCA_024509875.1. Classification (NCBI taxonomy): domain Eukaryota; kingdom Metazoa; phylum Mollusca; class Gastropoda; order Stylommatophora; family Oreohelicidae; genus Oreohelix; species Oreohelix idahoensis. Next base: position 61,344 of record JAMPIV010013315.1, read on the forward strand.
CTCATGCAAAGAATGAACCAGAGTTGGGGTATTGTACGAAGGATGGCCACCGACCGAGCAAAGTGGAATCAATTTGTTGCTGCCCTACAAGACGCCACTAGGCGTGATGGCCACTGACTGCTTTGACGGTTGGCGGTTATGGATCAAAGAAGAAGATGTGCAAATCCTGGGGGTCTCTGGAGGAGAAAAAAAACATGACTACTGTTTCCTCAGACGTTTAAGAGATGACTGACATAAGATGACTGACATAAGATGACTGACATAAGAATTGCATGCGGTCTGCAAGCTCAGCATGTAGAACAAGTTGCTACCGAAACCATAGCTGCACGAGAACAAGAATACTTCTGTGCAAACATTCTGCAAAGAGACCAGTTGCACTGGTGGCGCCATGCTCCTTAAGGAGCGAAATGAGAAATCAATCATGAGTGAATGAATTATAATGTAAGATGGTCAATTTATCTTCGAATATTATTACATATGATCATGAATATACCTGACCTTGAGCTGATGGCATGGAACAGGAAGACTTAGGATAAATTTATTGAAGTCCTATGCTCCTTCGGGAGTTGAAATATGATGAAAGAATACATATACCTATATTTAACCTGGCAGTACACAATGTTCTTTCTCTTCGTGGTGATCATGTCCTTCCACAACTTCTTGTCCCCTGAGCTGTTGTCAACTCTGTTGTTGACTTGTTTCCATGCCACGACACCAGCCTATCCAGTATCCTCTCTCTTTGTCGTTATCTATCTCGTTTTCCGCCAAACTATATTGTAGTCACAATATATTCGGTTGAATCCCAGTTCACTGTGCATACGCCATCTTTGTCGCATATACGACAATGTTTAGGATTAATATTAGCGTTAGCGGCTATTTTGTGTTTATTTGGTATTTTGTTAAATTATTTCTCATCTATCCAATATTAAACTGTTGTTTGTTGCTGCATGCTGTTGTACATCTTCTGAGTTTCACATTTATCGTTGCTAATAGAAGATTTTCATCTGGCCTTTCGCTCACTTTTACGCCTTGTAATGACTAATACTTACTGACTTATTGTGACCGCATGGCTTACTACACTACCATTTATACGAGTTAGAATATAGAAATAACAGACGTAAAGCAAATAAGGCGTTTTCGCACAAAACGCAGGGTCATTAAAGTTCAGTTGGCAGTCACGACGAAGAGAGACAAAGATAGTGCAGTCCCAGGGAAAATATTAAATGCGTGTTTTGAATGGAAAATTGTGTGAAGTGAGAGTTGCTATTTTGGTTTTTTTCCGTTGCTTAGAGAGAGAGAGAGACGTGTGGAAAAAGTCGAAAAGCTGAGAAAACGTGTGCAAATGTAGATAATTGTACCGTGTGAAAAAAGAAAGCATCGTGTGAAAATTGGCGGGAAAAAAGAAGAAATAGTATAAATAGGAGAGAAGTGCGAGAAAGGGCAGTGATTTCAGGATTTATGATTCCAATGATTCCATGATTTTGGACTTTTGAGGATTTTACAAATAGTGTTAAGTGAACTTCGTCTTTGAGAATATCAAGACAAGTTTTTAAGTAGACAAGTTAGTATATTATTCCATTGGATATATATATATTTCATTGTGGATATATAAATGTTCCTCTTGGATAACCAACCATCATTGTGAAATTTACAGTGTTTGCCTAATGACATCAATAAACTCTAATTGAATTTTCTACAATTGCTGTGTTACAGTTGGATCATTTGAAAACCATTATACGAGATTGCTATTCACTAAACCTAAAGGGAAGAATGAACCAGGAAAGAAAAATTAGCAAAAGTCAAGTATTACCATCTCTGGCGGAAGGCCAGTTAGCACTTGAATAACAACAACATCAAAAGGATTAACTCCAATTGAAAATAAAATCAATATAACTACTTGCACATTTAACTGACGCGGGCACATAACACACTCATTGGTGCCGTAACCAGACCGGTTACATCATGCGTAATGACTTAAGTATTAGAAATAATCAATCCACTTTCTTTGGACATGTAATGAGAAGAAGGAAGTTGGAATATATCGTGACAACAGGAACGACTGAAGGAAAACAAATAGAAGAAGTCAAAGAGAGCAGATGCTGGACAGTTTGACTTCATGGCATGGAAAGAATTCAACAACATAATTGATGGATAGTACTGGAGACAGGAAGTTGTGGAGAGACATGATCTCCTACGCTACTAGGCTTGGTACTTGAAGAAGTCACTACAGAGTAACTTGTCAGACTTTCTCGCATGCAAATGGTAATGCTGCGTCACCAGAAACATCAATAACAGTAGAACTTACGGTTACAAATGTCTTCAGATTTGATGTGTCTGTCGGACACAGCCAACTGGACAACGGCCGGACTACGCTGAATGAATTGAATGCACTGGTAGGTTGGTCTGTGTTCATCGTGCTGAACTGCGAACAAATCTGGCCTGATCAGAAATACAAGCAATAATTTAATAGACTTGATTGTGAGTTGTTTATTGTAACTTTCGTTTCAGTTGAAAATAATACTAATGTTGGTATAAGAGTTGTTTATTGTAACTTTCGTTTCAGTTGGAAATAATACTAATGTTGGTATAAGCGTTGTTTATAAAGTTCCTCTATCACTAATGTCTTACTCTTCTGTTTGAATCTTTAGCCGCTGACTGGACAAAGCAGTAAGTGATCATATTTCTTTGTGACGTCTTGTAGGGCAGCAACAAACTCTCTACATAATGCTCAGTTGGTCGACATGAATCGTGCCGTGCTTCAACTCTGGTTCATGTTTTTCATCTCGGACTCCATAATTCCCAGCCAATCTGTTTTTGATCGACCTCTGTTTCACCTTCCTTCTAGGGTCCATTGCATAGCAGTTCTGGGGATGGTGTCGAGGTCGAGGTTCAAGACACTTTTGCACACTCATATAAAACTAATTTTCATTATAAAGAATTGTATACGGAACTCAAGAACGTGGTTCTTGGCAAATTCGATATTTTGCTCTTCAATATTAATTTTAAAATGTTTTTACTGTTACGATATTCTGAAAACAATGTTGGCCAAGGCGTTATTCCTGATGATGACGAAGATGTTGATAGTGATCGTTACGAAGATGAAACAAATGCTGGTGATTATAAATTGTGATGGCACGCTAAATGATAATATTGATGATGGTGACGACGACGACTATTATGACATAGAGAGAAAGACAATAAAAACTGTTGAAGACATTATAATGATAGAGCCATAGACTGACAGCCGTGTGTGAATATGTGTACTCACAATATGCCACCCGTAAAGTGTTTTCACAAAACTCGCAACATACGCGCCCACTCACCCTTTTCGCCATATCTGAAGAAAAAATGCGTAGTAAAAATAGCAACATTTAAAAACGCCTTTGCGTCTTACGTAGAGATAGTTAATTCTTCTTCTTCTTCTTCTTCGATCCTTAACCACCGACCGTCAAAGCAGACAGTGGCCATCACGCCTAGTGGCGTCTTGTAGGGCAACAACAAATTGATTCCACTTTGCACGGTCGGTGGCCATCCTTCGTACAGTGCCCCAACTCTGGTTCATTCTTTGCATCTCAGCCTCCACAGTCCTCCGCCAAGTTGTTTTTGGTCGGCCTCTCTTTCGCTTTCCTTCAGGGGTCCAAAGCATAGCTGTTCTTGTGATGGCATCGGGGTCTCTTCTGAGGACATGACCAACCCAGCTCCAGCGTCTGCCAGCTATGATGGTGTGCATGTCCTCTTGCTTGCTACGAGTAAGAGAGATAGTTAATTGTTAAGCAAAATAACATTTTGTCACAATTCGCGTGCCTTTAACGCCAGAGATAAGTCACAAGTTCACGTCGTTCTTGACTGAGCAGTTTACATCTGCAAAACTTGTAAAACCTCTCAGAAATGCCTTTGGCAATGAAAACAAAAGTAAGTCGGAAACTGGTAAGATAAGCGAGTTTTTTAGGGCATTTAGGATACTTCATATTATTTCACTTCTTTTCCCTTCGTGCTCGGAATGGAGCAATTTACAAGGCCTGGGGGGTGGAGGGAGGTTCTCCCCCCCCCCCCCCCCCCCCCCCTCCCTTTTCTGCCAGGGGTCATTCACCCAAAACACAACTCATTGACTTTACACAAAGACCTCATATGCCAAAACGTATTACGCGTTTATGACTTTATCTTAAACAACTTTAGGAGGTTGTTTTCCTTCATATTCTTTCACTTCTTTTCTCTTCGTGCTCAGTAAAAAGCCCGGAGCCGCCACTGCAAATGGCGCCCCTTGCAGGTAGCCAGCATCAAATCATTCATGTGGTCTTGGAGTGGTGGTTGTTGCAGCAGTGTGTTCTACATGATGAGGTTGCCTGCCCTATTAAAGATTATGCTCCAGAGGGAGCCGAAGTGTAATGAATGAATATGTTCAATATAATGAGACAGGTACTAACATCTTAAACAAAGAAGGCATAAAGTACATACGATGACTGTCGCGTGTTGCGTACGTAGATTACATAGTTTAGGATATGAGAACATGGGCACTGAGCAAGCAGATGGAAGCCAGAGTGAAATGTGGATTTATCTAAGATGGGTGCAAGAAAGACAACTACAAAATCTGACAAATGTTAAAACAATTTAGAGGAAAGGGATATCAAAACACATAATAATAATAAAATAATAGTAATTATCACCATCATCGTCATTATCAACATTATTACTGTTGAGCTCCGTGACGAGCACATGTTGTCAATAAGTTCATGTCAAAGCTTCTGTGTCCTGTGCCATACGTTCAGCGTCTTCTTTAATTCTTTCATATCAATCTCCAGTTATCTTCTAGTTTTTTGTTCTCTCTCTCTCTATCTCCACTTCTCTTTTCCTGGGGATTCCAGAACAAGGAGTGACTTGTAACACTATTAGCAGGTTTCCTCAGTCTGCCATATCCTATGCTGCTATGTTTTTATCATCTCTTATTGCACTGGAAATTGTTTGCTTCTTGTCATCAGTTTTGCTTCTTCTTCTTCGTACGCTTTCAGACGTCTACTTAAATGTTTTAAAAGAATGCAGTAGTCAGCTTGAGGATATTTATGTCTTCACAGAGCTTTTCCAGCAATGGCACCTGTGACGGCCATATATGCGCTTTTTCTGCTGCTCATAAGTTGGGCACCTTTGAAGCAGATGTTCAGCAGTCATTTTATCGGTGCTACAGTTACACTCATCGGTAGTTCCTATCTTTAGCTTTGTTGACTAGGTGGTATCCCAATCTATTGTGGCCCGTGTGGAGTCTGAAGATTATCACTAATTCTTTTTGTTGTTGTCCACGTTTCAGTGCCATATAGCAGAACAGTCTTGATATTCCACAAATCTCACACATCCAATAATATGACAGTAAGGGTGTTGATGCTAGATATATAAAGCAATTTCCCCACTTTTTAATCACCGGGAATGATACAGCTGATGCTTTATCTAGAACTGGCAGCAAAATTGAGCAATTCAAGCACACATCGCCATATCAAGAAGCAAAAGCCATCATCCACAGCTAGTACAACTACCAGTGAAAGAACGAAGAAGAAAGTTACAACAAATATGACTCAATCCACCAAATTCACAGACACCAGCTGACAATCATTTTCCGCCTGAGAACTAACCACTGCAGATTACTAGGCCACATATATGGCCTCAGGATATCCCACACTAATGAATGTCCACGCGGAACCGGAATCCAGACCCCTGAACACTCCAAAACTGCCCATCCCACGATGACCTACGACACCATGTCTGAGCAGAAGGTGTTGGGCTCATGCAGAAGCTATGCTGGCCTGGACAAGACTGTGGACGTCGTCCTGGCGATAGGCTTACAGGTTTAGCTTGACCACGACACGCAGAAGAAACACTTTCCTATACGATTGTTACAAGATGTCTCTGAAGCCATTTCTTGTTTGAGTGCTCTTTTTATTCTGATGTATAATATCCTGACAGTTATAATCGCTTCTTTTTTTTAAAGCAGATTATCAACAGACGTTTCTTTGAATCTTTATATTCAGTATCTGATTTAGAATTTGGGAAGGCAAAAGTAACGAGAAAGGGAACTGGTAATCGCACCTCATACATTTGGTAAATAAATTAATAGTACACATATAAAGGGTATGTTTCAGGCACTTGTGAGAAATAAAGAAGTAGAAAACTAAACAACAGAAAAACAAAAGAAGTTAGTGGCTTACCGGAGAATCATACAGCTGGACTCATTATAGTGTCTATAACACTTCACTCCCTTACAGCAGTATCTGCTATGGGATTGTTTTTATCTTTTAAAAAATATAATTTACTTGTTATCTTGCGCGCTTTGTTAAATGTTTCTCCTTCTCTTTTTGACCACTTTTAGCTGAAGTACTAGTAAATATACCCGTCAAAATAATGACAGGGCAAGAACTAAAGCAAACGTCTTAACCTTTCAGCATCTGCAGCACATTTAGAAAACTGGGGAACTCATTTAGAAAACTGGGGAACTCATTTAGAAAACTGGAGAACTCATTTAGAAAACTGGGGAACTCATTTAGAAAACTGGGGAACTCATTTAGAAAACTGGGGAACTCATTTAGAAAACTGGGGAACTCATTTAGAAAACTGGGGAACTCATTTCCTTGATTCTGAATGAAGTTATTTTACCAATTTGTTTAATATTTTTAGAAAATAATATATATTAGCTTTTTTAAGGGAAGTAATTCTCTTCCCTGTCAAAAGGGAATAAAAAATAATGTTGTTTTTTTTTGTTCACGGGATGTAATATATCCTCTGTCAACGGGAAACAATTAAACGGCAAAAAAAATAATAATAACAATAACATGTATTGTATATTTTTTAGATGTATGGATGCTAGTCATGGGCAATGACTACAACCTGCAAAAGCCAGATCTAAACCTCAGAAATGAGGTATTTGAGGAAGGTGGTTGAAGTAACAAGAAGAGACATGGTCCGCAATCAGACGATACGTTAAGGCCTAAAAATCCAACCCCTGAGGACCCAAGTAGAACAGTCCTAACTAAGATGGTTTGGACATGTCTGCAGAATGGGAGAAGATCGGCTACCACGACAAGCATGGAAAACTAAGACCCAGTGATCCAGACCTCCAGGGTGACCCAGAGTCCGCTGGAAGAACAACATTAGACAATCTTTGAAGAACCGAGGACTAGAATGGAACCAGGCCAAGATGAAGACAGCCGATATGATATTATGGCGCTCTCTCTTCCAAACCTCTACACCTCACGGTAGAAGAGGAACGACTAAGAAAGAAAGTAAGTATATTTTTTGACACTTTACTGTATGTTATCTATTTATTATTTACAATATATTTGCAAAATTAATGGCGCGCTACATTAAACGTCATGCAGTTTAGTACAAAGGGCAGAAGCGTTTGACATTTACATAATTTCCAGACTGCAACAAAAAGTTTTATTGGAACGGGACGGACGTTTTTAGGAAATTATATGGTATAATTCCCTCATCCTTTGTTTGCTTCAATCTAATTAAAGTCAGAAACTTTAAATGTTATTATCCGTTGGCTCACTCTGAAGCGTATGTCTTCAATGAGTTCATGTTAAACCCTGTTGTCCCATCACATCCGTTTCAGTTATTTCCGATTGTGTTTTGAGCGAAAATACTTCGATGCTGCAGAACTATAATACACATTATCAATAACAGACCAAGTGATAATTTTCAAACTAAGAACCGGCCATTGCAGAATCAAATACCATCTGTACAACAAATTGAAAATCGGACAGACAGATATGTGCTCATGTGAGGAGAACAAATAAACAGTAGAATACGTAGTCCAAAACTGTCAGTTCCACGAGAAGAGCAAGGGTGGCAGTATGGACTTCTCCAACCCAGATGATGGAGAAACTGTATGGTGACGACAGAAGCCTGAGACGGGCTTCCGGCTTTACAATTAGAGATAGATGTGGTCATTTGAGAGCGAACGATGAACAAGAAGACTGACGTTATTTCTGTGTCTTCTATATCCTGCTTTTATGCCTGTCTCAGGATTGTCTTCTCTATCTTGCTTTTATGCCTGTCTCAGGATTGTCTTCTCTATCCTGCTTTTATGCCTGTCTCAGGATTGTCTTCTCTATCCTGCTTTTATGCCTGTCTCAGGATTGTCTTCTCTATCCTGCTTTTATGCCTGTCTCAGAATTGTCTTCTCTATCCTGCTTTTATGTCTGTCTCAGGATTGTCTTCTCTATCCTGCTTTTATGCCTGTCTCACAATTGTCTTCTCTATCCTGCTTTTATGTCTGTCTCAGGATTGTCTTCTCTATCCTGCTTTTATGCCTGTCTCAGGATTGTCTTCTCTATCCTGCTTTTATGCCTGTCTCAGGATTGTCTTCTCTATCCTGCTTTTATGCCTGTCTCAGGATTGTCTTCTCTATCCTGCTTTTATGCCTGTCTCAGGATTGTCTTCTCTATCCTGCTTTTATGTCTGTCTCAGGATTGTCTTCTCTATCCTGCTTTTATGCCTGTCTCAGGATTGTCTTCTCTATCCTGCTTTTATGTCTGTCTCAGGATTGTCTTCTCTATCCTGCTTTTATGCCTGTCTCAGGATTGTCTTCTCTATCCTGCTTTTATGTCTGTCTCAGGATTGTCTTCTCTATCCTGCTTTTATGCCTGTCTCAGGATTGTCTTCTCTATCCTGCTTTTATGCCTGTCTCAGGATTGTCTTCTCTATCCTGCTTTTATGCCTGTCTCAGGATTGTCTTCTCTATCCTGCTTTTATGCCTGTCTCAGGATTGTCTTCTCTATCCTGCTTTTATGCCTGTCTCAGGATTGTCTTCTCTATCCTGCTTTTATGCCTGTCTCAGGATTGTCTTCTCTATCCTGCTTTTATGCCTGTCTCAGGATTGTCTTCTCTATCCTGCTTTTATGCCTGTCTCAGGATTGTCTTCTCTATCCTGCTTTTATGCCTGTCTCAGGATTGTCTTCTCTATCCTGCTTTTATGCCTGTCTCAGGATTGTCTTCTCTATCCTGCTTTTATGTCTGTCTCAGGATTGTCTTCTCTATCCTGCTTTTATGCCTGTCTCAGGATTGTCTTCTCTATCCTGCTTTTATGCCTGTCTCAGGATTGTCTTCTCTATCCTGCTTTTATGCCTGTCTCAGGATTGTCTTCTCTATCCTGCTTTTATGCCTGTCTCAGGATTGTCTTCTCTATCCTGCTTTTATGCCTGTCTCAGGATTGTCTTCTCTATCCTGCTTTTATGCCTGTCTCAGGATTGTCTTCTCTATCCTGCTTTTATGCCTGTCTCAGGATTGTCTTCTCTATCCTGCTTTTATGCCTGTCTCAGGGATTTCTTCTCTATCCTGCTTTTATGTCTGTCTCAGGATTGTCTTCTCTATCCTGCTTTTATGCCTGTCTCAGGATTGTCTTCTCTATCCTGCTTTTATGCCTGTCTCAGGATTGTCTTCTCTATCCTGCTTTTATGCCTGTCTCAGGATTGTCTTCTCTATCCTGCTTTTATGCCTGTCTCAGGATTGTCTTCTCTATCCTGCTTTTATGCCTGTCTCAGGATTGTCTTCTCTATCCTGCTTTTATGCCTGTCTCAGGATTGTCTTCTCTATCCTGCTTTTATGCCTGTCTCAGGATTGTCTTCTCTATCCTGCTTTTATGCCTGTCTCAAGATTGTCTTCTTCTGCTATGCCTGTCTCAGGATTGCTTCTTATCCTGCTTTTATGCCTGTCTCAGGATTGTCTTCTCTATCCTGCTTTTATGCCTGTCTCAGGATTGATCCTGCTTTTTGCCTGTTCTTCTCTATCCTGCTTTTATGTCTGTCTCAGGATTGTCTTCTCTATCCTGCTTTTATGCCTGTCTCAGGATTGTCTTCTCTATCCTGATTTTATGTCTGTCTCAGAGATTGTCTTCTCTATCCTGTTTTTATGCCTGAGAACCCAGAAGATGAGCTCTATCCTGGGGGAAATGTTGGCACTCAGGATTGTCCTCTCTATCCTCTATGGGCCGAGCATCCTGCTTTTATGCCTGTCTCAGGATTGTCTTCTCTATCCTGCTTTTATGCCTGTCTCAGGATTGTCTTCTCTATCCTACTTTGGTGCCTGTCTCAGGATTGCATTGTGCATCCTCTGCATATGCTGTCTGGAGATCCCTAGGATTGCTTTTTATCCTGTGTTTACCCCACCTGTTCCCAACTGCTAACTGCCACCATCATCACAGGGGGTCTTCTGTATCCTGCTTTTTATGCCTGTCTCAGAGATTGTCTTCTCTAACTCTTTTAAGTTGCCTCAGGAATTGTCTCCTGGCCTATTTGAAAGGATTGTCTTCTCTATCCTATGCCTGTCTCAGGGGATTGGTCTTCTCTATCCTGCAGAGCCTGTTCAGGGCTGCTTGTCTAGTCTACTCTTTTTAAAATTCAAGATTGTGAGCCCTTCTCTATTCCCTTTTATGTGCTGTCTCAGGATTGTCTTCTCTATCCTTCTTTTATGCCTGTCTCAAGATTGTCTTCTCTATCCTGCTTTTATGCCTGTCTCAGGATTGTCTTCTCTATCCTGCTTTTATGCCTGTCTCAGGATTGTCTTCTCTATCCTGCTTTTATGCCTGTCTCAGAATTGTCTTCTGTATCCTGCTTTTATGCCTGTCTCAGGATTGTCTTTCTCTTTCCTGCTTTTATGCCTGTCTCAGGATTGTCTTCTCCTGCTTTTAATGCCCTGTCTCAGGGATTGTCTTCCTGCTTTTATGCCTGTCTCAGGATTGTCTTCTCTATCCTGCTTTTATGCCTGTCTCAGGATTGTCTTCTCTATCCTGCTTTTATGCCTGTCTCAGGATTGTCTTCTCTATCCTGCTTTTATGCCTGTCTCAGGATTGTCTTCTCTATCCTGCTTTTATGCCTGTCTCAGGATTGTCTTCTCTATCCTGCTTTTATGCCTGTCTCAGGATTGTCTTCTCTATCCTGCTTTTATGCTTGTCTCAGGATTGTCTTCTCTATCCTGCTTCTCTATCCTGCTTTTATGCCTGTCTCAGGATTGTCTTCTCTATCCTGCTTTTTATGTACTGTCTCAGGACGAAAGGTCTTCTCTATTCCTGCTGGTAGAGAAGAATTTGCCTAGTCTCAGGAAAGTCTTCTCTATCAGAAAGGTCTCAAGAATTGTCTTCTCTATCCTCGTCTCAGATTGTTCTTCTCATCATGCTTTTTATGCCTGTCTCAGGATTGTCTTCTCTATCCTGTTTTTATGTCTTTCTGAGCTGGACTATATCCTGCTTTTATGCCATGTCTCAGAATTTGTCTCTATCCTGCTTTTATGCCTGTCTATGGATTGTAACTGCTTTTATGTCTGTCTCAGGATTGTTCTCTATCCTGCTTTTATGTCTGTCTCAATTGTCTTCTCTACTCAAAATTTACTGTTAAAAAATTGTCTTCTCTAGTCCTGCTTTTAATGGCCTGTCTCAGGATAGTCTTCTCTAATCCTGCCCTTTTATGCCTGTCTCATTGTCTTCTATATTGCTTTTATAGCCTGTCTCAGAATGTCTTCTGTATGGATGTTCTCAAGATGGTCTCTATCCGTTCGCTTTTATATGATTCGGATTGTATAGTTATCCTGCTTTTAATTGTCTCAAAATATAACAAGCTAAAAAGTCTTGGATGTTATTTCCACTGACTTTTATGCCTTCTTCACAAAAGTCTTCTTTGTCACGTTCATCTATTCCTTCTATATCCTGTCTTTTAATGCTAGATTGTCTTCTCTTCATTAGTTCAGATTGTTTTTCTATCCTGCTGTTTTAACTGTCTCAGGATTGTCTTCAGGATTTGGCACTGTCTCAGGATTGTTGTATCTATACCTGCTTTTAGAATTGTTTCTACTATCTGCGTTTTATGCCTGTCAGGATTTGGGGATTCTTATGCTTTTATGTCTGTTGCCACGTATGTTTGAGGTTCTGAGACACAGAAGTGAATCCAGAAGACTTTCCTTCAGCCCGCACTAGCTGTAATACTGAGTGGACAATAAGGTGTTGAAGATATGGTTGACCTAACCCTAGGATAATATAAATTAAATTAGAAAAAGTTAACAGGATCAAACGGTCTTCAAGTCTTTGGGTAATATTCTTGAAATGAGTAAGTCAGGGAATGATGGTATCATAATTACATTTTAGTTCATTAAAATAAACAAGAAAAAAGGTAATAGGTGGCATGGTGTTTTCCATACAATCATCTAGTTGTCTTCATTAGACAGTCACTGCTGTCACAGGATTTGGTGGATTGTATACAGAAAACTCATCTTATGTTAGCCACGTATGTTTTGAGGTTCCGACCATGTCTTCAGTGGTTACGGGGGTATATGAAATGAAGGCTTGAATCATGATAGTCTTGTTACAGAGATTCAGTCAGGAATGCTCATAAACATTGATAAGATAATGTATACTGTGCATAATTAACAAAATACATGAATAAATCACATGTTATGATACATGGGTACGATATAACCTTTGCCTTCCACTTATGGATGTCAAGTCACTTATGTACTTGCTGGTATGTCGTAAGCTTCCAGGCAAGAACTAGCCATGATATATTTGGCTAACCAATTAATGGTTATGCTTCCTGACAATGCCGGTGAAGGTTATCTCTGGTTAGCGTCATTCCCTTTTTATCATGTCTGATACAATCAAATCGTAAATAACATCTGAAATAAAATGATATTAGTCATACATATATCTTTAATAAACTTACATACCCTCTTAGGATTTATAAGCTCACGGTGAGACTGTTTTGGCTGAATTTAATCTGCCCTGCATGCAGCGTGAAAATAGAACTTTTCTTGCAGATGCTGTCTTCCAGTTTCTCACCTTGGCTTCTGGATTTGGTGTGTGTGATTTTCAACGCTCCCCTCTGTCCTTATATTTGGGTCTCTCGCCCGTCCGAGAAAGCACCTCCCAAAGTCCCAAAAGATTTTCGTTTCATCTCCTGGTTTGAGGCGATTTGAGGCAATCTGTGCTTTTCCTGTACTTGTTTTCTCTTCTGTTCACTTACACACTTATATCCTTCCTTCCTTCCTTCCTATGTATCCTTTCATTTTCCCCATATTTGAATAATAACCTTTTGGATATAATTCGTAGTCCATCTCCTCTAGTAAACTATTATTATTTAATTGTATTCCAACCAGGCGTTCTCTTGTAGTTAATAATTTAATGTCCAGTAAATGCAAACTTTGAAAGTCCGCCATACATTCCTATTTGTCGCAAAATTGGTTTCAAGTCATTGCAAACGTTTTCAGTTAGATTTATAAACCCATCTACGATCGAGTGACCGCTTTCAAAATGGCGGCGTATCAGCGAAATGTGTATCGGACAGAGGAAATCGCCAACGATAAATAAAAACAGAAGGGAATCCGTATGAAAAGGATTTTACATTTCAGTACAGGGAAGGATGGTGTATAACTGCATATAAGATGGAACGGTAGGAAGTTCTCATTTACGGAGATATATGCGTATTTCGGCTGCCCACAGTTACGCTAAAAGCATGTAAACCCACTTCTGTTCTAAATATTAAAATCAACAAATAACAGTTTGGGAAATTACATGGATAGGAAGATAGAGTTTTATCAGCTGTATAAAACTAGATAAGATGGAACTATATGGATATTATATATGCCGAGAATGATAAAGGCAAAATTTCAGTCGACGCACAGTTCGGCCGAAATCACTGTTCGGGAAGGATTTTTCAGGCTTAGGTTTAAGCTGTGACGTCGGTACTCTCCGATACGTCCGCGCTATACGTATTTAAAGCGTATCGGTAAACTGAGCTACAGACAACGAAAGAGGGTTCAGACAGACTGGAGGCAGAGTTTCGCCACGACCCATGAATTGTGAGCGGATCGCCAGAAACATTTTTAAGTCCAGTATCTGAAGTCTGAGGGTAAGCGAAATTATGATAACTACCGTGTATAATATTTGTTATTTCAGGTTCATACAGAATTCACAAAATATGCCTGTATAATATTCATTGATATAACGTATTATTATTTTAATATGATTTATTCATGTGCATTATGGATGAGTGTTGCTTGTACAAAAAGTAATCACAAATAGCCCCACGGCCTAATGAAGTTATATTTATCATATTGCTTTATCGCTTACGAAGATAAAGGCAGTCCCATGGCAGAGATTGTCATAGGGAAATGAAGTGTTAGAAACTTCATCATGGAAGATCCCAGTTTACGAGGTTAAGGTGACTAGTCCCCTTCCTCGCTGCCTTTGCCTTCCCTAGTTCGAGCGCACAACTTCGTACCCATTTACAGCTAGTAAACTGGAGTGTTCTACAGCCAGTTTCAGTAGAAAGCAACCTGATCACGTGGTCACTCACTTTCTTTATTTATGTATTACTTTTGTGTAGATGCTGGGGATAGCAGCAGCATTAAAAATCGTACTTGATATGATTTGGAAGGATCAAGTTATAGAATATGAAGGGATGTATAGGAGCGGAATAAACCAGATGATGTTTATTACTGATATGTTAATATTAATTCTATATCATTGAACTGATGTTACTTGCTATGACTGTATAACTTTGACACCTGATGACTGACTTGTCTGACTTATGTGCTAGTCAGTTACACTTAATTGAAATGTTAATATTAATGCTATATCACTGAAATGATGTCCTTACTTACTATGATTGTATAACGGTGACATCTGATGACTGACTGGTCTGACATCTGTGCTAGTCAACTACAAGTCTAGCCAGATACTAGCCAAGGCTGATATGTTGCAGGTTCCATGAAATAACTCAAACCAGACTGTCCAGTATCAGAAGCCGGTGTAGTTCATCCGAGGCAATCCCACCAAAGTGCAGGACCCCAAAGAGTGAACTTCAACTGGTCATTGGCATCCCTACTGTTGGGCCTACCAAGTCTGATATCAGCAAAGGACAGTTTCAGCAGTATCAAGTTGGAAAGATAAGTGTCCTGTTTGACACTGACCACCTATACATGTGAAACAGCCAATAGTTGAAAACAATAAGTAACCATACAGAAACTCAGTCAACTGATGACAGTTATCCTTAAATTCAAAGGACTAATAACAGTGATTTCAGTAACTTTATTATTTAAGATCTTGAAGTATAAACAGACCATAATAGTAATTGTGTGAATACTTTTATATATATATGTATATGCTCTTTTCCAACTAGTAGAAATAGAATATTAGTGTAATTATTAAACTATTTTAACTGTACCTGAGGATTTATTCACTTCTTCCATTTGTGGTTTCAGTGAATGTTCATTTTACTTATCCCCTAGAATATAAGTAATCATAAGATAGTCATAGGGAGGAGACACCTTAAATCCTGGTACTACTTCTTACCAACTGGGCCAGGGTTTTTACAGTCTGACTATTTTTATGATAACAATACACCAGTGCTTATTTCTAAGACTGGGGTATTACTTGTAAGGTCAGAACTCTTTACTGGCATACTCTTACATATAAATAATTTTAAATAACCTCCCGCTACAGTGGGGGCTCGTCTGCGGGATATATCTTTGATATTCCTGAGCCAACTTTCCATTTCTGCTGTGTAGAAAAATTTTGTTTTGTAAAATTTTTTGGAAAGAGTAACATAGTAGGAAATAATTATATTTTTAGGAGTACCATTGAGTACAGATAAAGAAAGCTGTTTCATATATGGTGAAGTCAGTTTAATTAACTTTAATTTTAACTAAGTTAATTATATTGTAGTAAATTAGTTGGAGTAAGATCGCTTGCCCTACTAGACTACAGATACATCATGGCTGACTTGGTCAAATTTAGGTCGGCTACACTGCAGGTGGGAAAAGAGCTTGGCATGGATGGTGACGCTCTGATCCGGTATGTCACGACGGAATGTGAAAAGTACACCGAGAGAGAAGCAAAGCATTAGAAGCAGAGAGAGAAACAAAGAAATTAGAAGCAGAGAGAGAAGCCAAGAAATCAGACGGAGAGAGAGAAGCCAAGAAATTAGAAGCAGAGAGAGAAGCCAAGAAATTAGAATTAGAAGCAGAGAGAGAAGCCAAGAAATTAGAATTAGAAGCAGAGAGAGAAGCCAAGAAATTAGAATTAGAAGCAGAGAGAGAAGCCAAGAAATTAGAAGCGGAGAGAGAAGCCAAGAAATTAGAAGCTGAGAGAGAAGAAAGGAGGTTACAAGCAGAGAGAGACCATGAGCTGAAAATGAGACAGCTTGATCTTGAACTTCAGGCTGGGACTATCACCCATGGTAATAGCTCACCTCATTCTGCGAATAGCTCTTTTCAGAACACAGCAAATGGGGCCATGAACTTCCACCTAGATCCATTTGTTGAAAAGGAGGACGCAATTGAGTCGTACCTGGATAGGTATGAAAGGCTAGCCTCTACATATGGACTGGAAAAGGAAAAATGGAGTCTAAAGTTATCCCAGGGATTGAGAGGTATTGCATATGATGTGTTTCTGAAACTCCCCAAAGAAGATCAGGAAAATTATGAAATACTAAAGCAAGCCTTACTGATCCGGTATGAAAAGAACTCTGAGGCATATAGGAAGAAATTTAGAACTTCTAAACTTCTACCTGGAGAAACATATAACCAGTTCTCAGCTAGGCTAGAAACGTATTTGTTGAAATGGAGTAGTTTAGGTAAGTATCAGAAAACCTACGAGGATCTGAAAGAAATGGTTATGTTAGAGCAAGTGAAAGATTCCATGTCTCAAGAAATGAGGAAATTCCTTATGGAACAAGGAGCAGAGAGGCTGGAAGACATTTTGAAATGTGCAGAGAGATACCAAGCAGCTCAAGCTGAATTGGTAGGAACAAAAAGGAAGCAGGTAGAAGGATATAAGCCACCACCGCAGAATACCGATTTTGACCAGATGGATCAACCATACAGATACAAGCAAAGATTTGATAATAAGGACAAGAACCCTCAGACTCAGGAAAATAAACCCTATAAACAGGGAGCTAAGTGGTGCAAATTTTGTAAGATGAGCAACCACAACACGGATGAATGTGGGAGGAAAAAACCCCTTCATCATGCTGCATGTCTACAGGTGAGGACTTCTGATAGGAAGGAACTGACTGTGAGTCAGAATAGCCTCCATCACCCACCTACACAGGAGATAGTGACTGTGAATGGCAAACCAGTCACAGGAATGTATGACACAGGTTTGTCCTATGACGCAGTCGTGTGTGCATCTCTGGTGAGCCCTGAACAAATCACCACAGAAACAGTAGACATTCAAGGGCCACTAAAAGGAACATCACCCCTTACTTTACCCATAGCAAAGATTCATGTCAGTTGTCGCTATGTGGAAGGGGAGATAAATGCAGCTGTGATAGATGATCCCTTTTACCCCCTAATGTTGGGGCGTAAAATATGTTTTCTTGGGAGACCCTGTAAACCTATGGTTATGGCAGAAACCCAGACCAGGTCTGACTCCAGGAACATAGAGAGGGACACCAACTTAAAATTTCATTCGACTGAAATGAAACGGGCTCAAGAAGCAGACAGCACATTGAAGCCTTGTTTTGGAAAATTGTCTAAAACTCATAACGCTCCAAGGAAAGGACATTTCTATATGGAACATGGACTCTTGTACAGGAAAGCTGGCAGAGGGACGAAAAGTCATGGTCAAATTGTGGTACCATCCACCTATAGGAATAAGGTTATAGGCTGGGGACACATATCAACTTTGAGTGAACACCTGGGTAATGGTGCCACAAAACAAAGAGTAGCCACCCAGTACTACTGGCCGGGCATTACGGAAGACATAAATCAGTATGTAAATTCCTGTCCAGAGTGCACCTATGTAGATTCAGAAAGTCGACGGAAGAGTCTTCATCAAAAATCTACAAGCAAACCAGCAATCAGGGGTACTCCCGAGATTTGCACGGGAGGGGAAAGGAAACATCCCACACAGGTTCAATTGCAGTCTGAACCCCATGCGCGGGAAAAAAGGAACAAATCACGTAGCGAAAATCAAACACCTACGGATTTGCGAGGGAAAACCACATCCAACTATCAACGAAAAGAGGGCGGTAAACTTCATGGGAAACCTACCGACCCGGTTTCACCAGCAGTAAGAGCCTGGATGAAAAGCCGAACAGGAAGGAGAGAGATAGTAAAGGATGAATATATTCTTGGAAAACAGAATGTGGGCGCAGATTTTCTTAGTCGTCATCCCACAGAGCTTGAGGAGGATAGAAGGAAGGAAAACTAACCTCGGAATGGTCGTTTTGCAATTGTCTTGTACCCAATAGTTAAGCTAGATATCATCCAGCTTAAAATATGGGGGAGCTATGTCGCAAAATTGGTTTCAAGTCATTGCAAACGTTTTCAGTTAGATTTATAAACCCATCTACGATCGAGTGACCGCTTTCAAAATGGCGGCGTATCAGCGAAATGTGTATCGGACAGAGGAAATCGCCAACGATAAATAAAAACAGAAGGGAATCCGTATGAAAAGGATTTTACATTTCAGTACAGGGAAGGATGGTGTATAACTGCATATAAGATGGAACGGTAGGAAGTTCTCATTTACGGAGATATATGCGTATTTCGGCTGCCCACAGTTACGCTAAAAGCATGTAAACCCACTTCTGTTCTAAATATTAAAATCAACAAATAACAGTTTGGGAAATTACATGGATAGGAAGATAGAGTTTTATCAGCTGTATAAAACTAGATAAGATGGAACTATATGGATATTATATATGCCGAGAATGATAAAGGCAAAATTTCAGTCGACGCACAGTTCGGCCGAAATCACTGTTCGGGAAGGATTTTTCAGGCTTAGGTTTAAGCTGTGACGTCGGTACTCTCCGATACGTCCGCGCTATACGTATTTAAAGCGTATCGGTAAACTGAGCTACAGACAACGAAAGAGGGTTCAGACAGACTGGAGGCAGAGTTTCGCCACGACCCATGAATTGTGAGCGGATCGCCAGAAACATTTTTAAGTCCAGTATCTGAAGTCTGAGGGTAAGCGAAATTATGATAACTACCGTGTATAATATTTGTTATTTCAGGTTCATACAGAATTCACAAAATATGCCTGTATAATATTCATTGATATAACGTATTATTATTTTAATATGATTTATTCATGTGCATTATGGATGAGTGTTGCTTGTACAAAAAGTAATCACAAATAGCCCCACGGCCTAATGAAGTTATATTTATCATATTGCTTTATCGCTTACGAAGATAAAGGCAGTCCCATGGCAGAGATTGTCATAGGGAAATGAAGTGTTAGAAACTTCATCATGGAAGATCCCAGTTTACGAGGTTAAGGTGACTAGTCCCCTTCCTCGCTGCCTTTGCCTTCCCTAGTTCGAGCGCACAACTTCGTACCCATTTACAGCTAGTAAACTGGAGTGTTCTACAGCCAGTTTCAGTAGAAAGCAACCTGATCACGTGGTCACTCACTTTCTTTATTTATGTATTACTTTTGTGTAGATGCTAAGGATAGCATCAGTATTTGAATTCGTACTTGATATGATTTGGAAGGATCAAGTTATAGAATATGAAGGGATGTATAGGAGCGGAATAAACCAGATGATGTTTATTACTGATATGTTAATATTAATTCTATATCATTGAACTGATGTTACTTGCTATGACTGTATAACTTTGACACCTGATGACTGACTTGTCTGACTTATGTGCTAGTCAGTTACACTTAATTGAAATGTTAATATTAATGCTATATCACTGAAATGATGTCCTTACTTACTATGATTGTATAACGGTGACATCTGATGACTGACTGGTCTGACATCTGTGCTAGTCAACTACAAGTCTAGCCAGATACTAGCCAAGGCTGATATGTTGCAGGTTCCATGAAATAACTCAAACCAGACTGTCCAGTATCAGAAGCCGGTGTAGTTCATCCGAGGCAATCCCACCAAAGTGCAGGACCCCAAAGAGTGAACTTCAACTGGTCATTGGCATCCCTACTGTTGGGCCTACCAAGTCTGATATCAGCAAAGGACAGTTTCAGCAGTATCAAGTTGGAAAGATAAGTGTCCTGTTTGACACTGACCACCTATACATGTGAAACAGCCAATAGTTGAAAACAATAAGTAACCATACAGAAACTCAGTCAACTGATGACAGTTATCCTTAAATTCAAAGGACTAATAACAGTGATTTCAGTAACTTTATTATTTAAGATCTTGAAGTATAAACAGACCATAATAGTAATTGTGTGAATACTTTTATATATATGTATATGCTCTTTTCCAACTAGTAGAAATAGAATATTAGTGTAATTATTAAACTATTTTAACTGTACCTGAGGATTTATTCACTTCTTCCATTTGTGGTTTCAGTGAATGTTCATTTTACTTATCCCCTAGAATATAAGTAATCATAAGATAGTCATAGGGAGGAGACACCTTAAATCCTGGTACTACTTCTTACCAACTGGGCCAGGGTTTTTACAGTCTGACTATTTTTATGATAACAATACACCAGTGCTTATTTCTAAGACTGGGGTATTACTTGTAAGGTCAGAACTCTTTACTGGCATACTCTTACATATAAATAATTTTAAATAACCTCCCGCTACAGTGGGGGCTCGTCTGCGGGATATATCTTTGATATTCCTGAGCCAACTTTCTATTTCTGCTGTGTAGAAGATTTTGTTTTGTAAAATTTTTTTTTGAAAGAGTAACATAGTAGGAAATAATTATATTTTTAGGAGTACCATTGAGTACAGATAAAGAAAGCTGTTTCATATATGGTGAAGTCAGTTTAATTAACTTTAATTTTAACTAAGTTAATTATATTGTAGTAAATTAGTTGGAGTAAGATCGCTTGCCCTACTAGACTACAGATACATCATGGCTGACTTGGTCAAATTTAGGTCGGCTACACTGCAGGTGGGAAAAGAGCTTGGCATGGATGGTGACGCTCTGATCCGGTATGTCACGACGGAATGTGAAAAGTACACCGAGAGAGAAGCAAAGCAATTAGAAGCAGAGAGAGAAACAAAGAAATTAGAAGCGGAGAGAGAAGCCAAGAAATTAGAAGCGGAGAGAGAGCCAAGAAATTAGAAGCAGAGAGAGAAGCCAAGAAATTAGAATTAGAAGCAGAGAGAGAAGCCAAGAAATTAGAATTAGAAGCAGAGAGAGAAGCCAAGAAATTAGAAGCGGAGAGAGAAGCCAAGAAATTAGAAGCTGAGAGAGAAGAAAGGAGGTTACAAGCAGAGAGAGACCATGAGCTGAAAATGAGACAGCTTGATCTTGAACTTCAGGCTGGGACTATCACCCATGGTAATAGCTCACCTCATTCTGCGAATAGCTCTTTTCAGAACACAGCAAATGGGGCCATGAACTTCCACCTAGATCCATTTGTTGAAAAGGAGGACGCAATTGAGTCGTACCTGGATAGGTATGAAAGGCTAGCCTCTACATATGGACTGGAAAAGGAAAAATGGAGTCTAAAGTTATCCCAGGGATTGAGAGGTATTGCATATGATGTGTTTCTGAAACTCCCCCAAAGAAGATCAGGAAAATTATGAAATACTAAAGCAAGCCTTACTGATCCGGTATGAAAAGAACTCTGAGGCATATAGGAAGAAATTTAGAACTTCTAAACTTCTACCTGGAGAAACATATAACCAGTTCTCAGCTAGGCTAGAAACGTATTTGTTGAAATGGAGTAGTTTGGGTAAGTATCAGAAAACCTACGAGGATCTGAAAGAAATGGTTATGTTAGAGCAAGTGAAAGATTCCATGTCTCAAGAAATGAGGAAATTCCTTATGGAACAAGGAGCAGAGAGGCTGGAAGACATTTTGAAATGTGCAGAGAGATACCAAGCAGCTCAAGCTGAATTGGTAGGAACAAAAAGGAAGCAGGTAGAAGGATATAAGCCACCACCGCAGAATACCGATTTTGACCAGATGGATCAACCATACAGAGATACAACCAAGATTTGATAATAAGGACAAGAACACTCAGACTCAGGAAAATAAACCCTACAAACAGGGAGCTAAGTGGTGCAAATTTTGTAAGATGAGCAACCACAACACGGATGAATGTGGGAGGAAAAAAACCCCTTCATCATGCTGCATGTCTACAGGTGAGGACTTCTGTTAGGAAGGAACTGACTGTGGGTCAGAATAGCCTCCATCACCCACCTACCCAGGAGATAGTGACTGTGAATGGCAAACAAGTCACAGGAATGTATGACACAGGTTTGTCCTATGACGCAGTCGTGTGTGCATCTCTGGTGTGCCCTGAACAAATCACCACAGAAACAGTAGATATTCAAGGGCCACTAAAAGGAACATCACCCCTTACTTTACCCATAGCAAAGATTCATGTCAGTTGTCGCTATGTGGAAGGGGAGATAAATGCAGCTGTGATAGATGATCCCTTTTACCCCCTAATGTTGGGGCGTAAATATGTTTTCTTAGGAGACCCTGTAAAACCTATGGTTATGGCAGAAACCCAGACCAGGTCTGACTCCAGGAACATAGAGAGGGACACCAACTTAAAATTTCATTCGACTGAAATGAAACGGGCTCAAGAAGCAGACAGCACATTGAAGCCTTGTTTTGACAATTTGCCAAAACACATAACACACCAAGGAAAGGACACTTCTATAGGGAACATGGACTCTTGTACAGGAAAGCTGGCAGAGGGACGAAAAGTCATGGTCAAATTGTTGTACCATCCACCTATAGGAATAAGGTTATAGGCTGGGGACACATATCACTTTGAGTGAACACCTGGGTAATGGTGCCACAAAACAAAGAATAGCCACCCAGTTCTACTGGCCAGGTATTACGGAAGACATAAATCAGTATGTAAATTCCTGTCCAGAGTGCACCTATGTAGATTCAGAAAGTCGACGGAAGAGTCTTCATCAAAAATCTACAAGCAAACCAGCAATCAGGGGTACTCCCGAGATTTGCACGGGAGGGGAAAGGAAACATCCCACACAGGTTCAATTGCAGTCTGAACCCCATGCGCGGGAAAAAAGGAACAAATCACGTAGCGAAAATCAAACACCTACGGATTTGCGAGGGAAAACCACATCCAACTATCAACGAAAAGAGGGCGGTAAACTTCATGGGAAAACCTACAGACCCGGTTTCATCCCCAGCAGTAAGAGCCTGGATGAAAAGCCGAAACAGGAAGGAGAGAGATAGTAAAGGATGAATATATTCTTGGAAAACAGAATGTGGGCGCAGATTTTCTTAGTCCCATCCCACAGAGCTTGAGGAGGATAGAAGGAAGGAAAACTAACCTCGGAATGGTCTTTTGCATTTGTCTTTACTCAACCCAATAGTTTAACTAGAAATAACCATCCAGCTCACACCTAATATGGGGGAGCTATGTCGCAAAAATGGTTTCAAGTCATTGCAAACGTTTTCAGTTAGATTTATAAACCCATCTACCGATCACTATCCATCTTCTAAAACACCCCCTCACCACCTCATTATCCTCCTATCACCAATCGGAAATCGCCAATAACCTCCAATAAAAACCCTACATCTACCTCTGTCTGAACAGGATATATACATCCTTTCCACTACATCCCCTAAAAAACCAAACCTATTACTTCTCCTTCATTAAATCCACACTATTCCCCTTAACTTCTCAAACAAAAACCCACTTCAAATGATCTAACAAACTTTTCCCCATAACAGATCAACACATCATTACCACCCACCAATTCCCCAAAAACTACCCAAAACCCCATGTCAAACCCCCCCACCTAAATTTCCAAATTTGCAATATGTCTAGGACCTCCACTTAAAACACCATCATCTGTAAATCCCACTCAGATTCATTGATCCCACCCTATTACAACAACATAATATCCATAACTCCTTAACAATACCCCAAACCTAATCTCAATAAATCCCTCTTACCCCACCCTAACTTTCTTCCCCAAAAAAACCACATTAAATTAACCTCATTTATCCTACTAACTAATCACTTACCTACCTCACTATTACTACACCCCAACTACTCTTACTCCTTAAATCCATCTCTCTCACCCCCCATCCCCTCTTACTATTTAAATCAATTCCATCTTCACCTTCCCTAACATCACTCCCACATACATCCATATCTCCTTCACTCCACCTCCCCAAAAACAAACCTACTAACATCCTACATCTTTACCTCTCCCAAAATCACCACTACCATATACACACAAAAAATACAATATAATAACTTACAATAACTTACCAACCCCCCAACAAAATCAAACCAAAATCATCACACCTAATAACAACAAAACCACATCAAACAAAATATATCAAAATATACAATCATCATTAATAATAAACCAAAATTATACACCCCATACCCCCAACCCCCACCCTTCACCAAATCCAAACAAAATACAAAAACTCAATACAACTACTCAAAAATCCATCTAACACAAATCCTCTAAATCACCCTTCCTCACCCCATTCCCATTCTCTATAAATACAACTTTCCACACCATATACTCCACTAATCCCCACACCCATTCCTCACCCTAAACCTCTTAACCTTATCCACTTACCCACAACCAATCATCAAATAACCACTAACTCTCTCCCCCAAATACCCCCAAACCTCATTACCCCCCATTCTATAAACCCTCCTAAACCTACTCCACTCCCCATCACACTATTACCACCAAACAAACAAACATTAAATACACCACAAAATATACTAATCACCTTCACTCCCAACTACACAAATCCAAATACCCAATCACATCAAATTCTTCACCTAAAACTCCAATACCTTTCATACACTTCTCTTCCACCCCCCTCATCATAAACAACATCACAATAACAACACAACAACACAAACATCCCATCATAACCAATCACAAATCCATACACACAAAATCACTACCGGCCCATACCATCAATACCCAATCCTTACATCCCAACATATCATTACCCTAACCCAACCAATCCCATAACACAAACCATCACACACCCATCCCATCATACAACAACCATCAATCACCCCCATCAATACCCCCTTATCCAATCATCATCATTACATCCAAATATACCCCTACTACCTACCCTACCACCACTCCTAATCACCACTCCTTTCATCACATAATCCTTAACCATCCCCACCACCCCTCATACTACAACTCCTCTTATCCTAACATCTTCACACACCCTATCTTCCCCCCCCCTCATATCCAACCCAATAACCAATTCACCACCATAATTTACCCCATTACCTATCAACACACCTACCCACTACCTAAACCCATCCTATCCACCCCTAATTCCCCACCTATCAAAAAATTCCATCACCAAACACAATCCCCCTCCACTAATCACCCCCCATCATCACCACCCCCACCTACCCCAAAAACACAACTCACCTAACCACCCAACCCCCACAATACCCAACCCAAACCTATTCCCAAACAACAACCCAAATCCTAAACCCCTCCACCATACAATCCAAAAAAACAAAAACATACAAAAACCCCCCCCATAAAATCTCCACATATACCCACTCAACAACTATAAAAAACAACATCTAAAAAACATACAACTCATTATTTCAAATCCAAATACATTATAACACCATCCCCCCCAACAACCCTATTTTTACCAACCCCTTAAACTAACCCCCCAAAAACCATCCAACCCAACCACCCAACTATCAATACTACCTTTAAACTTTTTTTTCCCCAAAAATTTTACAAAAAACTAACCCCTAACTAACTTAATTACTACTTTACAATACTAAAAACTCATAACTCCCAACACACCAACAAAACTCCAACAATACACAATCTAAATCCAAAACAAAAATCCAATACAACCACACTTCATCTTCCAAAAAACACTAAAACAAAATTACCCAAAAAACAAACACATCCAATCAAAACCAAAAACAAAAAAAAAAAATCTCTAAAAAAAAAAAAAATATAAACACAAAAAAAAACTACCACAAACCCCCCCCCTTAATTAAAACATAACAAAACCAAAAATACCACACAAATAAATAATTTTATTATAATCACATACAATAAATGTACAAAACTTTCTAAAACCATAAATAAACAAATAAAATCCCTATTAACATCTCAAAAAAATCTACTAAAAAAATTATAACTATTCAAAAACCCCCTCATAAAACCAATTAAAAAAAACCTTCAATACAAAACACATCATAAAAACTTAAATAAACCACAATCAAAACAATCCATACTTTAATACCTTAAAAAAAAAACCCAAAAATTTTAATACAATAACTTAACAAATTTACAAAAAAAATAAAAAAAAAATTACTTTAAACGACTGTATCAAAAATGTTTATTTTCACGAATACTTATCTCACTCATCTCTATTGTTCAAAAAAACTTAAAAACAACATCTTAACTAAACTAACTTTTTCACTACAGTAAAAAAAAAAAAAAATCTTACATCTATCAAAACCTTCACAGAAAACCCTCACACGCAATCACACCCACACGCTATAAAGACCCGACTTTTTACAACTATCCACTCCACACTAACAACAAGTACATATAAGCAAAAAAATTTTCTTTATTAATTTTTATTTGTTGTTTTTTATTCTAAATTATACAAATCACTAACTTGTTAAAACTTTCCTATTACCTATCTATAAAAGCAAACCTCATTTTTTCACTTCTTCTATATTCAAAAAAAAAAAATCTAAACGAACCTATTTACTCTTGTCTTATACTGAAAGTAACTACTTTACTTAAAAAAAAAAGAACTTTTACTCTCACAAAATCCTCCTCCTAACTACAAAAACAGCCAACCACCCATGACCAACACCGCCACAAAAAAAAAATAAAATCACATAGTCCTGGACCTATCGCTTAACGACTTTACCTTTTTATTACTCTCCACGGTTACTTTATCCTTACTCCCCCCTAAATCTATAAAAAAATACAATGTCTTTTTTAAATGTTGTCTCAAAAGCTCTTTTTTTAACCGTTAATTACTTCTAACTAAACTCCTTCTAATTTCCCTAAAAAACATTTACATACGTCATATTTACTTTTATATTACGAGACACGACTTTCATTTTACTATTTATTTTTTCTTACAAACTATAATAAAAGGTTTAACTTTTACTTTTTTTTTTTAACGCTACAAAAGCTTAACTTAATGTCATTGAAAACAGACTTCTAACTTTTTTTTAATCTCCTTTTAAATCTTTCTAAAACTTTAAAAAAACATAATCTAATTACATCAAACATAATAAACCAAACATGCCTCCAAAAAAACTTTAAAAAACAAATGTGTGCAACCACTAACCGCGTCGCTATACACCTAAAAAAAAAAACAAACCTTTTTAACTTATAAAAAATCAACGACAAAATAACTATATCGCTAAAAAAAAATGTCAAAAAAACTACTATCCATTCATTAACTACCTTTTACTGCAAATAAACAACTTCTCGTAAAATCCCAAAACTCAAAAAAACTAATATGCTTGCCATCCTTTATGTCCAAATATCAAAACAAACACGACTTCTAACTTTAAAATTGATTCAACAAAACAATTCGACTTTTCATAACAAAAAACCTTAACCATATAGTTACTACTACTTACCCTCGATATAACCTTAAAAAAATATTTAGACTAAGACACTTACTAGAAAACTCTACTTACAAACGCTTCTTAACGAAAAAAAACTAAAAAACGTTATAAAATACTCTTATTCAAAAAAAAAAACTTAAAACTACTATTACCAATTCATTTTTACAAAAAAAATCAATTTAATTAACGAAACTAACATTTTATAAACTATAGTCCTTAAAAAAACAGTTTTTTTAAATTAAACTTAAATGCCTTTGCGCAATTATAAAAAAAATTTAAAACTGGTAACTGGATCACTTGAAACTAATACTCAATATAAATAACGAACTCCCAACAACTAACATTATCTAAAAGAACATAACTGTTGACACAGTACATTAACAACTTTGAAAAAACATACTAAAAATAATAAACAACTTAAGAGATCTGTGTAAAATTCGACGAAACTTTAAAACCTTTTTTTTCAACTGTCCTTCATTTCTACTTTTTTATTCTTTCCTTTTTATACTCTACTTCCTTTTAAAAAGTTATAACTTTTTTTAAAACTACGTCTGTTGCACTACGTAAAAAAAAGCTCTTACACTCATTTCTTTACAAAAAAACACTAAACAACTATTTTTTTTTAACTTTATTTGTCGTACTTTCTTAAACTTTAATGTCTTTTTTCTGTTAAAACAACTTTTTAACAACAAAAAAAACTCGGCTAAAAAAACATTTAAAAGACATTTTTTTACACGCTTGACTTTTGGAGGTCTACAAACTCTACTTTTACTTTACGATCGACTAACTTCCCAACTCGATTAACTTTAGTAAAAACTTTATTCCCCCCTACTACTTTTTCCTCAATCCACTATCTAACTTTCTCCTTCCCGCACTTTATTATAACCGAAATACAAACATTTTTATACTTCCTATTTTAACTACTTTTTACTCTCATTAAAACCCTTCCCATAAAGTTTTTCGACCTTGCAAACACCAACAAGTTAGTTTATTATGAATATACTACAAAATCCAACATAAACTACGCACCTCACAGCTCGTCTTACAGTGCTATCCAACCAACCCGTACTAGAGTACCCAGTTTAGCTACTCCGGGAAACAAACCATTGACTAATTTTTTCAGTGAAACTCAAAACCAATAAAGCATTAAATAGAACTTAATTCTTAACGCTAGCTCCACATTATCTAATCTATAATTTAGTTATAGACCAATCGACTGTCAGCTCTAACTATATCTCTAAAAAAAAACGCAATATTATTGAATTTCTTATAAACATATAATCCTTAATTCTTACAACTTTTACAGAACTACTACATTTAAAAACTAAATCTTAGCAATTTTAAATCAATAATGTCCCTCCCCCTCCCCGAAAAACAATATATGAAACTTACAAAAACTAAAAACACTCTAAACCTGAATACATGTCAACATTTCAAACTATTAATTTAAAAAATAAAACTTTTACATGCAAACTCTTATGTAAAAAACAAATTATTTACAACAAAATCTAGCATTAAAAGTGTAAAAAGAGCAACTTAAAATAACAAATTTGATAAAAGCATACAGCCATTAATCAGACAGACTCAAATAAAAAAAACGTAATTAAGATACTTATACTATCAAATCAGCCATTTAGGTTCGGATCAGATGTCATTTTTTTCTAGGCGGTTCCGTACAGATAAATTAAAATTATGGGACTATATGGCGCGAACATGCTTATTTAGCACAGGTAAGACATGGACATTTTTTTAAAAACACCATACCGACTTAACATCAACCTTAATACGACAAACATAATAAACCGATCACTCTCAAACATTCTGATACCAACAATATTCTAATATACTTAAAAGACGAAAATAGACTTTTCCATTAAAAAACGAACCATCTTTATCCAAAAACTTCATTACGCCAAATACACCATATAACCCAACCTACCAAACTTAAGTTGGACTAACTTACTAGGTAAATGTAACAATCGTAACTATCAAAACATAATTACAAAAAAACAATGCTCAACCAAAATAGGCCTAAATATCTGTAATTAGTAGAAGAAATGTTCTCTTCTCAACCTTTCAATCAACCTAAATATAGCAAACTCACGTTACATAACGACTTACGTCTGCGATAACAACGTACATGAATTGAAGCTGAGTACTTTTACTTCATACCCCAACTTCCATTGTACTAATCTAACCAAAGTACTAAACACAAAATAGAATAATACACACTTGTAAAAAAAATCTCGAAGTGATTAATGTACCATCACAAACTAATAAATTTCTCAAACTATAAAAACACCAAAAGAATAGCCAACATTTCCTTATTACCTGTTTGAAAATCTTACCGGTCGAAACACTTTAACTATCAATCTCAAACATTAACGACATTATTAAAACTAAACTTTCAATACTTTTCAACCTTTTACAGTTAAAACTTAACACTAAAAACTTTCTTTTTAACATAACTCTAAAACTTAGAAAATCCCCCCAACACCCATACAACCCCCAAAACAAAAAAAAGATACTAAAACACCACCTAATACCTAGAATAACGGCGCAACGCTGCGACGACCAGCGTGGGAATAATCACAGTGATGTCGGAAGAGTGGTGAAAATGTGAGGTAATTTACTGTATATCACACAATCCCCCAATCACATCCACATATCAAACAATACACCAAACCACAAAAACACAACAACACCCCACCACCCCCCCCCCCCCCATTTTTGCAGTATTGGCTAGGTGTTTTGCAAGTAGTTACTCTTTCCTTGTCTCCTCGGAGATCTCCGGGAACAGACGGGACATTACAACTGATGTTAAAAATAGTAACACTTTGTTGTATTATATTTTTAAGAGGTTTTAGTGCTGTTGAATAGTCGTATTAATTAAGAGTATTAGTCTTTTCACTTCGTCTGATCGATTTCTCTAAACAGATTGATTTTCTAAAATTACAGTGGAGATACTAGAATTAACTGACCTGTCTAACCTCTCTCCCGGTTCTCTTCCTTCGTGAGTTAATTCTTCAGTTTTCACCACTGCTGTGAATCGAGATAAGGAACTTCTAGCTTTTTCGTTAAAACTCGCGAAATTTCTCAACACATCATTAAAAATTATATTGTCATTTATTAAATTAGAGTAAGAACGTCCGATTGACAGATTGGTTTGAGCGCTGGCTTCTCGTAGCAACGGTGCCAGGTTCGATTCACGGTATCGACACACTCCAGTCTACCCAGCTGTAAATGGGTACCTGACTTTGCTCTTGATTTAGGGAAGGGAAAGGCAGTGAGGAAGGGAACTTGTCACTCCACGTCTCGATGCTGGGCCTAGGATAGTGAAGTTTCGAACACTTCGCTCCCCTACGGCAGTATCTACTATGGGACTACCTTGACCTTTAAATTAGAGTCACATTTTGTATTTTATTTGTTTTTACAGAGCACGGAGCTACCACTGCAGCTCGTCTCCTTGCAGGAAGCCTCCAGTGGCGTACTAAGGGGTGCGAGGGGGGGCGGTCCGCCCCGGGTGACAGCCAGGAAGGGGGTGCCATCTGACACTATTATGTTAATACTTACTGTTAAAAATATACTTGCGAGTGTGTTTCTTTATGGGCGAGGGGGTGCCAAATGTGTGATCCGCCCCGGGTACCAAATACTCGAGGGACGCCTCTAGCCTACACCAAGCGGTCACGTGTTCTTGCAGCGGTTATTTCTGTGACAATTATTTTGCCCCATACACATCCTCATATTAGTCGCCTTTTACTACATATATTCTTTCTTTGTCTCGTCAGACCGTGAGAACTGCACTTGGCGTAGATCGTATTCTCATCTCATCTCAACCCGTAACCCGGCATGGGTTGTAGGGGTGTCATGGTGGAAGCATCAGCAGACAGGGTCCTCCACTGCTCTCTATCCTCAGCAATGCGTACAAGTGTGGAAAAACCGTGTCCTGCCCATTCTTTGATGTTATCAGCCCAGGATTTTCTTTGCCTTCCTCTTCTCCGTTTACCTTCGACTGTTCCCTAGAGGATCGTTTTCGAAAGGGAGTCATGACGAGTTACATGCCCAAACCAGGCAAGCTTTCGACGTTTCACTACTGATAAAGGTGGTTCTTGGTGGCCTGCATAGGTGTTTATTTTCTCTCTAGCATAGACATTTGTTTTGTGCTCTTTATAGCAAATGCGCAAAATTCTTCTATAACATTTATACTCGAAAGCCTGAATCCTTCGCTCCGTATCTGCAGTGAGTGTCCAGCCCTCACACCCATACAAGAGAATAGATAATACAAGTGATTTGTATAATTTGATCTTCACAGGAAAACTGATGTTATTTTTCCAGATCACATTCAGCCTTGTCATGGCAGCTGAGGCCATCTCAAGTCTTGTCTTGATTTCTTTACTTGATCTTCCATCACTACATATAGTGGACCGAGATATTTAAAGGTGTTAACTTCTTCTAACGTTTGCCCATTTAACGTAATGTTGGTCGGAACATGTTTCTTATGGCTATTCACCAATATCTTGCTTTTTTCTATAATTTCCATCCCATACGTTCTTGTTACTTTCTCCAGTCTAGAGGTAAGGTCTTGAAGTTCTGATTCTGTTCCAGCTATAAGATCAATATCATCAGCAAAACGTATTACTATAAGCAATACTGAAACCAATTTAGGCCAAATATTCAAGCAAGAAATAAAAATACAGTTTAAAAAGACTTAAAATAAAAGTCCGTAAACACATGTTCTACAAGTGTAGTTTATGGTGAATGTTAAACATGCTATTTATTTATTTATTTCCTTTCTGTCTTTGAACAGCATTCTTCGCTGAATTTTTATTTATTTATATTAAGACACTCAGTTCCTTCCTCGACATATCGCATAGGTTTTTTTCCCGTAGCTAGTAACATCTGACATATATTCGAATGCTTGTTCACAGAGAAGAAACGTTTTGCCATTTTTGTTAAAATATAAATGTCCAGCGATATTTCGAGAGGTATCTGGAAATGTTTGGCAGTTGTATGAAATTAACTGACGTTCGATAGAATACACATTAGGAAACCCGTTAGCAGAGTTACAAGGAAGTTCTTCTGGAATTCCCAGGGTAAAAAACAAAAATTTGGGAAATCTAAAACCCATGAAGAAGTCATGTTGGAAAGAGACATGGAGGGTAAGCGGAAAACAGGAAACGACGTTGAAAATGATATTATAAGAGAAGAGGGCTTTGCGTGAATTGTTGAATGTTTATATTTAACCCGGAGCTACAGGTTATGATTATAATAATAACGATTTAATATGCATGTATTAAAAGAACAACGTGTCGTGGAATTCACGAGTTTATTCTACGAAAATCTGGTTTGGAATCACTGATATTCATGAACATGTACCAAACCACTAGGTCTTTTATATTTAGACATGCGCCCTAATATAACCGATGGACATTGAACAGGGCGAGCCTCGTCAAAACGAAGCATAACTCCTATTTTATTTTAAATTATGAATATGAACATACCCGTACTGCTGGACACATTTCCGTCGCATCTGGCTCTCCAAGCAAGACTCGTGTGTGTCTCCGACATGACGTGAGTACTGGTTGGAGCATATAGTGTACATGCCACCTGAAACTTTACCAACGTGGATATCGCCATCATACTTCCAGGTCCAGTCGCCCATCCCGCGATCAGAGGACTGGTGACATGAATTTATGAGCTCAGTAAGACATTGGGATTACAAATGTTAAAATAATAAACATGACAAATCCTCGTGTACCTTCCCTGAGGTTCCTGAAGAGACAAAGAAAGAACAGAACTGTTGCATCCTCAGGCGTGTCGTACCAGGCGACTAATATAAAGTTGTGCATGCGGCTGGCACCTAGTCTTGACATATGGATGCGAGTCATGGGCAATGACTACAATCCACAAAAGCCAGATCCAAACCTCAGAAATGAGGTGTCTGAGGAAGGTGGTTGAAGTAACAAGAAGAGACATGGTCCGCAACCAGACGATACGTCAAGGCCTAAAATCCCACCCCCTGCAGACTCAAGTAGAACAGTCCCAACTAAGATGGTTTGGCCATGTCTGTAGAATGGGAGAAGATCGGTTACCACGACAAGCATGGGAAACAAAGAGCCAGGGATCCAGACCCCCAGGACGACCCAGAGTCCGCTGGGAGGACAACATTAGACAATCTTTGAAGGACCGAGGACTAGAATGGAACCAGGCCAGGAGGAAGACAGCCGATAGGATCGTCTGGCGTTCTCTCTTCCAAACCTCTACACCTCACGGTAGAAGGGGAACGACTAAGTAAGAAAGTTGTGCATGCGGCTGGCAACCTGAGCATGTAAAATAAATTACCATGGAAACCACTGCTGCCAGATCACGTGAATACTTGGTGCACGCGCTCAGCAAGAGAACCAGCCAAAGTGATGATGTCATGCTACGTAAGCTGCACAAAGACAAATGATGACAATGGTACATGACTAGTTCCCACCTTATCAAGCTGGACCTATTATAGCAGTCTCTAACACTTCATTCCCCTACGGCAGTATCTGCTATGAGGTAGGTAAAGGATCCCGTTACACGCCCATTGAGGAATATTGGGAATATGGTGTTAGGCCCATATTTTCTTGACCATCGGCACACTAGAGGTGATGTGGTCAGCATCACATTCTCAGAGTTGCTCTGGTACCCAATTCATGAAGCTGGGTCGACCCCGGAGCCGTTTGCGGTCTAAAAAAATCCCCATCTTAACTGGGGATTGAACCATGGACCACCGAGCTAAGAAGCAAGTGCACTAACCACTGCGCTATCGAGGCTCCTGTCCGCCATGAGACAACCTTTACATTTTTCTTGAAAAGAAAGCGCAGAAGAAAAGACGATGAAAGAAACTGAATGAAAGAATCAATGGCGTTCTTAATTTAAAAAAAAAAAAAGATGTTTGTAAATGACAGAGAAAGGGAAAGAAAAAATGTGATGCATTAAAAATAAAAGCTGAGAGTGGGAACACTGTTTTTTAAGCAACTGAATCATGTCACTTGGAGTAAGATATTGAGTTCTCCAGTGTTGCATAACGTAGTTCGTGTAACATGAATGTGCAGTAAAGCGGGAAAATAATTCTTTGGAACTCACAGATGCAGCCATTTCAAGGAAGAGTGATCAGAACCGTTGGTAGTTGAAAGAGCAAATAATTTGTTTTTAAAAGATTATATGTAACATAGCTTCATCATCATTTTCCTGTTTTGCGTCATACGGGGCATGAGACTACAAACGGCAGCTGGTCCCCTTGTAGGAAGCCTGCACCAAGCAGTCACGTGTCTATGCTTCAGTGATCTCTGTGACAATTAGTTATACATGATGAGGTTGCCGGTTCCTGGCACAATATTATATTAGTCGTCTTGTACGTCATGTCTGAGGGTACAGTAGTTCTTTCTTTGTCTCTTCAGACACCCCCGGGAACTACTCGGGGCAAATGTAAAATTAGAAAGAAGAAATTCACATTCCATCTTAAATATTTTTGAGAAGCTATAGACTAGAAACCATCATCACCATCATCATCATCCTTATCATCATCATTATCATCCTTATCATCATCATTATTATCATCCTTATCATCATCATCATCATCATCATCATCCTTATCATCATTATCATCATTATCATCATCCTTATCATTATTATTATCATCATCATCATCCTTATCATCATTATCATCATCCTTATCATCACCATCATCATCATTATCATCATCATCATCCTTATCATCATTATCATCATCATCCTTATCATCATCATTATCATCATCATCATCATCCTTTTCCCTCCTTATTGATCATACAGCCCTCACTGCAGCTGGTTCTGTTGCGGAAGCTTGCACAAAAGCATTCATGTGCGTCGCTGTAGTAGTTTCTGCATACATTTGTTTAACATGATGAGGTTGTCAGCTCTATGTACATCCTCATATTAGTCACCTCTTACGACGTCCGAGGAAGCATTAGTCATATTCTTTCTTTGTCTCCCCAGAGGACCACCTTCTCCCCCCCCCCTTTTCCCCCCACCCCCACAGAAACGGGATTATCTTCTCAGAATAATATAAATTTAAATAGGAAGACGAGATACATGATACACATGATATAAAAAAGACAATGAAGACAGACAGTACACATGACAAGAAAATTCTAAGATAAAAAACGACGAATAGCGAGATGCTGGGCAGCTTTTAACGTTTGGGTATTTGACTGGCATGCTCTTTTGATTGGCATAGGGATGACTTTAGAGTTTGAGTGGCATGTGCTTTTAATTGACATGGAGATTTGGATGACTTCAGAGTTTGAGTGGCATGCTCTTTTGATTGACGCGGGGATTTGGATGACTTTAGAGTTTGAGTGGCATGTTGTTTTGATTGATATGGGGATTTGGATGACTTTAGAGTTTGAGTGGCACGCAGGTTTAAATGACTTGAGGGTTTAAGTGACATGAGGGTTTGAGTGACATGGGTGTTTGAGTGACACGGGGGTTAAAATGACTTGAGCGTTTAGTGGCATGAGGATTTGAATGACTTGAGTGCTTGAGTGGCTTGAGGGTTTGAATGACTTGAGGGTTTGAGTGACTTGAAAGTTTGAGTGGCATGAGGGCTTCACTGATTGGATGGTTTGAATGACTTCAGGATTTGACTGGCATGAAGGTTTGAGGGACATGAGGGTTTGGATGGCTTCAGTGTTTGATTGACATGAAGGTTTCTTCTTCTTCCTTGTTCGCCCTGAAAATGACGGTGGTTGCGTTGTGTCTGTTTACGCCTAAGCTGTGATATCGGCACCTTTCGGTCGACACATCCGACTTCTGCACGGCATTTTTTGGGACCGAGTTTGCCTTCCCACTGCGATCCCTACTCGCTCAGCCAGACTGCAGTGATGCAATCTGTTTCCAGGACCACCACGTGGAGGTGGAGTAGGGTCTTGACCAGCTCTGGTTCGCTGATCCTGATGCAAGCAGTCAAGCTATGGGTCGCTGACTGCATTCTCTATTGCTGCATCTTTGGGTCCCGCATGAAGGTTTGAGCGACATGAGGGTTTGGGTGGCATGATTGTTTTAATGAATGACTTCAGGGTTCGACTGGCATGAAGGTGTGAGTGACATGAGGGTTTGGATGGCTTCAGGGTTTGATTGGCATGAAGATTTGAGCGACTTGAGGGTTTGAGTGGCAAGTTTGTTTTAATGACTTGAGGGTTTGAGTGGCATGAAGGTTTGAATGACTTCAGGATTTGAGTGACTTCAGGATTTGAGTAGCATGAAGGAATGAGCAGCGTGAGGGTTTGAGTGTCTTCATGATTTGATGGACTTCAGAATTTGAGTGACTTCAGGATTTTAGTGAATTTAGGATTTCAGTGACCATGACTTTAGTGGCATGAAGGTTTGACTGGCATGAGGGTTTGACTGGCATGAGGGTTTGAGTGACTTCAGGATTTTGAGTGGGTATGAAGGTTTGAGCGGAATTAGGGTTTGACAGGCATGAGGGTTTAACTGGCATGAGGGTTTGAGTGACTTCAGGACTGGTGTGACATGATGGTTTGGGTGACTTCAGGATTTGACTAGCATGAAGGTTTGGGTGACATGAGGATTTGGATGGCTTCAGGGTTTGATTGGCATAAAGGTTTGAGCGACATGAGGGCTTCGGTGGCATGATTGTTTTAATGACTTAAGGGTTTGACTGGCATAAAGGTTTGAGTAGCATGAGGGTTTGAGTGACTTCAGACTTCAGGATTTGAGTGGCATGAAGGATTGAGCGGCATGAGGGTTTGAGTGACTTCAGGACTGGTATGTGTAGCGAAATCTGTGAAATAATCGCTAAATTCAGTAAGATTTTACTCCTATGATAATAAATAAACCCGCCCGTGTGTGGTTGCCTATTGTCGTCTCTACGCCAGTAGAGCGCTGAATTTTGTGCAGTGGTACTGCTTAGAAAAAGATCTCGCCGTCAATTCTTACACGCTTTCCTAGTTCGTCCTTGAGAATTAAAAATAACATTTTGCAGGGTCAAGGAGTATTTGTTCCAAGACCGAGAGAGAGAGAAGAAGGGAGGTGGATGAAGGAGCGACAGAAGAAATGCTACCATTGTCACGCGTTTGGGTTTTGAAACGCCAAATTGTAATGAGAGCGCGACAGTATTGCCTTTAGCAGATTTGATAAACAAGACGCAAAGCCATGCATGCATCGTATTATATTCTCGCAGTTGAAATGTATATACACAACACACAGTCAGCTCTCATTTCCTGTCTAGTAGTGTATTTCTGACGTAACCCAAACAAGTTGTTTTATTTTGAATAAAAATGATAGAGAAGGGAGGAAAGATGGCCGACTTGTGGAAAAGTATATAACTGACGACTAACAGTGACGAATATGAAAATCCAAACGACAAATAATATGGCCATAAAAATCATATATATAGATAGCTTAGAGTCTCCTGAGCAATAATATGTTTAATATACATAGTAGCCCAATTACACTAGTCAACAAATTTTCAAAAAGTTATTTGTACCAGAAATTAAATATACCATTTCTTATTGATTTTGACATGCTGATTTCAAATATCATAATGAAATTCACGAGTTGTCTCTGGTTTTTTTTTAAATGATGAATTTACATTACAGTAATACAAATAATGTATGCTTGTTTAATTCTCTGGGGTGAACAGCTAGTCTTTCTACTTTAGCATTATAAAAATTGTGGTTACATACTCAATTAATTGATATTTCAACATAAAATGATAGAAAAAATAAAAACGTTATTTAAAGTTCACATATCATGTTTTAAAAGGGCACATTTGAACCCATTCCGTCATTATTCAGTCGCTGTTCGAGCTCTCTTTGCTTGCTTCTTGTAGTGAATCGATGAGGGGTCTCTTGTCACAGTCCAACAGTAATCAGCAAGTATTGAAGGGCTCCAATTGCCTTGATACCTTGTCTCCATAGCAGCAATGTCCTGGTGAAATCGTTCACCATGCTCATCACTGACCGCTCCACAGTTTGACGTAAAGAAATCCAGATGAGAATCCAGAAAATGAATTTTCAAAGACATGTTGCAGCCAAGACTCTTATACTTCAGAAGGAAATTGTATACAATTTCATTGTAATTATCAGATCTGTTGTTTCCAAGAAAATTGATCACCATTGACTTAAATGCTAGCCATGCTGCTTTTTCCTTGCCATGCAACACGCAAAGAAACTCGTCATCATGAATAAGTATTCGAATTTGCGGACCAACAAATACTCCCACTCTTATTTTAGCTTCACTCAGTCTTGGAAATTTTCTGATGAGGTATTTCAAAGCCTTATCTGTTTTCTCCATTGCCTTGACAAAGTTTTTCATGATATCCAGCTTAATGTGCAAGGGTGGCAACAAAATCTTGCTGGTGTCGATAAGTGCTGGGTTCTCAACGTTTTTACTGCCAGGCTGCAATGACTGCCTGATTGGCCAATGTCTTCTGATGTAATGGTCACTTCGTGCACGGCTATCCCACTCACAGAGAAAGCAACAGTACTTGATGTATCCACCCTGTAGTCCAAGCAAAAGAGCGACCACTTTTAAATCACCGCAAAGTGATCAATGATGATGATCGTAGTCTATACACTTTAAAAGCTGCTTAATGTTTTCATAAGTTTCTTTCATATGAACTGCGTGGCCAACTGGAATTGACGGTAACACATTACCATTATTCAACAAAACAGCTTTAAGACTCGTCTTGGATGAATCAATGAAAAGCCTCCACTCTTCCGGTATGTAATTGATTTTGAGGGCTGCCATTAAACCAGAAATATTGTGGCACGCAGAAAGGTCACCTTCTTTGAAAAAGAATGTAATAAGCGGCTTCTGGCGGTTCCTATACACAGAAATTGTAACATCTTCTGCCAGGAGATTCCACTGTTGCAATCTGGAACCCAAAAGCTCCGCCTTGTTCTTCGGTAAATTCAGATCTCTTACAAGATCATTCAGTTCACCTTGGGTTATTAAGTGTGGTTTAGTGGATGTAGTTTGCTCAAAATCTGGGTCGCTTGAGGTTGATGGTTCAGGACCACCAATGTCCTCTTCTTCATCAGTGGAAGCAGCTGAAAATGATTCTTGCACTTTGGGAACTGTTAGGTCATCGCCATGTGGTACCGGAGGTAATGCAGAGGGGATGTTTGGATATTCCAGAGTCAATTTTTTCTTCTTTGATATGCCTTTCCCAATTGGAGGGACCATGCAAAAGTAACAGTTGTTGAGATGATCAGTGGGCTCTCTCCAAATCACTGGGACTGCAAAAGGCATAGCTTGCCTTTTGCCAGTCAACCACAGTTTAAGATGTGCTGCACATGTATTGCAGTATATGTGTGGCGCTCAGCTCTTATCTTGATCTCCTATTCTGCAGCCAAAATACAAACTGTACGCCTTCTTAATCACTTTAGTTATATTTCGTTTTTGTGATACAAATGTCACCTCACCACATATATAACAGAAATTATTAGCACTGTTCACACATGTCCTATGCATTTCTAACTACGATACTTTTGATAAGGACAAATGCACTAACTAATGGCAAAATTTTATCAGAGATAAGATATTTATACACAAAGGTGATGTAATCATAGGTAGGATTGCATCATCAACTGCTAGTTACATTTGTATTGGTCATTAGAAAAAATTGTGCAATCGCCCACAACAGTTGCGTCATATATATAAATTGACCGTAATTAAATAAACTAGCAGCATATATCTTGAAAACTAGAGCCAATCAACATTTTTAATGTCATTTTCGTTTTCAGCACACCAAAATTAGTTAAGATCAGCTATTTTCATTTCTGGTACATTTTGGTTGTTGACTAGTGTTATTAACCAAGATATTGAAATAATACTATATATCTTCGAACGGTAAGACTGTTGTTTTTGCTCATTCTATTTATAACATTATTTGGGGACGCAAGTTTAAAAAAGAGGCATTAGAGTGATTCAAATCCGATTGGTTAGTATAGGAGTATAGGAAGGAGGGTATTGGTTGGACCAAAAGCTAAATATATTTGGCAGACTCACTCCTAGTATGTTTGGAGTTTTTTTTTTTTTTTAATTTGAATTGAATAGCTAGACCCTCGCTGGGATTGGGCCAGTCTAGTGATATTGACAAAAAGCTTCCAAGGCTTGTCACCATTTGATACATAAATTGTTAGTATGCAAGCTGTGTTGAGAACAGCAGTGCTAAGAGTGAAATAAAATAAAAAAACCTTGGCAGTCTGGACGAAGGCAAAGCTGAACTTATATATAAATGCTAATGCCAGTCAACGTATGTTTGTGATATTTCCATTGAATTGTGGTAAGAACGAAATTTAATTAACTTTTTTATTACAAAAATTTGGTGTATAAGATACTGCTTTATTGGGAATGTTTTGCGACTAAGTACATAGGTCCCCTAGCAGACTTAGGCAGGGCCTATGGGGTTGCTCACACGCAGTAAAACTTACATGAGTTATATAACTTAAAATGATTTCCACAGTTACCAGTGGGAAGGCTAACCCACATTATCCTATGGGAGAGGATCATTGTAGAAGTGTCAGAGGCGTTGTAGCCATTAGGGAGAAGAATAGTAGCACTGGTATGAGTTGTTATCTCAGATGAAAATGGTTGAAATGGGTTTGTCAGAGGGATCTGACCCTTTTCTTTTTATTGAATTATACCATGTATTTCTTGTGGAATGATATTGTAGTTGTGTTATAAAGAATCATAACCTTGTTTCAGGGTTTTTGTTCTGGTACTAAGCAAGTACCAGAACCCTGGTGTATTTTATCTTCGTGAGAGAAAATTGAAATTTTTGCTGGTACACGCTGTCTACCACACTACACCAGGGACTGTGTCAGATTGGTCATTCGGTTGAAATTTTTGCTGGTACACGTGGTCTACCACGAATCAACCCATGAAATATAGGAGATTGTCAGCATCGTAACTACTACCAACGGAAGATAAGTGCCATTGTGTCGGCACTAAGAGTTCATCCACTTGTATTAAAACTTAATAAATGAAATAATTTACTGTGAATAAACATTCCACAAGAGATAGAGAAAAGAGAGGGTGTGATGAAAATACCCCAACCCACCATTAATTACCAGTGTTAACTTAGTCTATAGTAATACCTAAATATAATTAGATTGTAATATTGCTTTCTATGGACAGAAGATCCATTGTGGTATTTAATTTATGTAAATAAAACCATAATTTTCATATTGTTGTTGGTCCTGACTCAGAAAATTCTGAATCAGGTCAAATAAAATTGTAATATAGTCTATTACATAATATTCAGCCACAGACTTCTATAAGATATATCATAGAGTGTTAGTCTGTATGTGGTTGTTGTATTGACCCAGTTCTATTTATGTGATAGAATTAAAGTGTATTTGTATTGATTTGTCTTACACTGCATTATATCTTCATTACCTTAGACACTTAGACGTAGTCACATAACTAATAAATAAAAATCTAGAGCCAAGTGAGATCATAGGGTGGTAGCAGCTAGGTTCCCTGAAAATACTTAACCATCAACTACTAAACTCAGGGGCCTACACAGCTGACCTCACTTGGTAGACAAATAATATTAAATAATAACATCTATAACACCAAATCCACCACAGTGTGACTTCAGGATTTTGAGTCGTATGAAGGTTTGAGCGGAATGAGGGTTTGACAGGCATGAGGGTTTAACTGGCATGAGGGTTTGAGTTACTTCAGGACTGGAGTGACATGAGGGTTTGAATGACTTCAGGGTTTGACTGGCATGAAGGTGTGAGTGACATGAGGTTTTGGATGGCTTCAGGGTTAGATTGGCATGAAGATTTGAGCGATATGAGGGTTTGAGTGGCATGATTGTTTAATGACTTAAGGGTTTGACTGGCATGAAGGTTTGAGTGGCATGAAGGTTTGAGTGTCTTTATGATTTGAGGGACTTCAGAATTGGAGTGACTTCGAGATTTTAGTGAATGTAGGATTTGAGTGACCATGACTTAGTGGCATGAAGGTCTGACTGGAATGATGGTTTGACTGACTTCAGGACTGGAGTGACTACAGGATTTTGAGTGGTATGAAGGTTTGAGCGGCATGAGGGTTTGACTGGCATGAGGGTTTAACTGGCATGAGGGTTTGAGTGACTTCAGGACTGGAGTGACATGAGGGTTTGAATGACTTGAGGGTTTGACTGGCATGAAGGTGTGAGTGACATGAGGGTTTGGATGGCTTCAGGGTTTGATTGCCATGAAGATTTGAGCGACATGTGGGTTTGAGTGGCATGATTGTTTTAATGACTTGAGGGTTTGACTGGCATGAAGGTTTGAGTGGCATGAAGGTTTGAATGACTTCAGGATTTGAGTGACTTCAGGATTTGAGTGGCATGAAGGATTGAGCGGCATGAGGGTTTGAGTGTCTTCATGATTTGAGGGACTTCAGAATTTGAGTGACTTCAGGATTTTAGTGAATTTAGGATTTGAGTGACCATGACTTTAGTGGCATGAAGGTTTGACTGGCATGAGGGTTTGACTGGCATGAGGGTTTGAGTGACTTCAGGACTGGAGTGACTTCAGGATTTTGAGTCGTATGAAGCTTTGAGCGGAATTAGGGTTTGACAGGCATGAGGGTTTAACTGGCATAAGGGTTTGAGGGACTTCAGGACTGGAGTGACATGAGGGTTTGAATGACTTCAGGGTTTGACTGGCATGAAGGTGTGAGTGACATGAGGGTTTGGATGGCTTCAGGGTTTGATTGGCATGAAGGTTTGAGCGACATGAGGGTTTGGGTGGAATGATTGTTTTAATGACTTGGGTGACTGGCATGAAGGTTTGAGTGGCATGAGGGTTTGAGTGACTTCAGGATTTGAGTGACTTCGGGATTTGAGTGGCATGAAGAATTGAGCGGCATGAGGGTTTGAGTGTCTTCATGATTTGAGGGACTTCAAAATTGGAGTGACTTCGGGATTTCGGTGAATTTAAGATTTGAGTGACCATGACTTTAGTAGCATGATGGTTTGACTGACTTCAGGACTGGAGTGACTACAGGATTTTGAGTGGTATGAAAGATTGAGCGGCATGAGGGTTTGACTGGCATGAGGGTTTAACTGGCATGAGGGTTTGAGTGACTTCAAGACTGGAGTAACATGAGGGTTTGAATGACTTGAGGGTTTGACTGACATGAAGGTGTGAGTGACATGAGGTTTTGGATGGCTTCAGGTTTTGATTGGCATGAAGATTTGAGCGACATGAGGGTTTGAGTGGCATGATTGTTTAATGACTTAAGGGTTTGACTGGCATGAAGGTTTGAGTGGCATGAAGGTTTGAGTGTCTTTATGATTTGAGGGACTTCAGAATTGGAGTGACTTTGAGACTTTAGTGAATTTAGGATTTGAGTGACCATGACTTAGTGGCATGAAGGTTTGACTGGAATGATGGTTTGACTGACTTCAGGACTGGAGTGACTACAGGATTTTGAGTGGTATGAAGGTTTGAGCGGCATGAGGGTTTGACTGGCATGAAGGTTTAACTGGCATGAGGTGGGAGCCGCGCTGGTGTAATGGCTTCGGCGTTGTACCAGGTGTTCATGGTTCAAACCTGGGCGTCAGCGTTTGAAGAAACGTTTACGGCCGGAAATTTGACTGAATAGCCTGAACGGCTCCTGTGATAAACCCTCTGTGGATGAGAAGGAGCGAAGCTCCTGACCGGGTTGGAAGGAAAGTCCTCAGGTTCTCCAGCCTCGCAATGACATGTCATTGGGCCGAAGGGCTGAAAGCCCAAGTGCCACTGGTTAAGGGGAAAAAAAACTGGCATGAGGGTTTGAGTGACTTCAGGACTGGAGTGACATGAGGGTTTGAATGACTTCAGGGTTTGACTGGCATGAAGGTGTGAGTGACATGAGGGTTTGGGTGGAATGATTGTTTTAATGACTTGATTGACTGGTATGAAGGTTTGAGTGGCATGAGGGTTTGAGTGACTTCAGGATTTGAGTGACTTCGGGGTTTGAGTGGCATGAAGTATTGAGCGGCATGAGGGTTTGAGTGTCTTCATGATTTGAGGGACTTCAGAATTTGAGTGTCTTCAGGATTTTAGTGAATTTAGGATTTGAGTGACCATGACTTTAGTGGCATGAAGGTTTGACTGGCACGAGGGTTTGACTAGCATGAGGGTTTGAGTGACTTCAGGACTGGAGTGACTTCAGGATTTTGAGTGGTATGAAGGTTTGAGCGGCATGAGGGTTTGACTGGCATGAAGGTTTAACTGGCATGAGGTGGGAGCCGCGCTGGTGTAATGGCTTTGGCGTTGTACTGGCGACCAGGTGTTCATGGTTCAAACCTGGGCGT
Organism: Oreohelix idahoensis; assembly: GCA_024509875.1. Lineage (NCBI taxonomy): Eukaryota > Metazoa > Mollusca > Gastropoda > Stylommatophora > Oreohelicidae > Oreohelix > Oreohelix idahoensis. The sequence goes on from JAMPIV010013315.1 coordinate 106,219, forward strand.
CAGCGTTTGAAGAAACGTTTACGGCCGGAAATTTGACTGAATAGCCTGAACGGCTCCTGTGATAAACCCTCTGTGGATGAGAAGGAGCGAAGCTCCTGACCGGGTTGGAAGGAAAGTCCTCAGGTTCTCCAGCCTCGCAATGACATGTCATTGGGCCGAAGGGCTGAAAGCCCAAGTGCCGCTGTTTAAGGAAAAAAAAACTGGCATGAGGGTTTGAGTGACTTCAGGACTGGAGTGACATGAGGGTTTGAATGACTTCAGGGTTTGACTGGCATGAAGGTGTGAGTGACATGAGGGTTTGGATGGCTTCAGGGTTTGATTGGCATGAAGGTTTGAGCGACATGAGGGTTTGGGTGGCATGATTGTTTTAATGACTTGATTGACTGGTATGAAGGTTTGAGTGGCATGAGGGTTTGAGTGACTTCAGGATTTGAGTGACTTCGGGGTTTGAGTGGCATGAAGTATTGAGCGGCATGAGGGTTTGAGTGTCTTCATGATTTGAGGGACTTCAGAATTTGAGTGACTTCAGGATTTTAGTGAATTTAGGATTTGAGTGACCATGACTTTAGTGGCATGAAGGTTTGACTGGCATGAGGGTTTGAGTGACTTCAGGACTGGAGTGACTTCAGGATTTTGAGTCGTATGAAGGTTTGAGCGGCATGAGGGTTTGACTGGCATGAGGGTTTAACTGGCATGAGGGTTTGAGTGACTTCAGGACTGGAGTGACATGAGGGTTTGAATGACTTGAGGGTTTGACTGGCATGAAGGTGTGAGTGACATGAGGGTTTGGATGGCTTCAGGGTTTGATTGGCATGAAGATTTGAGCGACATGAGGGTTTGAGTGGCATGATTGTTTAATGACTTTGAGGGTTTGACTGGCATGAAGGTTTGAGTGGCATGAAGGTTTGAATGACTTGAGGGTTTGAGTGACTTCAGGATTTGAGTGGCATGAAGGATTGAGTGGCATGAGGGTTTGAGTGTCTTCATGATTTGAGGGACTTCAGAATTGGAGTGACTTCGGTATTTTAGTGAATTTAGGATTTGAGTGACCATGACTTTAGTGACATGAAGGTTTGACTGGCATGATGGTTTGACTGACTTCAGGACTGGAGTGACTACAGGATTTTGAGTGGTATGAAGGTGTGAGTGGCGTGAGGGTTTGACTGGCATGAGGGTTTGACTTGCATGAGGGTTTAACTGGCATGAGGGTTTGAGTGACTTCAGGACTGGAGTGACGTCAGGATTTTGAGTGGTATGAATGTTTAAGCGGCATGAGATTTTGAGTGACTTCAGTACTTCAGTGACATGAGGGTTTGAATGACTTAAAGGTTTCAGTGACATGTTGCGAAGATAAAGGAATCAATCAATGTCCTCATTGATAAGAATAGAACTGGTGTAAGGGGCGTAAATCTGGGTATATTAGTAGCCAAGATAGATTCTGAGTTGGAGCACTTGTTTGCTTGTAGCTATCGAATTATTTAGAGAGTATCTCGTGATAGTTTCGAGAGACAGATTACAGACAGCGTGAAAAGCGCTGATATATTTATTCTGTATTGTTTTGAGTTGGGTGAGAGAAGCTCGCTGCTAGCCCGCAATTGTTTGTGTTGGGTGAACAGGGGAAAAAGTCTCGTGACTGCTTTTCAGCGGGACGAGTGTGTTATCTAGAGAGAGTTTTTTTGGGCGTTTGTCCGAGCTGGGCAAGCCCTGAGTTCTTCTAAGTGATATGCCTGCGCAGAGCTAGAGAGGAAATGTCGACTTATGTTTTCGCTATGTATCAAGATTTATGATAGGCCAAGATTTATGTAGGCCAAGATTTATGTAGGCCAAGATTTATGTAGGCCAAGATTTATGATAGGCCAAGATTTATGGTAGGCCAAGATTTATGTAGGCCAAGATTTATGGTAGGCCAAGATTTATGTAGGCCAAGATTTATGGTAGGCCAAGATTTATGTAGGCCAAGATTTGTGTAGGCCAAGATTTATGGAGGCCATTTTCTGAGAAGTGTAGAGATTTGTAAGGCCAGTAATATAACTGCTATATTTGCAGTCCTTGAGTATTCTGAGAAGTGAGAGATTTGAGGGCCATGATTTGCCGAGTGTGCAGACAGTATTGCTAGCAGAGACATTTCATGTTTTGCTGTCATGTATTTTCGTCCATGCTGTTGGTCACGGAATAAAACAGTATCGAACTGTTGTCGTTTACAAACCTTTTTTGACTTCTTGCATACTCTTGAGTATTTAACTGGACCCATGTGAGAGATTTGAGGGCCATGATGTGTTACTTCAACAGTAGAGTGTAACTGGAAATAATAATACAACAAGCAAGTCGACCCAACATAATGATTGATGTATCAGCAAATATTATCAGTGGGTGCCGAAACCCCTAATGTTATCATACATAATATTAACAGTATATAAACTATTATCAGTGACGGTTCATCTGTTTAACATGATTACGCACCTGCGTTACGGGGTTGCAACACTCATGTAACTCCTCAAGCATCATGAAACCACTGCCGTGGTAGGTCCTCATTCTTGAAATATACCCCACAGCACTTCATGCGCTCTTGTTGTGGTTTCTTTATCAATTTGTTTGTTGTAATGTGAGGCTACCGGCCTCACGAAGGTGCGATAAAAGGTACCTCTTATCGATTGTACAAAAAACAGTGCGAAATGGAGACATATTTGAGCCTAGCAATTTGGCCAGTCAGATAATACTGATAGCAGCATTGACTATAATGATAATAGTCAAGGGATGAGAAACTTTCATTGCATTGGGAAATATATGAAGATCCAGAGAAATCAAGTCTAATACACAAATCAGAATCTTTAACTCAAATGTCGTCAGTCCTATTGTTCGGCTCTTAAACATAGAAAACAACATCAATAACAAGCAAAAAGCTACAGACTTTCATCAATGGATTCTTGCGTAGAATAGAAGGATTTAAATGGTGCGTGATGGTACAAATGTGGAACTGATGACAAAAACGAGACAAGTGTCATTTAAATAAGAGATGAGAAGAATGCGCTGGCGACGGATAGGACACACCTTGAGGAAACCTGTTGATAGCATTACAAGGCAGTTTTGATTCTGGAATCCCCAGGGTGAGAGAGGTAGATCAAAAATACACGTAGAGAAGCGACCTGGAGACAGAAGGGGACCTGATGAGGGCGATATAGAAAGAACGTGAGCTGATGGCACGTGGCAGAAGAACTTGGTACGTGTTTGTTGAAGGCATATGCTGCTTTGTGGATTGAAATGAACAATAATGGGACGTCTTATTCGATGTTATCCAAAGAAGTCATTTACGTTGCTGGGGTTACTATTTAAATTTTTTTTTTGGAGGCCGTATCGAAGACATAGCCCACCGTTCTTCATTTCAACTCCTTGGGGGAGGTAAAAGGTATTGACTGATTATGATGATAATGATCAATGTGCTGCTTACCTGTAGAAAGTCAGGAAAAAGGCATCCAGGTGGTTCTAACTCGCAGGATACCAAACACTGTTCCACACCATAACAGATGAGGCTGAAGAAAAGTATCCACTGTAAATTGGATGCATCGGCTACCTCGTTGCATACTCTGGCTGAAGCCATGCTGATTCTGTCTACACACCTTATGTATGTTTATCTAGAACTACATTAGTAAACTTGTAGTTGTAGTTTCCAGAAACAGTGCGCATTTGCTTTCTTGTCGATTTATTTCTGTTATAGCGTCACGCTCCAGTCTATCCAGCTGTAAATGTGTGCCCGACTCTGCTCTTGAGTTATGGAAGGCAAAGACAGCGAGGAAGGGAACTCGTCACCCCCTAAAAAGCTGGACCTAGTATGCTGAAGTTTCTAATACTTCACTTTCTGATGGTAGTGTCTGCTTTGGGATTACCTTGACCTTTTTAATAATGCAGGTCTCAATACACAATGTAGTTATTTCCCCTTGTTGGTGTCCGATGTGATAAATACTAGTGTTGTTTTAGATCAGTTATGCTTACGGGTTATAGATCAGTTATGCTTACGGGTTATAGAACAGTTATGCTTACGGGTCATAGATCAGTTATGCCTACGGGTTATAGATCAGCTATGCTTTACGCTTTCGTTGAACACCTCTCAATGGACACCTTACTGAGATAGTGCACAATTATGGTTTATTTATTATATGAAAAGTGCTCATGCGGAGACACAATGTCCGTCTGTTGATTGGTTTGTTTCCGTATATAGCTGCTTTGTTTTCTTCTACCGTCGAAGCTAAGTTGTTGATTGGATGTTTTTTGTACCTGTCATTAATATGTGGTGTTTGCTTGTTAGCTGTTTACAGAGAAATACAAATGTGAAGTATCCACGCGTTTGCAAAATTGTTGTGCGTCGGTAAACCCTATATTTATTTGTTTGTATGTGATGGAGATCACAACAAGGAATAGATCGCATGGATAATTTTATAGCCAGGTGTAAAAATGAAATAGAAACGCGGTTGACATAATTTTTTGTAATTAATAAAACATATTTCTTTGCATAGGTCTATATTTTGCTAAATAGGCGCTGATGTGTCTTTAATTTTTGACGAAATTGCCAGGTTTCTTTGCATAAATATATATTTTCGTTATTCTGTAAATTTAAGTACAGGCACTTTTAATGTCTTGACAAACCCGTCTCATAGAAAACTTAGATAAACAAAGTTAGAATGGTGCCTCACCTTTTAAACATGTATGTATGTTTATTTGCAAACGTGTAAAAACGTCACACAATAATATTACTGTTTTTTTCAACCAATACCCCGTTTGTAATTGTCTTGTTTATTTATGATTATTTTTTTTAGAAGTTTTGCTTCATTTAGGTGGGGAACGTCCCGTTCAACCTAGACATAAGATCCACCGGCTATATTAGGGTGTGTGTCCAAATTTAAAAGACCTTATGGTCTGAATAATTATTTATTGTGATCTAGTAATGTGGTCTCTGCATTTCATCAGAATAGTGCACATGCTCAATCCCTTACTACAAGATTTCCTAAATTTACTTGCATTCTGCTCTTTGTGTGCCTTTCCTGTAAGAAATTCACAGCGTGAACATGGTGTCAGATGCATCGAAATGAGTAATAGGAAGCGTGCTTTGCCTTGAAAGAGTACACAAAATGTGGTAAAACCATAAACATTGACAAAACTGAGTATCTGATTATGTCCCTTAAAAAATATAAGTTGTCTCCTTCTTTTGATCATACCAAAACAACACGAATTTCTAATTTACTTCCATTCTGTACTTTGTACGGTACTCCCGTGAGAAATTCACAACGCGAAAAAAATAATTTATCAAGACTCTTGCACTGTCAAATGCATGGAAGTGTTACAAGAAGCGTGCTTTGCTCTGACAGAGTACACACAATAGTTAGAAACAATAAACATTAGCGAAACTGAGTTTATGATTATATCCCTTAACATATATAAGTTGTCTCCTCTTTTTGATCACGGTTGACAAGTGCAAGCGAATACTTCAAGATTTCCTAATTTACTTGCATCGTGTTGTTTGCGCGGTATTCCTGTAAGAAATTCGCAACGCAAATGAAGTGTATCAAGCCTCTTGCTTTGTCAAATGCATGGGGCTATGTAATAACAAGCGCATACAAAACACGTACGTTAAAAATGTACGAAACTGAGTATCCGATTATGTCCCTTTAATAATGTAAGTTGCCTCCTCTTTTTTTTGCATGTTGTGAAAAATTCGATTTAATATTACATGAATTCCTGATTTACTTGAATTCTGTTTTTATGCGCCAATCCTGTAAGAAATCCACAGTGCAAACACCGTTTATCGCGCCTCTTGCACCTTTGCATGGGAATGTGTAATAGAAAGCGTACACAAAGAATGTAGAAACATTATACATTTACGAAACAGAGTTTCTGATCATGTCCCTTTAAAATAAAATAAATAGTCTCCTCCTTTTGAATAGGGTGAGCAAATGCGTTCCATACGACAAGAATTCCTCATTTACTTGTAATCTGTTACTGCGCGTTTTTCCTGGAAGAAATTCACATTGAGAATAAAATATACTAATCCGTCAGCAGTGTCAAACTGTTATGCTTTTACAGTGTTACTGAAGCTGAAAACTGCGCGCTCACAAACCGTGCTGTTTCTTTTGTGATCTGAAAAAGAAGAGAGAGATAGACTTACGTAATTGTGCTTTATTATAAAATGAACACAATTATAACACGGGAAACATAGGCATACACGGAGATACTCGACTGAAGCATCGTTCATCCGTAGCTTACCATCTGACATCTCAGTCAATAGCAAACACACTTGTGTGGTTACAAAGTGACAGCTAATAAATGGTATTTATACATATCCCCCTCCTTGAATAATTGCTGCTCCGCCTTCCTCCGCCGCTTGATGTTTGCATTGTCCTAATTGCGACTCCGCTCGTTACTGTAAAAATGGTTTTAATCACGCTCAAGTATTCGCTTGCATAGCTAGGCGGTGTTGTCGCACGGAAGGTCCAGGGTTCAAATCCTGGGTAAGCCACTCATGTCTGTTGTTTTTCTGTTGTCTAGTGTTCTACTTCTTTATTTCCTACGAGTGCCTTATAACATACCTTTATATTTGTTTCATATTAATAGACTCATTAAAGACGCTATTTTAAAAATGTATATATAAAGCGTCTCGCTCTAGTGTGCCCAGCTGTAAATGTGTACCTGACTGCTCTTGAGCTAGGGAATGCAAAGACGGCGAGGAAGGGAGCTCGTGACCCCATCTCATAAAAGCTGAACTTAGTGAAGCCTCCCATCTCATAGTAAAAAGCTGTCTCTGAACTTAGTGAAGCCTCTAACACCTCATTCCTCTACGGCAGTACCGATATGTTTTTAACTGATATATTAAGTATAATGCAGTTGGTTTATAACCTCTAACATAACAATTATGAGTCAAATACATTAACAATTAACACAACCTACTAATAGCTGTCCACACCGCACTGTTGCCCATCTCTACTAATTCTACCCGTTACGGTAAAATCATGTACACAGGCACCGAATTTTATGGCGCCACAAACAAAAGGGATTGTTACAATGCTGACCAATCGATACATTGGTATTGGCACGCGCGGAAGCCATTAATGCGCGTACGAAAGTTGGGAGTTACGGGGCTGAAGAGGTGTATTTTCCTCTGAACAGGGCGTTTGAGAAGAGTGACATAGGCAAATACAACAATCTAAATACCTGAGTGAAATTATGCTGAATTTTAACGTGACCTTGCAAAATATTTTTTTTGAGTTGTATGACATATTGTCGAGATGGGGTTATTTTTGTTATCAATTATGTTTTTAAAAGTGTCACACGAATTCAGTATTACATCGTGACGATGTTTTCCACGGTTAATATAATTTAACAAACATCCACTACAAGAGATACAACTTCGTAAATATCGTAAGCATAAAAAAGCAAAACGTGGTAGAAACTGTTTAAGTCAAGATAGAAACAAATGTTTACAAGTTTCATATTTACTTACTTACTTAGTCGTTCCCCTTCTACCGTGAAGTGTAGAGGTTTGGAAGAGAGAGCGCCAGACTATCCCATCGGCCGCCTTCCCCCCGGCCTGGCCCCACTCCAGTCCTCGGTCCTTCAAATATTGTCTAATGTTGTCCTTCCAGCGGAATCTGGGTCGTCCTGGGGGTCTGGATCCCCGGCCCTTTGTCCCCCATGCCTGCCGCGGAAGCCGATCCTCTCCCATTCTACAAACATGGCCAAACCATCCCAGGTGGGACTGTTCCACCCGGGTCCGCAGGGGGTGGGATCTCAGGCATTGACGTATCGTCTGGTTGCGGACCATGTCTCTTCTTGTTACTTCAACCACCTTCCTCAGATACCTCATTTCTGAGGTTTGGACCCGGCTTTTATGGGTTGTAGTCATTGCCCATGACTCGCATCCATATGTCAAGACTGGGACACAGGCGGAGCGGCACACTGCCATCCCCGTTTTCTCACCAACCTCTCTCCCGCTGAGGAATTCTCGATTCACGGCCTGAAAAAGTCTCCCAGCTGCTGCTTTTTGAGTGGCCAGCTCTTCTTTGATGCTTCCCTTTCCGTCTATAATAGCTCCGAGATATTTAAAGTGGTCGACCTGCTGCAGGACCTGTTCTCCCAGCTTAATCTGATGTCTTCTTTCTTCTCGTGATATCACCATGGATTTTGTTTTAGAGCTACTTATGACCATCCCTCTCTTCTCCAGCTCTTCCTTCCAGACTTGCAGGTTGGATTGGAGATGTGTCTCTGATTTAGCAATCAGGGCAACATCATCAGCAAATGCCAGCTCTAAAATACATACCTGTCTCATCTTCCAGTACCCCACTGAATACTTTCTTGTTCTCTCCTTACATGACTTGATAACATCGTCCATGAGGAGTATGAAAAGACAAGGTGACAGGATATCACCTTGTCTTACTCCAGTGGTGGTCCTGAACTCTTCTGACTTATGGTTTGCTGTCCTCACATAATTTCTGCAAGACTTGTAGAAGCTCTGTATAGCATGAATCAGAGGTGCTGGAATGTTCTTCCTTGCCAAACAGTCCCAAAGTTTACTCCAGGGGACCCTGTCAAACGCCTTTTCCAGATCTATGAAACAAAGATGCATCTCACTCTTATACTCAAGGGCCTTTTCACTCAGCTGTCTGAGTGTGAAGATTAGGTCTTGAGTACTTCGGTTTGCTCGGAATCCGCACGGGACCTCATCCAATTGTGACTCAGCTAGGCGTCGGAGTCTCTGCTCTAGGATTCTAGAGTAGATTTTACCAGGGACACTGAGAAGGGATATGCCTCTATGGCTTCCACAGTGTCGATTGTCACACTTTTTGAAAATTGGTGTTATGATGGCAATCTCCCAGTCCTTTGGTATGGTCGTGTTGCAATACGCTGCCTGTAGGACCCTTAAGAGTAATAGGTCGCCTGATGCTCCCATGTCCTTAACCATTTCTGGTGTTATACCATCATGCCCTGCTGCTTTGCCCATCTTGATTTTCTCCAGTGCTGCCTTCAGTTCTTTCATCTTTATGTCATCTTCATCACAATTTGTTTCCTCTTCTGTGCTAGTGGTTATCATTTCTGATGGTTGACCTTGCTCACCATCAAGGAGTTCTGAGAAATATTCTTTCCATCTTTCCATTACTTCCTTCGGAGCAGTAAGCAATTTGCCTTGCTTGTCCTTTATAAATTTGAGAGGGCATTGTTTTTCCTTCCTCATGTTCTTTAGGGTCTTATAGAACAATTTATGGTTTTCTTGCGCATCTTTTTCTAGCTTTTCTCCAAATTCTTCCCATGACTTCTGTTTGCTGCTAGCACCTTGTTCTTTGCTTCTGTTCTGAGTTTCTCATATTCTCTATATTTCTCTATTTGTCCTGCTGTGTTTTTAGCTCCTAAGTATTGTTTCCATGCCATTGTCTTCTCTCTTATTTTCTCTTTGACTTCCTCTGTCCACCAAGGTGTCCTCTTTCTCTTGTTCCCAAGTCGGACTTCACCACATGCTTCTGCAGCAGCTGTCTTTATGATGTCCTTGAATTTAACCCACAGGGTTTCCAAGTCATCAGGTTGTTCTTCTATGTTTCTCACCGCTGTAGCAATAAGCCCCTGATATCTGGTCTTAATTTCTGGCTCTCTCAGCTTGTAGGTCTTAATGCTCATTTCTTCCGTTCGTTTACTTGGTTTCTTGCGTGATGCTGGGCAGTTCCTAGACTGAGCAACTCTTTCAGTTGTTCTTTTGATTGTAAGCAGGTAGTGATCACTTCCAATCTCTGGCCCCCTCCAGACTCTAGCATCCCGGACATACTTGAATAAGTTCCTCCTAACAATGGCAAAGTCGATCACTGACTTCTCGTATTTATATTGATGGAAATATGATTGTTTCAAGAGAAAAGGGGGCCGCGGTAGCCCAGTGGTTAGTACACTGGCTTCCTCGCTCGGTGGTCGACGGTTCGATCCCCAGTTGGGGCTAGATGTTTTAGACCGCAAACGGCTCCGGGGTCCACCCAGCCTCATTAATTGGGTACCAGAACAACTTCTGGGAAGGTTAAGGCGGCCGGCGTGATACTGACCACATCACCCCTAGTGTGCCAATGGTCAAGAAAATGTTTGCCTAACACCGTATTCCCAATATGCCTCAATAAGCGGGTAACGGGATCCTTTACCTTTTTGTTTTTTCAAGAGAAAAGACTATTACCAAGAACCACACATTGAAGCCGTAAAGGAAACAGTAACAATGCCCCTGTAGTCCCCGGGTTCCTCTGATGAGACATAGAAATAATAGGAATAGTGCCTCCTCAGACATGTCGTAAGAGGACACGAGATCGTGCTTGAGGCTGGCAGGTACATCATGTAAAATAAGTACTGCAGAAACCACAAGTGCAAGAGTACATGAATGCTTTGATGCAACTTGTCTGCAGGGGTCTAGCTGCAGCAGTGGCCCCGTGATCCATTAAGAGCGAAAGAGATAACAAAAAGAAATAAAAATAGAAACAATAGTATAAGACAAGAGGGAGCTTTCATTTCATTGAGAAATATATGGAAATGAAAAGTATTCACAACGGTGCCAAACATCTGATGAACAGAGAAATCGCATATGGCAATCACCAGTACCATTCCTGGAAAAACTACGCATAAACCAACAATATCAAGCTGATCACTACTTTCTTTTAACATATTTGTGACGACACCTCTTATTTCATTCGTTCCTTTTTCTGTGACCATCTTTGCTTCACTCAGCTATGTCAGTAAATTCCCATATCCATCCCTTTGATTCACTCACGCTTCTATGCCATTATTCACCGGTCATTATCTCTAGCGATAATTATCTTATGTCTTTCCCATAGTCAGTTATGACTGAATGGGATATTATTATTATAATTATCTTATACTCGGGTTGACACATTCAGAAACCACTATGTATTTTACCAGCTTACCCCTTTCCTGACCTGTTTATCTTTTCTTTGTAGACAGCTGTCATTTAGCGAAAACGGTGGACAATACAACATTGACCTGTTTACCCAAGACGCAGGCAGTGGGCGTATTTTGATAGATACGAATTAGCTGTCTATCACACCATTTAGATTGCGTAATTCTTTCCGGTCAGCTTGTGCGTAAGATTGCAGTTGTAAGATAAAATGTGTCTAATTCGGCAGGCATTATTTTCACAAATACGACCCATCCTTATAATGGGTGGGTTTGAAAAAAAATCGAAAAAAGGTGATTCGTCTTACGAGGACAAAAGACAAAGAAAATAGTCTACGTTACGGCCACAAGGCCTTCGTCAGGAAAGGAAAGAAAGTGAAGTCTAGATAGGACACATAAAAAACTTAATAAAATAATAAAATAAAAACTGGGTACTTCCCTGAAGGCAAGAACCGAAATTCGCTGTCTTGTTGAAGAGCGCGTGGCTGAACAGAAAGCGACTTCCGCCGCCGGGTGTACACAATACATACTCCGGACAATAAACTACCCAACGGGATAAAAGTGGGGACTGGGACAGAAGAGGACAGAATGAGTGGGAGATAAATAAATATGAAATTAAAAAATGTATATGGCATACAAATAGAAGAATAGGATAAGAGTGGAAAGAGTCAAATAGAGCAAGAGAGGAAAGGGTGACCTCAGACAAAGGTGTGAAAAGTGTTGAGACCGGCTGGTTTTAGACATCCCATGCGGTGTATAAGACGGTTCTCAAGCTGTTCTCGGCTGGCAGTGTCAGAGGAGCAGGATCGGATCGCTGTGACCTGGATGTCGATGGGACCATGGTGGTCAGGACCATTGAAGTGTATGGCAACTGGTGTGGACTTTTGCTGAGCGATGTCATTTAAGTGCTGGCTGAATCTGTCCCCAAGTCGTTTGCCTGTTTGGCCAATATAAGTTTTGCAGCAACGTTTACATATGATCGTATAAATGACATTGCGCGATTCACACGTGAAGCTACTAGTGATGGTGTACGTAGCCTTAGGAAAGGACACCTTCTGGGTTGAGGTGACATACTTGCACGTGTTGCATCTTGTCCGACCACAGGGTAGTGTGCCAAAGTGAGTGGCATTCTCCTTTGGGAGACGGCTGTGAACAAGAAGATCCTTCAAGTTCTTGTCACGTCTATATGCCACCAAAGGTGCTTCACTGAATACTTCTTGGGTCACAGGCTCTGCTTGGAGGATGGGGAGGTGGCGGAAAAGGATCTGTTTGACAGTAGTACTATGAGGGTGATGGGTCAAGATTAATTTGACTCTATCCGAAGTGGATTTATGGTGAGGTATGAGGGCCTCCTGACGACAGATGGGGAGCACACGTTGGAGAGCAGAGGTGAGAACATGTTCTGGATAAAGTCTGTTACGGAAGAAATCCAACATCTCATTGCTCGTAAGTGGAAGTCATCGTCGTCTTGGCATAAACGGCGGAGGCGGAGAAGTTGTGAAAAAGGAAGGGAGTCACGACAGGCCCGAGGATGAGAAGAGGTATACAGGAGGTAGCTGTGGGCATCTGTCGGCTTGTAGTATACTGAGGTATTAAGGCTGGAGGGCGTGATAGAAATAGTAATGTCAAGGAAGTTGACAGAAACTGTGGAGACGAGGGAGATGAACTTAATGGTGGGGTGAAAGTGGTTCACAAAGTCGATGAAGCGGTGTAAATCAGTCTCAGACATATCTGTGAGACCTATGCCATCATCGATATATCTGCGGTAAAACCCAGGGAAAGGACCGGAGTATTGTAGCCATATCTGATGCTCCAAGTGGCCCATGAATAGACAGGCATAGCTGGGACCCATCTTCGTTCCCATGGCAACACCACTAATTTGGTCAAAAAATTGACCATTGAATTCAAAGGAATTCAGATTAAGGACCAGTTCAGCAAGACGGAGAAGGGTGTCAGTGGATATAGAAGGGCAAGTGCGCTGATCCAGAAAAAACCGAAGAGCTCGGAGACCATCAGAGTGGGGAATAGAGGTATACAGAGAGCAGACGTCTAGCAAGAAAAGACGGTAGGAGCGGTCTGCTGGGAGTCGGATAGAGGAGAAAGTAGTAAGAGCGTGATTGGTGTCTTTGATGAAGGAGGGAAGACTCTCAACGATAGGCTGGAAAATGCTGTCGAGGAAGTCAGAAATGTGTTCAGTAGGACAAGAACAGGCTGAGACAATAGGTCTTCCAGGGTTTTCGATCTTGTGAATTTTGGGGAGCATGTAGAATACAGGCTTGCCCAAAGAGCTGTTCTTGTCCTACTGAACACATTTCTGACTTCCTCGACAGCATTTTCCAGCCTATCGTTGAGAGTCTTCCCTCCTTCATCAAAGACACCAATCACGCTCTTACTACTTTCTCCTCTATCCGACTCCCAGCAGACCGCTCCTACCGTCTTTTCTTGCTAGACGTCTGCTCTCTGTATACCTCTATTCCCCACTCTGATGGTCTCCGAGCTCTTCGGTTTTTTTTTCTTACATCAGTATACTACAAGCCGACAGATGCCCACAGCTACCTCCTGTATACCTCTTCTCATCCTCGGGCCTGTCGTGACTCCCTTCCTTTTTCACAACTTCTCCGCCTCCGCCGTTTATGCCAAGACGACGATGACTTCCACTTACGAGCAAATGAGATGTTGGATTTCTTCCGTAACAGACTTTATCCAGAACATGTTCTCACCTCTGCTCTCCAACGTGTGCTCCCCATCTGTCGTCAGGAGGCCCTCATACCTCACCATAAATCCACTTCGGATAGAGTCAAATTAATCTTGACCCATCACCCTCATAGTACTACTGTCAAACAGATCCTTTTCCGCCACCTCCCTATCCTCCAAGCAGAGCCTGTGACCCAAGAAGTATTCAGTGAAGCACCTTTGGTGGCATATAGACGTGACAAGAACTTGAAGGATCTTCTTGTTCACAGCCGTCTCCCAAAGGAGAATGCCACTCACTTTGGCACACTACCCTGTGGTCGGACAAGATGCAACACGTGCAAGTATGTCACCTCAACCCAGAAGGTGTCCTTTCCTAAGGCTACGTACACCATCACTAGTAGCTTCACGTGTGAATCGCGCAATGTCATTTATACGATCATATGTAAACGTTGCTGCAAAACTTATATTGGCCAAACAGGCAAACGACTTGGGGACAGATTCAGCCAGCACTTAAATGACATCGCTCAGCAAAAGTCCACACCAGTTGCCATACACTTCAATGGTCCTGACCACCATGGTCCCATCGACATCCAGGTCACAGCGATCCGATCCTGCTCCTCTGACACTGCCAGCCGAGAACAGCTTGAGAACCGTCTTATACACCGCATGGGATGTCTAAAACCAGCCGGTCTCAACACTTTTCACACCTTTGTCTGAGGTCACCCTTTCCTCTCTTGCTCTATTTGACTCTTTCCACTCTTATCCTATTCTTCTATTTGTATGCCATATACATTTTTAAATTTCATATTTATTTATCTCCCACTCATTCTGTCCTCTTCTGTCCCAGTCCCCACTTTTATCCCGTTGGGTAGTTTATTGTCCGGTTTCGTTTTTTAGTTTTTCAGTATGTATTGTGTACACCCGGCGGCGGAAGTCGCTTTCTGTTCAGCAACGCGAGATATGATATAATCAGTTCCGGCAAGATGTATTATCGTAATAAACAGAGATGGGAAGAAAAAATAACATGACTGTGAAATTAGGACAAGACCTATGACATCATGATATCCGGCATGTCATATAATAATTGCTTGCAAAACCTTAGATGATCATGTCAATAATTATCATGATGATGGGTAGGGGTAAAATTTACTAAAATAAGACGCCTTACCTTGTGGTTGGCTTAAAATTAGAAAATGAGCTAAATTTAATTGAGATTGGGTTCCGCCCAAGAGAACCTGGGGGGGGGGGGGGGGGGGGGGGGGGGTGAGTTTTGTGTGAGCAAAATTCTAACTTTAAAACCCAGAGCGTTTTGAAGTTTCTCCACTGCATTTTCCATCTTCGTCAAGGAGATCACAGACAGCCATAATAGGAGTTAGTAATAAGGATTCCATTATACTACAGGCCAAAGTTATTTGCAGTAACTTATAATAAGTACAAAACTTCTTTTATAAAACTTAAAGCCACAAGTCCGAGGAAATCTTCTTCACATGTTAGCAGTTACGAGTGCTTACTTCTGTAAAGTTATGTATGGGGCTGGCAACCTCATTATATAAAATAGTTTGCCACATAAATCACCACTGCAAGAGGTGGTGACTGCTTCGTGTGGATTTCTTCAAAAGGAACCAATAGCAGAGGTAGCCCTAGGCTTCATACGGAGCAGAAAGAGATGATGATGACCTCATGGTATATATATTTTCTGACATTTCTAATTTATGGTTTGTTTTGTATATATCTGAAAGTGATGCATTTGTCTTCTTCCGCCATTCAAACCCACTTTCATCCAACTCGAGGTTCTCAGATCGTATGCTCATGGGCATCGGGTAAAATTCAGATTAAGATGAAATGGTGGAGGAAAGTAGAGTTCACCTTATGCTTGCATCAGGAAACATAAAACTTAAGGGAGATACAATTTTCTATTTTCTCTCAGTGTCTGGTTAGTTACCAGAACTCAACACTGTACCCCATCTATAAGAGAAGGGTCTAGAGGATACTCGAAGCTGCGATCTGTTTGGAAGCTACGTATGCACAGCAGCTAACGTGCTCCAACAATCCACTCGACTCCTGACTTTAGAAGGAGGAGTCAAGACTTCACTGAGAACCAGCATCCAAAGAGCCATCTGCAAAAGCTAAGTCAAAATTTATCCGCTGAATTCCCTTCAGCTGGGGGCTCATTAAGTATGAGTCAAAATATTTTTATCACAGAAGTGGGCGGAGAATATAAAGTTTACAATCAACTTAGACGACACAGTTGTTGAACTTGCCATTATAAAATCCCTGTGAGACTCCCTAAAAGAAGGGTAAAAAAAAATCTATTTTACACATCTGTCAAGAGTAATCTTGATCGAAGGTTGTTATCTTCGGAAAACTAATTCTTTGACTCGATTTTTTGGCCATTCGTGGCCCACTACTGCAGAGCAAGGGAAACAACCCGCGACATCATTCAAGTTGACGTCTGCAAATTGTGACGAAATCAGTCGTGCAATTTTTATAACTCTCATTCACCCCGGCAGTATTTCTTCATTTTTCTCACTCATCGTATTATTTGGCATATTTATTGCCCTTACATTCTTTTACGGTGACTACTCTCCAGACGTATTTACGTTCCGCCAGGTGAACTGTGGTATTATCGTGACAAACCCAGTCATTATCACCGGCCATCGGTAATACGTTTATTTCTTTGAGTCGTCGGCCACCTTTTGATAGGAGACGATCCTCGTTTGAACAAATTTGGTCTCGTACAAGGATGAATCTGAAGCCAATATTGTCTGTCTGAGAGAGCCGTCTGAGGTGTGCGGAAACGAAGGCGTTAATGAGATAATAGCTTTCGCCGGACCATTCCTGTGAGATTATTACAGATGTTTAAACAGCATGAGAAGACTTCTTCACCTGGCCAAGCTGAGCGTCTCCCAACATAATCAGCCTTTGTGTAAGGTGGCTGCTCCGTCGCATTTGTCCTAATGTGTTGACCCGTCGCTTGTATGGACAGCGGTCGCACAATAAAGAGACTAATCTTTTGTGTCAGCCGCGTTCTCTTCGTATCAAAGGAAATCGTTTATGACCACGTAGGGGTGTCACAAGATTAGGGTGAGACCAGGTGTGTTTAACAAGGTGGGGAAACTGAATTAAAAGACCACCGAAAGAACAAATGTGGTTCTTTAGATACCAGATGCGAATAATAAAGATTACAGTTTACAGATGAAATAGCAAAACGTGGGATAAAAGAGCACAAATGTGGGGGAAAATAAAATACGAAAGATGTAGGAACAGATAGAACGATAAGGCTTTGGCGCTCGCTTATCACAATCATCATCATCATCGTTGTCATTATCATCATCATCATTATCATCAACATCATCATAATAATTATCATTAACATCATCATCATCATCATTATCATCATTATCATCGGCATCAACATTATCATCATCATCAGCAGCAGCAGAAGTATCAACATCATCATCATCAATATCATCAATATCATCATCAGAATAAGCATCATCATAATCATCATTATCATTACCTTTCAGTTCTCCGTCGAAAACAGGTTTTTAACAAGTCAACGACAAACCTTCCTGTCCTGTACAGAGTTTGACCATGTCTTTTCTATCCCTTTCATTTATATTCTCTTGTCCATGTGTTTTTCAGTCTCCAACTCCTATCCTGATGATTCCAGAACAAGGACTGCCGTGTAATGCTATAGTAATATCAGAATATTATATTATGGATTCCTAAGTGTGTAACCTATCCTATGCCAACGTCTTATTATCATCATGGGGTGGAAAAAAATGTAACATAAAAATGACAAAATCAGCTATGAATAGGTCGCTGTGGAAAGAAGAAATTGCAAACACTTATTATGGCGGCGCGTGAAGAAGGAGAAGTGGGTTAAAAAAACCTTCTAATTGTTGCTGGGGATGGAAATAATAAGATCATGGTTACCTGACATGCAAGCCGTAAAAGGCTATTAAAGACGGATGACCATAAGACCAGCAATTTACCCGGTGAAAGGGAAACAAATCACAACTTTAAAATAAAACAAAAGCAGACTATTGTATAATGTCTGCATAAGAATTCTCTAATCAAAAGTTTACATAAAGCATAGGCCTGCAGTTGGCAACCGGTCGATCTTGATCTACTGGTAGATCTAAGGGCATAATTTGGTAGATCTTTAGGCTACGGTGAGAGTAAAAAAAGAATGTTTAACCTAGATAAGTTTCAGACTAGCCCTCTCAAACCGGCACTTAAAAGTGTGGTGTCCCCAGGTTTAAAGGTACTTTCACTACATTCCCTGTAGAAACGCAAAAGCTAACCTACGAAAATTCCCTTTATTCGTGAACTGCATAAGATAGAAAAGCGATCCTTTCTTTGAAGTGATGTTAACATTCGGTAAAATATAATTTAGTTGGAATTTTCCACCACTAGGTCGATGGGATTACAGGAAGCAGATCGTCCGCAGAAATAAAAGTTACAATAAGGCTGTATTTATTCCAAATTGTTTAACACTCTGAAACCTCAAAACAGACATGATTTTATCAAGGTAATCTATAGAGAGTTCAGTGGTTCGAAAGTGATCTCCACAGCTACTGGGTTGCCGACTGCTGGCCTTAGCTGTGTACCTACCCCATGTAGTTTAAAACTGAGATTGGAGTGACAGCAACGGATTAGACATAGGGAATAGAACGGTTTTAGTACTTATAACAGGAGTGGCGATACATTATTAGAGATAAACATAAAGAATACAACAGTTCTGACACTTCATACTAGAGTCCCTGTAAATTATTAGAGACAGAGAATAGAATGGTTCTGACACTTCATACTAGAGTCCCTGTAAATTATTAGAGACAGAGAATAGAATGGTTCCGACACTTCATACTAGAGTCCCTGTAAATTATTAGAGACAGAGAATAGAATGGTTCTGACACTTCATACTAGAGTCCCTGTAAATTATTAGAGACAGAGAATAGAATGGTTCTGACACTTCATACTAGAGTCCCTGTAAATTATTAGAGACAGAGAATAGAATGGTTCCGACACTTCATACTAGAGTCCCTGTAAATTATTAGAGACAGAGAATAGAATGGTTCTGACACTTCATACTAGAGTCCCTGTAAATTATTAGAGACAGAGAATAGAATGGTTCTGACACTTCATACTAGAGTCCCTGTAAATTATTAGAGACAGAGAATAGACTGGTTCTGACACTTCATACTAGAGTCCCTGTAAATTATTAGAGACAGAGAATAGAATGGTTCTGACACTTCATACTAGAGTCCCTGTAAATTATTAGAGACAGAGAATAGACTGGTTCTGACACTTCATACTAGAGTCCCTGTAAATTATTAGAGACAGAGAATAGAATGGTTCTGACACTTCATACTAGAGTCCCTGTAAATTATTAGAGACAGAGAATAGAATGGTTCTGACACTTCATACTAGAGTCCCTGTAAATTATTAGAGACAGAGAATAGAATGGTTCTGACACTTCATTCTAGAGTCCCTGTAAATTATTAGAGACAGACAATAGAATGGTTCTGACACTTCATACTAGAGTCCCTGTAAATTATTAGAGACAGAGAATAGACTGGTTCTGACACTTCATACTAGAGTCCCTGTAAATTATTAGAGACAGAGAATAGAATGGTTCTGACACTTCATACTAGAGTCCCTGTAAATTATTAGAGACAGAGAATAGAATGGTTCTGACACTTCATACTAGAGTCACTGTAAATTATTAGGTATAGAGAATAGAATAGTTCTGGCTAGTTAAATATGACAGGCAGGGTCAGCAAAATAATTTTTTTTAACGATAGCCATTTTAAAGTCACTACCAGTGATGAAAACATCAGTGCTTCACTTTCATACATCACATAATTGATTATTAAATTTGTTATCTGTAAATACAAATTGATAGTTTATTTAATTATTATTGAGTGAATTGCACCTGTATAACTCAATTATTTTAAATACATAACCATCCAGAGCTGTTAAAATAATTTTTTACTGAATAATTTCAGTTGGGGGCACAGACTTACTTACTTAGTCGTTCCCCTTCTACCATGAGGTGTAGAGGTTTGGAAGAGAGAGCGCCAGACTATCCTATCAGCTGTCTTCCTCCTGGCCTGGTTCCATTCTAGTCCTCGGTCCTTCAAAGATTGTCTAATGTTGTCCTCTCAGCGGACTCTGGGTCGTCCTGGGGGTCTGGATCCCTGGCTCTTTGTTTCCCATGCTTGTCGTGGTAGCCGATCTTCTCCCATTCTGCAGACAATACGAGAAAATTTCTTTTTTTTCCTTACAGAAGTCTCGGGTGATAAAAAGTTCATGACAGCTTAGATGATTTTATTTGTGATGCTTCATTCATAACCCTCCACTCTCAAAGGAGCAAAGGCCTTCAACAAACACATGCCAAGTGTCTAGTTCTTGTCATCAACTCCATGTTGGTAACCTTGTCATACCATTTTAATCCCTCTATTCTACGCAAGCACCCGTTTATGAAAGTCTGTAGCTTTTTTGGTTGTTGTCTTTGTTGTTCTCCATGTCTCTGAGCCATACAATAGGACTGACTTCACATTTGAGTTGAAGATTCTTATTTTCGTGTTGGATCTGATTTCTCTTGATCTCCATATATTTCCCAATGCAATGAAAGCCCCTCTTGCTTTTTGTATTCTTATTTTGATATCACTGGCTGTCCCTCCAACTTTGTCTATATTGCTACCAAGTGTAGTGGTATTGATGGTATTGTATGATGGTGTTATTACTACATGTAACTTGTATGAGGCCAGCTGTGAAGGCTCCTGAGATAAAATGTAGTTGAGAATTATCAGAAGGCCTTTCTTGCTACCACTACGACCTCACACTTAATTTTTTTTTTTCTTAATGAATGTGGCTACGTAAAGTGTCTAGGGTAATGATGTGTAATGTGGTGTGTTAGTTATAAATACACCCACAGACATTTAAGAAGACTAATAAGATTAACAAGTGTTAAAATACACTGAACTAACTCACGTGTATAAAGTTTTTGATATAATTATATTACATTTATTTGTTCTGGATCAAGTTTTATTTTGACCAGAACTTGTTTTAAAAGAAGGATTTAAAATTTATGAAAATTATGCATGGAATGTTACATAATAAATACAAAAGTGTACATATTTAAGTACTAGAATAGTTAGTTTTATTCAAATGTTCTGGTAGTCAGCTACTAGGGAGGATATTTATTGTCTGTGCTGTTGGGGTGGTCTCATCACACCTGTCTATATTGACTACACCGTGTCCAGAAAATGGTGGGAATTTTTATGGGGATATTAGTCACTACCAATAGTTGGTGAATGTCCAGCAGACCAGAGGCTCACTCATCTTTTTGTAGCTCTGGTGCTGAAAACTTGCGGTCCCACCTCTCCGTGCTGGCGGACAATAATGGTGGTCTCTGTCACAAGAACTGCACAGATACACTCGAGTAAAGTCACCCACCGAATAGACTCTGCTTTGTTGTCGATAGAAAACTCACAGCTCTGCAATCAAAGTATGGGCTATGTGTCAAAATCTATTCTATACCCACGTCTGGACACCACACTGACACAACAACCACATCATACAGACAGGTCAGATCTCTCTGACCAAACAGCACAGTTACCATGGTGGGTTTACATCCGATAGATCCTCCCAGACTATAGATTCTGAAAAATAATTATTAGTTGTCGGCCCTAAAAGAAGATAGGTAATCTGTTTCAACGCTTGATTTATTTTGCATAATCCTTGCTGTAGTTTATGTACACTGTTAGTCCCTAGACCCTGACTTGGGCGGGGGGTCTAGAGCAAAATCCCTACTTGTTTGTAAGGCTAGATTTTGATATGGCAGTATCAAATCACTCGAACATGAAACAATATTCAAAAATATATAAAGAAATAATTTCAATCTTACCAGATTATGAATACATAACACAGAATTGCTAGCAAAAACTCAGCTGAGCTGCTGGCTATAGTATGGCGTCCCTAAATTTATTCACTGTCTTTCATATGGGAAAACACCACACTTTAAAATCTGTGTCTAACACTGAACAATTATTGAAGAATGACCCCAAATGCGCTCTGAGCGCTAATGATATGATTGTCTGTGGCCAATCACTGCCTAGTTGTACTTTAAATTTCAAATTTCTACACTAAAGTCATTTCAGTCATGCTTCAGTCAAGTATGGATGGTTATCTGTTAGTCTGTCCGTCTCTACTTGTGTTTCTAAAAAAAATGTGCTTGATTTTTGAAGCAACCTTTCTCTCCCCTTAAAATTTTGTCGTAAAAAGTTATATTTAGACACAGCTACCGCTCAAAACCCCTCTCCTCCATAATAAGTAACTTTGAACACCTGTTCCCAAGGTCGTGTTTTTGTGTGCAAATTGTGACACTTTTAGATTCAATATAGTCTAGCGATGATGTGAACTACACTGTCTTTTGTCATTATCTTCAATATTATCTATCCGTTTGTAAAATTAAGATCATATTAGTTCACTGCTCAGAATAGGCCATCCGGCCAGCTAATTTTTTATATTCCTAACATTAATATTAAGAAAAAATTACTTTTTAAATTTTTGTAATTTTCCTACCATCCGCGTTCTGCCGCTCAATTCAAATCAAAATCTTAGTATCGCAAAAGCGTCCATTTCCGTACCTCGTGTCAATTTGGGGGACGTGAATTTTTTACTTTCCTCCATCCCCCCCAATTGCGTCTCCTTAGCCTTGCTACGCAATCTTTCCAGTCATATTTTTTCCTTTTTGATCCTCCGTTCCCCTCCTGTCTAGCAAGGCAAAATTTATAGAGGATGATGACCCGCGGTCTAGGCGATCATGTACATCAGCAGCTTACGCATTATGTTTTTTATCCTTAAATGTTATCTTTGGAGTATTTTACCGTTGTATCTCGGTCAATTTCACTACACATCTCCCCACTTGAAAACATGCCTATGGCAAGTTCCAAAACCAGCGATACACATAGGTAAAATTACTCCTCACGTCTGCCACTACTCTAATTTTGATCACAGGGGTGCCGACTGAGGAAATCTGCACCGACATTCAATTTGCCTGGGATATATTGGATACTGAACTGATATGGTTGAAGCAATAAAGACCACCTCAGCAATCTTGCGTTTTCATGCTTAGCCTGAGACAAGAACACGAGAGGCTGATGATCCGTCTCCACCACAAAAGTCCTACCATACAGATAGATTTGAAACTTCTTTATTGCCCAGATTAATGCTAAACATTCTTTTTCGCTTGTGGAGTATCCTTGTTCCGCCTTATTCAATTTGCGGCTTGCATAAGCGACTGGTTTCAGTTCCCCATCAGGTGAAGATGATCTTTGCAACAAAGCCCCTCCAAGTCCTACATTACTGGCATCGGTTCTTAAGACAAAGTCCTGTGTCAAATCAGGCAGTTTGAGAATAGGCTTGCTAGTGAGTTTTTCCTTTAACTCTTGGAACGCTAATTCACATTGTGCAGTCCAAATAATTTTATCTGGAAGTCCCTTGCGAGTCAGATCAGTCAGAGGAGCACAAATGGCGTTAAAATTTTTGATGTATTTCTGATAAAATCCGCATAACGACACGAATGATCGCACGTCCTTTTTGGTTTGCGGCCTAGGTGCTCTCTGCAGTTTTTCCAAGTTCTTAGGATCAGGGGTCATATTACCCTGATATACAGTGTGCCCCAAGAATTCCAACTCTTTGCATCCAATACAACATTTTGTTGGCCTAGCAGTTAAGTTCGCCTCCCGAAGTCTATCAAACAACATCTCCAGAGCTTCAATGTGTTCTTCAAATGTCTCTGTGGCGACGAGTATATCATCCATGAAATTCGTGATACATGGGTTATTCAGGGGGTCCAACAATTTTCGCATCATCCTTGAAAACACACTCGGAGCATTTTTCAGTCCGAATGGTAGCATATTGAATTCATAATGTCCATCCGAAGTGCTAAAAGCCAAATAAGGTCTCACTTCAGGCTTCACTGGGATCTGGTAATAGCCTTTACTAAGATCCACTTTTGAAAAGTATTTTGCCTTGTTCAGTCTGGCAAATAACTGTTTTGTGTCTGGTAATGGATCCACTTGTCCTTCTGTGACAGCATTCAGTTTCCTGTAATCTATGCACAGTCTGTGTTCCCCAGACGGTTTCCTCAACAAAACGACACTAGAACTAAAAGATGATTCACTGTGCGAAATAATCCCCTCCTTCAATAAATAATCTATTTCTTCCTTTAATGCCTTCTCCTTCGCGAACGGAATAGAATAGGCTCTCATACAGATTGGGTTTGAGTCTACCAGTTTCATGTCATACTGTAGCAAATTTGTATGGCCTGGTTTATCTGTTAATACATCTGTATGTTCCTCCAGAACTTGTTGAACTCTCTCCCTCTGATTTTTAGTCAGGTGCTTACTGACTTTTACCTGTGCTGCGGTTTCACAAGGATGTAATGGGTATTCATGTGAGGTGAGTGGTTCCTTTTGCATCTGGGTTGCAATAGCTAAGGTCAATAAGGGGGTGCTTTCCTGGAGTGGTCTGTCCAGATACTTCTTTAACAGGTTTACATGATAAACTTTTTCCTTCCCCTTTTTGTCAATTTTATAGTTTGTTCTAGACACCTTCTCTAGAACCGTATATGGACCTTGCCAACCAATTTGTAATTTATTCTGGCTTCCGGGTAGTAAAAGCAGCACCTTCTCTCCGACTGCCAGTTCCCTGTCCTTTGCCTTCCTATTAAAATATGCTGCATGTTTCTTCCTGGCTTGTTTCAAATTATCATTTGCCAGTTTCCATCCAGCTTTCAAACGAGTGGTCAGTTCGTTCACGTATTGATACGATGAGGTAACAGTCTCTTCCGCCTTCTCATCTGTCCAGGTCCTTAATAGAGCTTCTAAAGGCCCTTTTATTGGCCTCCCAAATAGCAGAGTTGCGGGAGCCATCCCGGTTGAACTATGTGGTACCTCCCGGTACGCAAACAATGCGGCGGGCAGGAATTGATCCCACAGATCCGGTTTTTTCGTGTGCCAGCTTTCTCAGGATAGAAATGAGAGTCCCGTTGAACCTCTCTACCTGGCCGTTCCCTTGTGGATGGTACGGACTACAATGAAAGTGCCTGGCTTGAAATAGCTTAAAAACTTCTTCCGTTAGTTTCCCCTTGAACTGAGAACCATTATCCGTCAAGATTTGATGCGGGAATCCTAATCGGGTAAATATTGTAAGTAGTGCCTCTGCTACATGTTTTGAATCAATTGATGGCAGGGCTACCGCCTCTCCCCACATAGAACAAGTGTCCACCAGAGTAAGGATGTAACTGTTCCTCCTCTTGGTCCGAGTGAGAGGTCCTACAATATCCACTGCAACCCTCTCAAAAGGTGTTCCCACTATGGGCATTTCCCCTAGAGTTGCAGGGGCAGTCCAGTGCTTTGGAGCTACCCTTTGACATTCTGGGCAGGATTTGACATATCTTTTTATATCCTCCGTTATCCCTGGCCAGAAGTAATGACAAGCTATACGCTGTCCTGTGGCGCTGATCCCCATGTGACCACTGAAGGGGATTGCATGTCCGAGTTCCATCACTTTCTCTCTATATGCAATGGGAAGAACCAGCTGGTTGTGACCATTTGTTCCAGTTCCGGCCTTCCTGTATAAGAGTTTGTTCTTCATGAAATATTCCCCCTTGCTCGGAGGTGTGTGGCATTTGGGTAATTTTTTAAAACCTGGCTGGAGTGTCCTATCCTCAGCCTGCGCCTTCCTCATCTCCTCTGGATGAGCATTTATAGGTTCACCTTCTTCCTCCTTCTTCTGTGACCTGGTCTGCACTGTCGCCATGATCACAGGTTTCTCGGGATTCCCCAAGAAGACGTATCTACACCCCAATATCAGAGGGTAGATTGGTTCATCTATCACTGCTGCTCTGATTTCTCCTTCCACATAGCGAGTTTTCACCGTTATCCTTGCGATGGGAAGTGTCATGAGTGGTATGTCCTTAGTCGCCCCTTGTATTTCCACTGTTTCTGTGGTATACTGACTTGGGTCCACTAGGCTAGACTTCACAACTGAATCATAATCCAAACCTGTATCATAAAGGCACCTTATGGTGACCCCATTACAAATAACATCCTCACAAACTGGGGGGTGATAAGGTTCCTGTTGTCCCTTAGGATTAACCTTTACTCTTTGCGTCCCCGACTTCATTGCAGCAATGTTTGAAGGTTTCCTTCTACAAAATTCGGTGTTATGGTTATCCTTCTTGCACCATTTGCACCATCTTTTTCCTTGGTTCAACGGTTTTCTTTCATTGAACTTTTGGTCATTGAACTGTGAGTTTCTGTCGCGATAGTCATTTCTTGGCCGCTCAAAATTTGTCCTACCCTTATTTCCCTGCTCTCTATTATCAAATTTATTAAATTGCTGTGGAGCTTTAAAATTGTCTATGTGCTTCTTCTTAGCACCACTTACCTCTGCCTGAGCTGCCTGATACCTCTCAGCAACATTTAAAATTTCCCCCAACTTCTCTGCACCCTGTTCCATGAGAAATTTTCTCATGTCTGGAGCCATGGACTCTCTCAATTGCTCAATCATGATCATTTCTTTAAGATCTTGGGTCTTCCCCAGAGCCGTCCATTTCTCCAAATAGGTTTCTAGTCTGGCAGAGAATTGGTGGTATGTCTCCCCAGACAACAGTTTGGCATTTCTGAATTTCTTACGATAAAATTCACCATTCTTTTCGTACCTTAATAACAAAGCCTGCTTTAACATGTCATAATTGTCTTGGTCTTCCCTGTTCATTTTGGCAAATACTTCGTAAGAAGTAC
Source organism: Oreohelix idahoensis (assembly GCA_024509875.1). Taxonomy (NCBI): domain Eukaryota; kingdom Metazoa; phylum Mollusca; class Gastropoda; order Stylommatophora; family Oreohelicidae; genus Oreohelix; species Oreohelix idahoensis. Next base: position 132,651 of record JAMPIV010013315.1, read on the forward strand.
CCCTCAATCCCTGTGATAGCTTTAAGCTCCACCTCTCTCTCTCTAACCCATATGTAGTAGCTAATAACTCAAAACGTCCTAGGTACCCCTCTATGTCATCGTCTTTTTCAACAAAATGGTCTAAATGAAACCCCATAGCTGAGTTTGAGGCTCCCATACTGGGCGTAGCATCTGAGGCAAAAGGGCTGGCACCATTTTCAGGAGCCGGGCCTTGTAATTCCAGCTCCCTTAGTCGTAATTCATGCTCCCTCTGCAACCTTCTATCTTCTGCTTCCCTTTCGGCCTTTTTATCTTCTGCCTCCCTTTCGGCCTTTTTATCTTCTGCCTCCCTTTGCTGTCGTTTTTTTCTTCTGCCTCAATCTGCAGCCTCTTAATTTCTCTATCAGCCTCAATTTGTAATCTCTTTTCTTCAGCTAACCTGTCAGCCTCTAATTTTCTTTCAGCCTCTTTTTCTAATCTCCTTTCTTCCCGTTCAATATATTTATCACATTCAGTCGTTACGTATTGAATTAAAATTTGACCATCCATCCCCATCTCCTTCGCAGTGAGCACAGCAGCTGATCTAAACTTTGCTAGCTCTGCCATACTTTTTGGACAATATAATAATATACAAGATAAATCTCTAACCAGTAAATACACTAAGTACTTCTAATTACTATATGACTATAGTCTAACTAATTCTAACTAACCAGTTAACTAATTAATTATTACTGGCTGTGAAGATTCACCAACTTTTATCTGCAGGGACACTTTTAATTTTAAAGGAAATTTTACAATTTATTTCCCTACTTTTATTTCTCCCACCAGGAGATCCTAATTTTACTGTTGGGCTAATTATCCCTGGACAAGACCCCAATTTATGTAGTGGTGTTGATGGTATTGTATGATGGTGTTATTACTACATGTAACTTGTATGAGGCCAGCTGTGAAGGCTCCTGAGATAAAATGTAGTTGAGAATTATCAGAAGGCCTTTCTTGCTACCACTACGACCTCACACTTAATTTTTTTTTTCTTAATGAATGTGGCTACGTAAAGTGTCTAGGGTAATGATGTGTAATGTGGTGTGTTAGTTATAAATACACCCACAGACATTTAAGAAGACTAATAAGATTAACAAGTGTTAAAATACACTGAACTAACTCACGTGTATAAAGTTTTTGATATAATTATATTACATTTATTTGTTCTGGATCAAGTTTTATTTTGACCAGAACTTGTTTTAAAAGAAGGATTTAAAATTTATGAAAATTATGCATGGAATGTTACATAATAAATACAAAAGTGTACATATTTAAGTACTAGAATAGTTAGTTTTATTCAAATGTTCTGGTAGTCAGCTACTAGGGAGGATATTTATTGTCTGTGCTGTTGGGGTGGTCTCATCACACCTGTCTATATTGACTACACCGTGTCCAGAAACTGGTGGGAATTTTTATGGGGATATTAGTCACTACCAATAGTTGGTGAATGTCCAGCAGACCAGAGGCTCACTCATCTTTTTGTAGCTCTGGTGCTGAAAACTTGCGGTCCCACCTCTCCGTGCTGGCGGACAATAATGGTGGTCTCTGTCACAAGAACTGCACAGATACACTCGAGTAAAGTCACCCACCGGATAGACTCTGCTTTGTTGTCGATAGAAAACTCACAGCTCTGCAATCAAAGTATGGGCTATGTGTCAAAATCTATTCTATACCCACGTCTGGACACCACACTGACACAACAACCACATCATACAGACAGGTCAGATCTCTCTGACCAAACAGCACAGTTACCATGGTGGGTTTACATCCGATAGATCCTCCCAGACTATAGATTCTGAAAAATAATTATTAGTTGTCGGCCCTAAAAGAAGATAGGTAATCTGTTTCAACGCTTGATTTATTTTGCATAATCCTTGCTGTAGTTTATGTACACTGTTAGTCCCTAGACCCTGACTTGGGCGGGGGGTCTAGAGCAAAATCCCTACTTGTTTGTAAGGCTAGATTTTGATATGGCAGTATCAAATCACTCGAACATGAAACAATATTCAAAATATATAAAGAAATAATTTCAATCTTACCAGATTATGAATACATAACACAGAATTGCTAGCAAAACTCAGCTGAGCTGCTGGCTATAGGATGGCGTCCCTAAATTTACTTCACTTGCTTTCATATGGGAAAACACCACACTTTAAAATCTGTGTCTAACACTGAACAATTATTGAAGAATGACCCCAAATGCGCTCTGAGCGCTAATAATATGCTTGTCTGTGGCCAATCACTGCCTAGTTGTACTTTAAATTTCAAATTTCTACACTACAGTCATTTCAGTCATGCTTCAGTCAAGTATGGATGGTTATCTGTTAGTCTGTCCGTCTCTACTTGTGTTTCTAAAAAAAATGTGCTTGATTTTTGAAGCAACCTTTCTCTCCCCTTAAAATTTTGTCGTAAAAAGTTATATTTAGACACAGCTACCGCTCAAAAACCCTCTCCTCCATAATAAGTAACTTTGAACACCTGTTCCCAAGGTCGTGTTTTTGTGTGCAAATTGTGACACTTTTAGATTCAATATAGTCTAGCGATGATGTGAACTACACTGTCTTTTGTCATTATCTTCAATATTATCTATCCGTTTGTAAAATTAAGATCATATTAGTTCACTGCTCAGAATAGGCCATCCGGCCAGCTAATTTTTTATATTCCTAACATTAATATTAAGAAAATTTACTTTTCAAATTTTTGTAATTTTCCTACCATCCGCGTTCTGCCGCTCAATTCAAATCAAAATCTTAGTATCGCAAAAGCGTCCATTTCCGTACCTCGTGTCAATTTGGGGGACGTGAATTTTTTACTTTCCTCCATCCCCCCCAATTGCGTCTCCTTAGCCTTGCTACGCAATCTTTCCAGTCATATTTTTTCCTTTTTGATCCTCCGTTCCCCTCCTGTCTAGCAAGGCAAAATTTATAGAGGATGATGACCCGCGGTCTAGGCGATCATGTACATCAGCAGCTTACGCATTATGTTTTTTTATCCTTAAATGTTATCTTTGGAGTATTTTACCGTTGTATCTCGGTCAATTTCACTACACCAAGATATGTGTACGATTCTACATCTTGTATTGGTGTTTCTTCAAGTTCAACCCTGTTATCATTACCTGCATTTATTCTCATTATTTTTGTCTTTTCCCTGTGTATTTTCAGACCCAATTGCTGTGACCTCTCATGGAGTGTTTTCAATTTGTCCTGCATCTGATTACGGTTTTGGAACAGAAGAGCGAAGTCATCAGCAAAATCCAGATCATCCAACTGCTTAGTCAGAGTCCACTGGATTCCATTTCTGTTGAGTGTTGTCGATGTTCTCATAACCCAGTCTATTGCTAGTAAGAAAAGAAATGGAGACAAGTTTGTGATGCTTGCTTTCTTAAAATTCATGTGAGGCTTTCTGAAAAAAAAGAAGCATGATTCTTCTATATGTATGTCTGCCAAGAGTAGTCTTGGGCGAAAGTGGTTACCTTTGAAGACACTCATCTTTATACTCTACGTTTGGCTAAAATTTGACCACCCATGCAGAGCAGGGGAGACAATCCTGTGACATAAATATAGAGAATAGAATGGTTCCGACACTTAATAAAAGTTCGAGTAAACCATCTGATGTCACGTGCTCTAATGTTCGTACAAAAGAGAATTATACTCTGGGAAGATCATGAAAAAGCGGATCGATAGAGTAGCTGAAGTGTGTACGAGACGTGGCATAACCTTTACGTAAGCTACTTAAATTGCCCAAGATTGCCAGTGTATACCCGCGATGTTTGACAGTAATAGTGGATTTAAGAGAACAGGCAAGAGGAGAGTAGGGGAAACAAAGACGAGAAGGAGGAAAAATAAAAGCTGTGAAGAAGGGACTGAGAGAGTTAAAAAAAAAGAAGAAGAGGAATGGGGAAAGATTTGGGATAAAGGGAAGAGTAAAGAAGATACTAAGAGGAGAAGGAGGACAAAGAAGAGAAGAAAAAAAATTAATAAAGAAGAAAACAGAAGAAGAGAGGACAAGGAGTAAGATATAGGGTAAGAGAGCTAAAGAGAGACAAAAATATACACGAAGAATTGAGGGAAAACAGAAGATGAGAGGAGGAATAAAAAAAGAGGACGAAAACAGAAGAAAGATGAAACAGAAGATGAAAGAGTAAATACATAACAGGAACTCTCGAGGATCACGGATACAGCAAATATGCGTCACGTTTGTATGTCCATAAACGTACCTATGAAATACTTGTATTCCATCCTCATGACTTTTTGTTTTTGTAAATAAAATTTTGTCTCGTTTTGCCGATTCGCGTCTCGTTCAACCACATCGGTTATATTAATGCCCATGTCCTAGTATAAAGGACATTTACGTCTGGTGGTACATCCTCGTGACGAATTCCATTGGCTTCTAAAACTGGTTTAAGCATAAACCCCTCACTAGGATCCAAAAATAGAATAACAAACCCCATGACTTAGCAACACAGAGTAAGTGACAACCAGCCTATAAAGAAGTCAGTCTTGTTTATATCTATAACCAAGATGTTACAGACTTTCATAAATGAGTGCTGGTGGAGAATAGAAGGATTGAAATGGTATGATAGTATATGTGACGAGATGGATACTAGATGGTGATGAGTTGATGGTAGATCCAGTAAAAGAGAGCTGGACTATCAAAGATACCCCAGTCTCAGAAATGAGCACTGGTGTACGAATGGCACAAGATGTAGTCAGACTGTTAAGAACTCTTGTCCAGATGGTAAAGAACAGATCAAGAGTCTACCTCGCTTCTCGTACGACTATCCTACGCTCTTTTATAAAGTAATTCCACTTAAACAATTTCACATAATAAACAAAATGGAATTAACTTCACAAAGTCAAAAAGTACAATAAAATTAATCAATTTATTTATACTTATTTTCTTATCTTCTTTCTTCTTGGTAAAAGTTAAATTATATATATATATATATATACTGAAGCACATTAAAAACGCACCACTATTATATATACTGATGCCGAGAAGCTGGAAAAAAGTGTGGGAATGGATTTTCCCCGTGTTTGTCATGAAGTAGAAAGCGAATGGCTGTTGGAATGGAAAGTGCATGATTCAACCCACGGGTTTGCGTACAGACTACATGAAAACAATGAAAGTTACACGTGCAACACGATTCCCAACAGCTATGACCCTGAAAATGTGTACGCGTTGTGGCAGTATACTCGGTATAAAAAGGCCGTTGAGACAAAACACCCAGTACATGTGCTTGAAATGCCACGACTATCTGAAAACGACCGCCAACGAGCCATTTGTATGTTGGAGACCGGAATGAGCTCGCGGGCCATTGCCAGAAGGATGAATTGCCACCACAGCACTATTGTACGTCTCAATGATCGTTACGGAACCACTGGCAGTGCCCGGGATAGACTTCGGAGTGACCAACCACGAGTTACTACCCCTGCGCAAGATCGTCATATTGTGCTGAGTCACCCGGCAAGTCAAACAGCAAGAGCAATAGTGGGTAGACGTGGGCAAATCTCTCGAATGACAGTCATACGACGACTCAGAGATACAGGCCTTACTGCAAGACGACCTTATGTTGGGGCAAACTTGACTCACAGACATCGTCAGCTGCGCCTGCAATGGGCAGAGCAACATGTCAGATGGACTAGACTGCAGTGGAATGCTGTCCTATTCACAGACGAGAGCAGATTCAACATATCCTTTGCTGATGGACGTATGCGGATTTGGCGACGGTGTGGAGAGCGTTTTGCAGATTGCTGTGTTCGTCAGCACAACCGATTTGGAGGTGGCAGTATTCACATTTGGGGAGGATTCAGTTTTCACCATCGCTTGCCTTTTCACGTCTTCCGTGGAAATGTTAATGCTGTGACTTATCGAGATGAGGTTCTGGATGCATTGGTTGCTCCTGCGTTCACAAATTATCCAGACTTGCAGCTTCTCCAACAGGATAACGCACGTGCGCACACCGCATGCATTACGCAGCAATATCTACAGCAGCAGAACATTGTGACGATTGATTGGCCTGCCCTATCACCAGACATGTCCCCTATAGAATATCTGTGGGACGAGCTTGGACGCAGAGTCTACAGGCAAGGTTCTCCAGCTAATCTGCAACAGCTCGAAGCTGCTCTTACACGTGAATGGGACTTGATTCCCCGGAATTTCTTTCAGAGACTTGTGCGTTTCATGCGCAGTCGCTGCCAAGCTTGGTTGCAAGCACACGGTGGACATACCAGATACTGAGGATAGTGTGAATGAATTTTTTTATTGGTTGCATTTTTGGTTTTCTCCCTTGCCTGCACAGAATGCAATGAATTTCATAACAATCAAATGTACAAATTAATGACCAGCATGGATTCATAGGAAAATGAATAAAGATTCCAAATATGTAAACTTGTAAACACTTATATTTACATTTCACACTCTGTTCCTGGATTATACAGGTGGTGCGTTTTTAATGTGCTTCAGTATATATATATATATATATATATATATATATATATATATATATATATATATATATATATATATATATATATATATATATATATATATATATATATATATATATATATATATATATATATATATATATATATATATAATATATATATATATATATATATATATATATATATATATTATATATATATATATATATATATATATATATATATATATATATATATATATATACAAAAATATTCACAGAATGAATTTGAATTTACACCACAAAAAGTTTCTGCGTTATTCTGTTTATCACACTGACAATGTTCAAAAATGTTTTTCATCATCTGATTCTTCTGTATACTTGTTGTGTTCAGCCGTTTGTGACTGTTATCACTTAACTTTGGATATAGTCCTGGCATGATGAGCAACAATGCCTCAACCAGTAGATGTTGGCTCAACACTGTAGAGTCTTTACTGAACTGCCAATGCAATATGGAGGCCATCAAATAGGCTCACTTCCAAATTTAGACTTCTAGAATATGAAACCTGAAACAACACAGACCATGTGGATAGCCTCTTCCTATAGGTTTCAACTAGCCTAGTGTAGGTAGGTGTTGTTATCCTCAGATTTGCATGTGTATGTGATGGCCACATGTTTTTGTTACATTTGTCAGTGTTACAGATGTCTTTATGCTGATACATTACTAAAGTTACAATAACATCATATATGTAGAATACATAAACTATTTACACTCATGGTATGGTGTCTTATTCACCTTTACTTCCTCTACCTATCAAGTCAGCTCTGAAAAGTGCTGTAACTTTCTACCAGGTTGCATTAATCCTGATATGGACTGTTGACAGGACTCTGCTGAGTCATTGTTGGTTATATTGTTGGTTTCCATCTTCATCAATCATACCAACTATTACAAGAATTATACATGGTACATTAACATGATAACTATGTATATCAACTAACTAGAATATCCTGAAATAAACAGTTATATTAATTTCACAATTATATGCAGTAATTCTACATCCCCTCTGGATGTCAGAATACACTAGCTGGACACTGAATAAATCAAGGTAGGCTGCCACTAAGATACATAAGAATGTAGTCTGCGACTAGCTCTGTCACCTTCTGCTGAGTAAACTGATTTTGTGTTTGTGTGTAGATTTCAAAATTGCCGCTGTTTATATAGGCGTAGGGCAATCGACCGATAGAACACTTACGTCATCCAGAACTTGGCGAAATTTTTCCAGCATCTTGAGAGCAGATTTTTGCAGTTTGTGCTATTTCGACTACACAAAACTACTTCTTTCTCTTCATCTATAATCACTGTCACTTTTCTTCATATCTCATTTTATCTAGCTCATTCGTGGCTTTCTTTAGGTATAGGTTTTATTCCATTCTGAGCTGTCTTCGATTTCATGAGAATTTCCAAAGTGAACAAAACACGATTTTCACAACAAGAAGACACGCATAATTGCAGTTATCACAGTCTTTATAGCATGCAATACAATTCCTACGACGTCCACACTTGCCTTCCATCTGCCTCGAACTAAGAGTTAAGTAGAAATATGTTGTAATAATCCATTCCTGGAATAACTGGCTAATTCTAACCTTTGACTAGCACAGATTCTGATAGCTTGTTTCGCCATTGTGGATTTTACGACTAGTCAGCTGCTAGGAATAGTTCGTTTCTGATTGGTTGGTTCTGATTCGCTTTCCAAGAATAGTTGCTAAGGCATTTTCCCACTTTATTACAGTATTACCAATGTGGAACTGATGACAAGAACATGTGCCAGTGAAATAAGAGAAGAGAAGAAGAAGCTGGCGATTGATGGGACACACTTTGGGGCAACATGTCGACAGCATTACAAGGCAGTACTGGTTCTTAAATACACAGGGCGAGAGAGGAGGAGGGAAACGGGAAACACAAGGAGGGGAGAACTGGAGACAGAAATGAAATGGATAAATAAGACATTAAAAAACCTTAAACAATTGTCACATGACAGGGAGACTTGACACAGGACAGGGAGACTTGACACAGGACAGGGAGACTTGACACAGGACAGGGAGACTTGACACAGGACAGGGAGACTTGACATTAATTTGTTGAATGCCTATGCTCCTTGGGATGCTGAAATGGTAATGAATGGGAAAGCAGAGCTGACAATTAATCTACCGATACATGATAATTTCGGGGATTTATGATGCCATTGTGTACACTGATGGGTCTGTAGTCTTTCTGGGTAAAAAAAATCAGGATGTTGATTCTCGGCTAGAGTTAAGAGCAGGAGCGTTGTTGATCATAGCGAGACTTGCATGACAACAACCTCCAGCATGAGAATGGAAGTAGAGGCAGCTACTGCAGCTTTAATGTGGCTGTCTGAAACTTCATTAACAAAGGCAGTTATCGTGTCAGACTCTCAGTCCATGATTCGGAGGGCCCAAAATGGATGGCTACGGCATGAATGGAAAACCTCCATATGTAATCGAATCTTCCGGAACTGGTGTGGATCTACTGTCTTGATCATACAGGGGTACGCGACAATGAGAGAGCTGACAGACTAGGTTCAAGAGCACCCATAGTAGGTTAACTGAATATGGACAAGGGAGAGATACTGAGGACTATTAATGAGCGCCTATTAGAGAATGACACTGCAATCGATGAATTATCAAGGCTAAGATTGCTGGAATTTGGCATCAAAAGTAAGACTGGCAGGGATGGACGTACGAGAGAATGCATCCGGCGTGCATACAACCAGAGCGCAACATGAACATCATCATTCGTACTCTTCGACGCTTGCTGAGGGAGATTGAGCACCTATGGCTTTGCCAGAAGTGCAGGGATGCCGATTATGAACAACAATAACAATAAAAATGAATGAAATATATCTAGAACGTCACCGCGTGCGTCTCTCTGTCTTTGGAGAAATCTAGTATTAGAATAAGTGTTCTGACAAGGAAATTGTTATTGTTACTGTTGTTCAGAATCGAAATCATTCACTTCGGGCAAACCCATAGGTGTTCAGCCTCCCTCAGCAAACGTTGAAGAGTATGAGTGCCAATTTTTCCTGCAGCGTGATGGTTCTATACACGCCGAATGCGCTCTCTCATCCGTCTATCCCTGCTAGTTTTACGCTTAATGCTAAATTCCAGCAATCTTAGCCTGTTTGATTCATCGATTGAAGTGTCGTTCTCTAACAGGAGATCATTAATAGTCCGCAGTATCTCTCCCTTATCTAAATCCAACTTCCACACATCGTAGTCCAGATCTGTTTTTGTTCATATTTTTCTTGCGCAATTGTTTACTCCAATCAACCTGAATCCCTGTGATTGTTTCGTCATGAATCTATACTGTGCGTTGAATATCATCATAATTCGACATTTTACTACAATCAACCTGAATCCCTGTGATTGTTTCGTCATGAATCTCTACTGTGCGTTGAATATCATCATAATTCGACATTTTTCTCCAATCAACCGGAATCCCTGTGATTGTTTCGTCATGAATCTATACTGTGCGTTGAATATCATCATCATTCGACATTTTCCTTATTTCATTCCCTGTATTGCATGGTGCTTTCACTGTTACTGGTCGTCTGCAGCAAACCTGCGCGAACGTATTCAAGTGCTCTAACAATTATAGTTTCTGTAGCCATATGTGTTACATAATGAGGTTGGCGACTCCACATACGACCTGATACTACTGGGCTCTTTCGACATGCAGGAGAGAGCAATAACCTTATTCTGTCTGTGTCCTCTAAGAGACTCACAAGAATTTAACGGGAATATCGTGAATATATGATCAATCTGATTTTCTGTTCTATGGTCTGGTGATATCCATGTTGCCTTGTGTATTCTCTTATGTGGAAACATGCTTCCTCCTATAGCCAGTTGATATGAAGCACAGAAGTTTGCGAATAGCTCTCCATTTTCATTCATTACTCCTAGCCCATGTTTTCCCATGACTTCTTCAAATCCAGTGTTGACTGTACCTATCTTTGCATTCATGTCACCCATCAAAATTGTGATGTCTCTTCTTTTTACTTTATCCATAATTTCTTGTAGTTTAGTATAAAATGCTTCTTTCACAGACTCTTCTTTGTCATTAGTTGGTGCATAACATTGGATGACATTTACATGAATCAGATTGATCATATATGCATAAACAAGAAGTTTAGATCATCATTGCAGGATGTAAAGGTATATAGAGGAGCAGATGTGGCATCAGATCACCATCTTCTGATAGCCAAAGTAAAAATGAAACTCAAGAGATATGCAACTATGCAAAATTATAGACAACAGTTTAATGTAGGACAGCTAAGAAATCAAGAAACAAGAGACAAATTTGCGGTCACAGTATCCAACAAATTCCAAGTGCTCCAACAGCTGGAAGATGTAGAGAATACAGAAGACTATTGGCAGCAGGTCAAAACAGTATGGAAGGAGACATGTGAAGAAATACTGGGGAAAAGGGAAAGACAACAAAAAGCATGGATAACAACAGAAACCATCAATAAGATAAAAGACAGAAAAAACAAGAAAGCAGAGTTAAACACAAGCAAAACTAGAAGCTCCAAAGCCAAGGCTCAAGAAGTGTACACAGAAGCAAACAAAGAAGTAAAAAGAAGTATCAAAAGAGACAAGAGGAAGTATATTGAGGAGTTGGCAAGAGAGGCAGAAGATGCTGCAGCCAAAGGAAATATGAGAGAACTGTATAGCAGTACAAAGAAGCTAACAGGGAAATACAAGCAAACAAGTTGCCTCATAAAAGACAAGAATGGGAAACTGCTCAGCAATATACAAGAGCAAATGAAGAGGTGGACAGAATATTTTGGGGACCTTCTCAATAGACCAGCTCCACAAAACCCGCCGGACATCCAGCCAGCAGAAGAAGAGCTACAAATTAACGGTGAAAGACCAACGAAGGAAGAAATAAAGAAAGCCATAAAGCTTCTAAGAGAGGGAAAAGCGTCTGGACCTGATGGCATTCCAGCAGAGGCCATCAAAGCAGATATCGACACGGCTACAGAGATGTTATAAATTACTTGGTAAAGTCTGGGAAAAGGAAGAGATACCAGCAGAATGGAAGGAAGGATATCTGGTTAAGTTGCCTAAGAAGGGAAATTTACAAGAGTGCACAAATTATAGAGGAATAATGTTACTATCAGTGCCAGGAAAAGTATTAAACAGGATTATCCTTGAGAGATTAAAAGAGTCCATAGACAAGAAACTGAGAGATGAACAAGCAGGTTTTCGACAAAACAGATCATGTACAGACCAGATAGCCACTTTGAGAATAATAGTTGAACAAAGTCTGGAATGGAATTCACCACTATACATCGGATTTGTGGACTACGAAAAGGCATTTGACAGTGTAGACAGAGAATCACTTTGGAAATTGATGAGGCATTATGGAGTTCCCCTGAAGATCATTAATTTAACAAAGAAAACATATGAAGACATGACATGCAGAGTTCTTCACGAAGGACAGCTAACAGAACCGTTTGGGATAAGAACAGGAGTGCGACAGGGATGCCTCTTGTCTCCATTTCTTTTCTTGCTGGCAATAGATTGGGTTATGAGATCATCGACAACACACAACAGAAATGGAATCCAGTGGACTCTGACTAAGCAGTTGGATGATCTGGATTTTGCTGATGACTTGGCTCTTCTGTCCCATAACCGTAATCAGATGCAGGACAAATTGAAAACACTCGAGGAGAGGTCACAGCAATTGGGTCTGAAAATACACAGGGAAAAGACAAAAATAATGAGAATAAATGCAGGTAATGATAACAGGGTTGAACTTGAAGAAACACCAATTCAAGATGTAGAATCATACACATATCTTGGCAGCAATATAGACAAAGTTGGAGGGACAGACAGCGATATCAAAATAAGAATACAAAAGGCAAGAGGAGCTTTTCATTGCATTGGGAAATATATGGAGATCAAGAGAAATCGGATCCAACACGAAAATAAGAATCTTCAACTCAAATGTGAAGTCAGTCCTATTGTATGGCTCGGAGACATGGAGAACAACAAAGACAACAACCAAAAAGCTACAGACTTTCATAAATGGGTGCTTGCGTAGAATAGAGGGATTAAAATGGTATGACAAGGTTACCAACGTGGAACTGATGACAAGAACTAGACAAGTGCCAGTGGAACAAGAGATGAGAAGAAGACGATGGCGATGGATAGGACACACACTGAGGAAACCTGTTGATAGCATTACAAGACAGTCCTTGTTCTGGAACCCCCAGGGCAAGAGAGGCAGAGGAAGACCAAGAAGTACATGGAGAAGAGAGTTGGAAACAGAGGTGAAAATGATGAGGAGAACATGGAAAGAACTTGAGATGATGGCACGGGACAGGAGGACTTGGCATGTGTTTGTTGAAGGCCTATGCTCCTTTGGGAGTGGAGGGTTATGAATGAATGAATCGTGAATATAATGAGACCTACAGAATTATATTTTTTCTCCACGTCAGCTACCTAAATTCCTCATACACACTTTCAACACCGAAATCATGGACATTATGCAAACAGTTTATCAAATATGTTTACATTAACATAGATTTGTATCCCCTGGGTCCCAGAAACGCGTCTTCCTCCTCACTTATCTTGTCCTGATCAAATCCTCTCCCCAGTACACGCTGTCTCCAAAAGAAAATTTGCGCCTCTTCCTGAAAAGCATTTCGTATTCGGTTGTAGTATCACAAAACTATGTCCTGATCAGATCTGGTCACATATTTGCATGCACCGACGAAACTCATTTTAAGTCTATAGCATCGACGCGTCCGCCCTTGTACGCTTCCAAAAAACCCACTTGTTTACCATTGCTGCAGGGGATCATGTCTTTGCTCCGCAGCACACTCTACTTGTGCGCGTGAAACCTTTTGTTGGCATCATCCAGATCTGTATAAATTAATGATAGCTATCCTGCTAACAAGAGGTTCAACTCAGCTGGGGGCTTGAATGATCTAATGAATTATAAGATTACATAATCCATCGCAAAAGTTGACGGCAGATACTAGAGTTAACGTGCTCAGCCAAGGCAGCATTGTTCTCACTGTCTGAATATCTTGTGAATTCTCCCTTGAGGTAGAAGCATCATTACCCTTCTATCTACAACTCTGCCAAGAGTAATCTTGTGAAAAGGTAGACACCTTTAAAGACCGACATCAGTTACTCTTGAGTTTTAGCCACAGTTGGACAACTACTGCAGAGCTCAGGGGAGGCAAACCGTGACAGGGGTGCATTCCAATAGTCATTTATGACTGAAGGGGGCTATTAGATCAAAATAAGAGAAACAGAAAGGTGATTTGGCCATCCCATGAAAATGGAGCCCGGTCGGTTACCACTACACGTCTACAACAGTTGAAGATCTTACTGTAGAGCATGACGAAGACTAAGAGGCAGTCGGACTAACAATATTACAGATATCCTACAACAATACGAGCTCACAACAACCTATCCGATACACTTAGGTCAAGAACAAGACGGTTAGCTCCAAAGGACGCTTCACGGCAAGAATTTAAAAAAAATTAAATAAATAAACATGACATTGATAGTCTAGGTCCACATGTGACAAGGCAAGACAAGACAATGAGCATTGAGTTGGTTCCTTTGCAGTGAACCTGCGCCAAATTACTTCACTTGTTCTTGCAGTGATCGTTTTTGTGGTAATTTCTTTTAAACGATGAATCTGCCAGCTCCTTGCACTAGACTCTTTAGTGGCCTTTGACGTCACGTTTGTTCATGCGCAGTTGTCTTATGCTGTGCTTCCCAATACCGGGCCCCAGGATCTACCCCGGTCTTCTATATGAGAAAGCCTAGTAACAGGTCCAATACGATGACGTTATTACATAAGAATAAAGAAGGGGTACCAGATACAGGAACAATTACTTTATGAGGAGTTTCGTGTCGAGCCTTCACAAACAGAAAACCGAGGATCTACACAAATATCACAGTCATCAACATCACCAATATCATTAAGTGCCGTAACGATTAGATATCTCTATTTCTAATAGTCTAACTTTCAAGGTTTCTCAGCCGGGGTTCCAGGAGAGGTCGCTAGGGGTTCCGAGAGAGATCATGATTGAAAAAAATAAATAATAAATTAACATGGTTTGTTGGACTTTGCGCGCCGAGCGATGATAACGCTTGCAATGGTGGGCAGTGACCGAGCAGTTCCGCATGGTAGTGGGCAACAGGATCGTGTGCACTCTTGCACATACCATATGTCATTAGAATCTTGTGGCACATACATTTGTGATAAGACTTTTAGGCCTACTTGGATAAGGAGATCAAGTAATACATTAGAAAAAGGAAAAACTGAAGTTTCGTGAACCTACACTATTGACTTGCATTACGGTTGATATCCTTTGTGGGGAGGGAAACCAAACAAAAAGAGTAGGTTAATAAGTTGGCCAAAATAAACATATTCACAGAAAAAAATCGCACTCAATTCAAAAGAGCATTGCCAATTATTATTGGATTATTATGTTTAGAACTTACTGATCACGCTAACGTACCATGAGCTGTGGATAAAATAATTTTTATGCAGGGGTTCCCTCAGACCTGAAAATTATTTCTTCTTCTTCCTCGTTCGCCCTGAAAAGGACGGTGGTTGCGTTGTGTCTGTTTGCGCCTAAGCTGTGATATCTGCACCTTTCGGTCGACACATCCGACTTCTGCACGGCATTTTTTAGGGACCGGGTTTGCCTTCCCATTTCGATCCCTACTCGCTCAGCCAGACTGCACTGCTACAGACTGTTTCCACGACCACCACGTGGAGGTGGAGTACGGTCTTGATCAGCTCTGGTTCGCTGATCCTGATGCAAGCAGTCAAGCTATGGGTCACTGACTGCATTCACTATTGCTGCATCTTGGGGTCCCGAAAATTATTTCAAGGGTTTCTCCGGGATTAAAAGGTCGAGAAAGGTTGCTCTAGTTCCTTAACTCTTTGTATCCGACGAGCCGAGCAATGGCCCATCACTTCAAAATATTCTTCGGCCACATTACAATGATTTTATTTATATATCCTTAGGTATTTTCTATACATCAATCAATCAATACCCTTTAGTTCCCCAAGAGGCATAGACCTTCAACAAACACATATCAAGTCCTCATGTCACGTGCTCGTGTCACGTAGTTAGCCTATCCATGTGTACTGGCGTTTTTGTGGGTTCATTTTTTTACAGGATGGGGGAACCGGTCACATGCCCAACCCTCCTAATCGTTTTTTGCGACATGCATGGTAAGAAACAGTGTTAATATTCTTTGCTCTCCTTTCGGGCCCCTGTAACACGCGGGTGATATTCTAGACATACTAGCAAGTAATTCTTCAAAAACCTAACGGGAACGAATTTTTTGGGTACAAATTCAGCTTTATGTCCAGATGACGCCACCATTTCTTACTTTCCAATTGCTCTCCCCTTAAGTGGATACTTGTAGTCAAACATATCTAAATGCATTGGCTATAAAGCCACGGAGCAAGCGGTAAAAAATTGCTGAATCACAAGTAAAAAAAAAGATAAATAGACTGCAATGTAACTAATTACTTGACATCTCTTTTATCACAATGTTTTCTGTAAATCTGCAGTTCTCTTTGAAATATTTTGTCTTGATAGCATGTGCCCTGAATAAATGATTGTTTGGGTTCCCTCCTCCCGTGAATGCTACATCACGCTGACAATAAACAAAGATTACTTCTGGTAGGTATACACCTACATGATCAAACGATTGTCCTGTGCTTTGCTGATTATCATGGCAAAAACTAAAGCCACAGTAAACTGCCGGCGTCTTAAGATGAATGTTACTGTTATATCTCGGCTCTGAATCGATGCGTGGAATGAAAATTCGTCCGCCTTAATTACTGCCTGGGATGATTTCGGCATTACTTAAGCTGTTTTGAACGCCTTTACAATTAATCTTGTACCGTTCAGGAGAGACCTTTATTTGCATCCAGCTTTCTAAGCGGCATGATGAATGTAAGATTTCGAGCTTCAATATGAGAGGCCACACTCCTGATGGACACTGTCGATTCAAAAACTCAATTGGGAAATCAATATTATTGGGGTTTTTAGGTAACCATCGGACCAAGAGTCAAAATAAAGTTGTCGCACGGAAGGTCCTGGGTTCGAGTCTTGGGTAAGCCACTCACGTCTGTTGTTTTCCTGTTGTCTAGTTTTCTACTTCTTTATTTCTTACGAGTGCCTGAAAACATACCTTTAGGTTTGTCTAATATTTACTTACTTGTGAGATGGACATGTTGAAGAACTCGCACATCAATGTGCTGTCCCGTAATTGTTTACATCCGCTGAAGTACGAAATTAAAAAAAAATTTTTAATAAAATCAGTTCTCTGTTTTTAGATTTATCAGAATGTTGAAGTAAAAAAGACAACATGAAACGGTATCGGGGTTGCTATTATTACGAAACTACATTATTAAACTCTTCCGTCTTTTTTCACTGGATACTTGATAGCAGAAATGTGAAATTCGAATGAAATAGATTCTTGGCCTCTACTTGGTATGACTAATGGGTGTTCAAGATAATTTTCACTTATAGCACATTGCAATTCGCGCCCGTTTTCGTATTTACCGGAAAAATAGTGCAATTGTTTCTTTCCTTCCAGTCGTAGTTACATTTCATACAAAGACAATTATCATTGTTAAGATATATTTTATGGCATGTTTATGGCATCTGTGAGAAGAGATGAAATGGACTCCGTTGTAGTCCGCCGGGAAAACCTAAAAATTGCCTTGCGCCGAAAGAGTTAATGCAGTTGAGTTTTTAATTTCACAAATACGCGTTCGAAACTGCTACTTGTTTCGCAAATAAAACAAAAGATCGACTGCGTGATTAATTTTAATTTCTACTATAGTCTAACCTCACGCGATATTCTTTCACGTGATTGTGATGACGTTACTTAATTAACCACATAATTATTAGTGACGTCAACATAAAAGTTAAGAAGTAACGAAAGCTGATAGGTGTAAAGGTTAACAATTCGCAGCAACAACTCTCAAGTGTATATCTCTGAAACAAAGACAGCAACAAAACAACAGTGAAAAAAGCTGCAGACTTTCATAAATAGCTTTTTGGGCAGAATAGGAGTGAAATAGTGCGACACGATTACTGACAGGGAACTGATGACAAAAACCAGATTAAGTGCCAGAGATGAGAAGAACAGGCTGGAGATTGATGGAACATACATGGAGAAAAACTAATGATAGCATTACAAGGCAGTGCTTGTTCTGAAATCACCAGGGTAGGAGAGATAGAGGAAGATTTAAAAAAATACACGAAGAAGAGAAATGGAGACAGACATGAAAGGGATGAGGATGACATGGTAAAACCTTAAGCACGCGAAAGGAGGATCCGGCATACGTTTGTTGAAGGCCTCTAATCATTGCGAAGCTAAAGGGCTCTTAATGAATGAACTCAAATTCTACGGGTTCTACACAACAAGAAATTTGAATTCATTATGTCTGAGGCAAAACTCAATTTTAAATTTAAAGCATAGCACGTTAACCTTTTTAAATAGTTCTCTCCATTTGTGTCTTTGTAAGACAAGAGATACACTTTATTCATTCATTCATTCATAACCCTCCACTCCCCAAGGAGCATAGGCCTTCAACAAACAGATGCCAAGTCCTCCTGTCATGTGCCATCATCTCAAGTTCTTTCCACGTTCTCCTCATCATTTTCACCTCTGTTTCCAACTATATGCTTCTTGGTCTACCTCTGCCTCTCTTGCCCTGGGGGTTCCAGAACAAGGTCTGACTTGTAATGCTATCAACAGGTTTCCTCAATGTGTTTCATAAATGGGCGCTTGCGTAGAATCTTCTACTTCTTCTTTGATCCATAACCGCCAACCGTCAAAGCAGTCAGCGGCAATCACGCCTGGTGGCATCCTGTAGGGCAGCAACAAATTGATTCCACCTTGCTCGGTCGGCGGCCATCCTTCGTACAGTGCCCCAACTCTGGTTCATTCTTTGCATCTCGGCTTCCACAGTTCTCCGTCAAGTTGTTTTTGGTCGGCCTCTCTTTCGCTCTCCCTCGGGGGTCCGTAGCATAGCTGTTCTTGTGATGGTATAAGGGTCCCTTCTGAGGACGTGTCCAACCCAACTCCAGCGTCTGCCAGCTATGATGATGTGCATGTCCTCCTGGTTACTCCGAAAAAGTAGTTCTTGGTTGCTGATGGTGTTTGGCCAAAAGATTCGGAGAATTTTCCTTAGGCAGATTGTGTGCAAGGAGGACAGTTTCGACATTTCCTTCTCTGTTACTCTCCAACATTCCGCACCATAGAGAAGCACAGAAAGTACACAGCTCTGTCACGTAGAGTTATGATCATTAAATTCTCTATATACTCTTCTTTTCGTCACCCGTGTCCTCTATTCTATTATCACTCTTTTATCCTTTTCGTAATTTTTCGCATTCGTTCGTTTGCGACTTAAACATTACTATTTTCCCATTCAGACTTTCGCCGAGTGTCGGTTCTCATTTAGAAACGCACTAGTGATGTTATTACGTAGATGCCAGGCTCGGGAGGTTATTGCGTAGTGGACGAAACTGTGAATATTCGATTTCGCCAGACCTATAGGCGACATTTTGTCTGCATTTTCACCTGCCACAACGAGTTGCATCGGCTGAGCGCTTAGATGAGGCGCGATAACCGACATCTCCTCGGCGCAGTTTGAGACATTTGTCTGGAAATCCCAGCTGACAAGACACTCACTGTTGGCCCTGGTCAGCGTGAGGTGTGAAAACGCACGAGTGTCAATTCATGGTAGTATTCTAGTTTATGTATTAGGGTGATAATCGCTTATTTCATATTTCATTAGTTAGATTTGGTGCAGAGTGCTTAATTTATATAGTCTGTATTATTTTATAGTGACGAGTTACAGTGGAAAACATTTCTAGCTTAAACTCAGTCGGCTATTAATGAATTAAATTTAACTTCTAAATAATCAGACGAGAGAATATACTTTAAAACTAACTTATAAATGCTAGATGCCTCATGAGTGTTGACGGAATACGTATGTATTCCTAATTCATGATGATGGATTTTATATATATAACTTATTTCACGGGAAGTTTAAACGGCAAGTCAAGCTTTATGCTTGCAGTTCAAAACGTAAGTTATATTGAGTACATAATATGTAAAATATTTCACATGTGTTTTTCTTTATTCAGTGAATACTGGGGTAACCCAAATTTTGCCGGCGTTTAGTACAGAGACATACCTGTGAGAAACATAAACATTTTATATCTTTAACCACGTGGGTTTTTTCAAGTACCACCTGTCTGACAGTGCGTGTGCCTTCAGATATAGACAGAACACCAATCCCACTAACAGTTTTTTTTAAAAGAATAAATGTTTATACTGGGCCTTTGAGGCAGATCATATTCTCCTCGAACTCTGTGTTGAGGCTACTTTGTGGCGAGAATAATTACAGAAATCTAAAACATTAACTTTCCGACATTGTTGACAAAGTGTGTGGTGAACCTAGATTATCTGTTGAGAGAAGTTGTCCACCGGTCATCTCCCTAATTAAGGGAAACCTCGTGTTCTGACACTGTGTGCCCGTTTAAGCCTAATTCTTACCTCGTGAGTCAAGTGACACTAACTTTAGTCTGAAATAACTATCGCATGAAGCAGACGCTCCCCGGATCCATTTTGATGAAACCAACAAACAAATCTGCAGAGCTGGGATCCGCTTCATTAAACGACAGAAACAGATAAAAAGTGTGTGAGTGTCCCGAAGTTTGCGCCAGACGGCGAACAACAGCACGAGTTTAGGTAAGGTTGTGTGAGTCAGGGCCCTGATGAAAGAACCGAGTGAAAGTAGACTGAAGGATGTTCTTTGTTGAGTCACCCACGTTGTAACTTCCTTTATGCAAGTTATTGCTAACAATATTTTCCCTTAGAATAAAGCAGAGTATCAAGTCTGTCCATACCTTAAAAGGGGGAAACCATAGACTCAATCATATGTATCTGTAACTCTTTGGGGTTATCACTTTCTTCTAACGGGACTGTGAGCTATATATATATCCAGGGGAAGGACCATACAAACGGGTCTATCACTATTGTAGCATTCCTTGATTTTTATGACTATGTGTACATGCTTTTGATGTATTTTATATGTTGTGATGTAAGTTTACTATGATAATTAAACTATACCTACATTTATTTCAGTGTGGTGGTCAGTTCGTTCCCATAATATCTATATAATCTTTGTATAGTTTTCCCACGTCTGTGTGTCTAAACTGTCGTGCAGCATGTGTGGATGTAGCTGTCTGACTCCTCTGCATCTGTTGTAGAAGATAGGCGGAAAGAGAGAGAGATTCTATTTAGCCTCTATAATTTCTATATCACTAGTGGAAATCTATTTTTTTTATACCTCTCACTGTGACTATGACTCTAATCTATTCAGAAGGGGATCTGTTGTAGAAGATAGCTGCTGGGAAGACTTCCAAATGTTGTTGAGACTAGCAAAGGCTGTTCTCGCTTCATTCGATTTCCAGGGGACATGCATCCTAGGTAAATAAATTATCTACCATCTCACTCGTGGACTGTTATCTATTTCTATTTACTACCTCTCATGTTCGTGCCAACCTGCTGGCCATATTTTTTATTTAGTCTATCTGTTTTGTTCTGTATTTTCCTATAAAAAATGTTCCAAATGTTGTTGAGACTAGCAAAGGCTGTTCTCGCTTTATTCATTCTGTTGTTAATGTCCTTGCTTGTTCCACCGGCAGGTGTTACTATGCATCCTAGGTAAATAAATGTATCTGTCTGTTCTAACTTCTGGTTCCTTACTGTTATTGGCTCAGGATTGCCCACATTTAGTGTCATGACCTCTGTCTTCTTCAGATTGATGTTCGTGCCAACCTGCTGGCCATATTTATTTAGTCTATCGGTTTTGTCTTGAATGTGTTGATGTGAATGCGCGAGTAGTGCAATGTCATCTGCTTATTCCAGGTCTTCCAGTGTAGAAAATGTTGTCCATCTAATTCCTCTTGGACTGCCCTCTGTTGTCTGGCGCATCACCCAATCTATGGCTGTCAAAAATAAAGTTGTTGATAAGGGGTATCCCTGTCGTACTCCTGTTTTCACTTTGAAAGTTACATTACTCAATCCGACACTGCACGTAAAGTTAGAATATAGGCTTTTTATGATGGAAACAATGCGGCTGGGAATTCCATAAGCCCTCAGTACTTTCCATAGGCTGTCCATGTGTATGTTGTCGAAAGCCTTTTCAAAATCAGCAAAGTTAATGTACATTGGAGGAACACTTTTTCCACACAAAGAAGTGCACAAGTTAACATGGGAATCACCAAACGGACGAGACAGAAACCAGATAGATCACATAATGATCAATGGCAGATGGAGACATGCACTACAAGACGTGAAAGTAAGAAGAGGCGCAGATGTGGGAAGTGATAATCACCTAGTAGTAGCAAGACTGAAGGTGAAACTCAGAGCTGCTCGACCAGTTGCAGTCAAACAGAAAAGATATAACATTACGAAACCTAAGGACCCCCTCACCAGAAAAGCTTTTGTGGTCGACGTAAAGAGACGATATCAGATTACCAAATGCCAGGAAAGAACAGAGACCGATGATGTCGACCAGAAATTCAACACCATCTCAACAATATACAAGGAAAGCAGCAAGTCATGTTTAGGATTCCAGGAAAGAAAGAGCCAAGACTGGATAACACATGAAACGCTAAACACCATAGCGAAGAGAAAGGAAATGAAAAGAAAGGAAACAGAAGCTAAGTCTCCCAGGTTAAAGGCAATATTTAGTGAACAGTACAGTCAGCTGGACAAGGAAGTAAAACGTCAAACCCGTGCTAACAAAAGGACATTTCTGGATGACCTTGCAAGACAGGCAGAAGAGGCAGCACTGAGAAATGAACAAAGCACAGTTTATAAAATAACTAAAACTATCAGTGGAAAACGAGGTGCAAACAACATAACGTTGCGTAGAATAGAAAGATTAAAATGGTATGACAAGGTTACCAACGTGGAACTGAGGACAAGAACTAGGCAAGTGTCAGTGGAACAAGAGACGAGAAGATGACGATAGCGATGGATAGATACATTTAAGCGCCACAAATTTTTATAATATCCAATATGCTTTTTCTCAGTCCTCCATCTACCTTCTTCTTGCACGTCGCCTTGATTTTGTACAGTTCATATTCTCCTTATAAACTCCATGTTTCTTTCTGAACTTATTTCCATTATGTTCCAACCATGAGAACATGTGTTAGCGTAGATGCCATGAGATGTCATGAAAAGCATAAAGGACATAAAGACTGAAGGCTAGCAAGCCAGATGCTATAAGTGGAAATAAGACATCAAAATTTTTATATAAAACAGTTTATCTAAGCATACAATAAGGCAAGAGATAGAAAGTATTGGAAATTACAGCCAGTCTTTGATACGGAGTGCTTGATCTAATACTTCAATTTGGGTTCTCATGACCTTATCCATTCATTGGACATCACACTCCTAGGGTCACTTCACACATTTAAAAACTCATCACGTCCTTTTTGAAAATACAGTTGTGTGTATTATACTGAACCCGACTCCGTCATCAGAACTGCCGAGCTACGGGTTTGAGAAAAAAGGGGAAATAGATGCTGGCCAACAAACAATTTGGGGAGAGCTTCGGAGGATGAGATTAAAAGCAAAAAAAAAAAAAAAACAGAGTTGGGGTACTGTGCGAAAGATGGTCGCCGTGCGGAAACCTACAAGTCGCCACCAAGCGTGATGGCCACTGATTGCTTTGTCAGTCAGCGGCAATGGATCTGGGACAAAGAAATATCACATGTATGCAGATTCAAAGTTGATTTCACATAAGTATATTTTTGATCAGATCAGATCGAGTACCATCTCCGCATTGAAGTTTGACCGTAGCGGATCTTCAGAGTTTTCTGCCTGTTGAATTAATGATGCAATCTTATAGGTTATTTCTTGTTCACCTCTTGATGTTACCTTCCCACTTACAGCGCTGTCATTCTCCTGCCCAGTTCCTTTCAACTGTTTCTTCAGCATATAGAGCGAAAAAAGTAAATGATGACGATTAGCATCGTTTTCCTTTTTGGCCCTTATGAAGCATAGAACTACAACTACAACTGGTCTCCTTACAGGAAGCCTGCACAGAGCAATCACATGCTCTTACAGCGATGGTCTCTGTAGCAATTCGTTTTACATGATGAAGTTTCCAGTCCCAACACAAGCTCATATTAGTCGCATTGAAGTATATGCACACGAGGATGATGATGATGTACCTATTTAATGCCGACATTTCAAGGTACAAATATAACAATCCTCTCAAGAAGACAGGTGCCAGTAAAGATACTGGGACAGAGAGCTAAACAAAAACAAGTAAGGCCTGAGTGGACTCAAACAGTTCCAAGTTCAGAAATATGAGAAAGAAACTAACAGCTGAATTCTCTAATATGATGATACAATTTGGATAATATAATCGCACAAACACATGTATCATCATCATATTTGGGTGTCGGGTGGCTAAGACGTATGGCTTCAGCCTTGATTTCGAGAGGTATCGGGTTCGATTCCCAGTTGAGGGAATATAATTTATAGGAATTTTTTTTCAGAACCAGTGGTCCTAATGATGTCATACCCCCCTCCCCCCCCCCCCCCCCCCAAGTCTCCTGGGTAGTGAGATCGGAAGCCTAGCCTTCTCGGATAAGGGCGAAAAAATAGGAGGGCACGTATGCGAGTTGCGCACATTAAAAATCCCAGGGCAGTTGGAAATCGTAAAGAGTAGGACATAACGTCACTACCTTGACAAAATTTAAAAATTAGAAACCTACCCACCACAGAAATATTTATAGAATGTGTGATTCCTATATACACACACTGGGATTCTCGCTCGTGCACTGTGCTGAGATCCTTCTTGTGTGATCTAAGGGAGGAGATCGGGGCTCTGATGGAGTAGTCCGTGTGCAATGAAGTCCGTGTGCAATGAAGTCCGTGTGCAATGAAGATAGTCCTTACAACAAAATCAAAACCAAATTAAATCATCATCATAATGTACCTTTAAGCCCCTTATGGAACATGGAGTCATCACTGAAGCTGGTGCCGTTTGCAGGAAGCCTGTACTAAATCATGTATCTGCTCTTGCAGAAGTGGTTTCTGTAGCTATTTGATTTCATGATCAGGTTGCCAGCTACACGCACAGCGCTACATTAGTCGTCTCATACGACAAGTGTCCGAGGGAGCAGTAGATATTTTCTGTCTGTCTCAGAAAGGACACTCGGAAACGGCACGGGCCATTGATGTGTTATTTTAATCATTTCCCTTTTCGCTTTTCTATGAAGCATGGAACCACCATTACAGCCAGTTCACTTGCAAGACATCAAAGCATACATGTGCTCTTGCTATGTCGGTTTTTATTCACGTGATGATGTTACTAGCCTGGTGCCCAACCTCATATCTTCTTCTTCTTCGCTCACCCTCAGATGTCAACTTGAATAAGTTCAAAGAAAGCAGTGGTCAGCCTGAGGCTGTTGATATCTCCGTAGATTTTCTCCAGGAATGGTACTGGTGATGGCCACATGCGCCCTATCTGCTCCTCACATGCCGGGCACCCCCGAAGCAGACGCTCGGCAGCCATTCCATCGGTGCCACAGTCACACTCACCAGCAGTTCCTATCTTTAACCTGCCGAATAGATGGTATCTCAATCTGTTATGACCTGTGCGAAATCTGAAGATCACCACCCGCCCACCTCTGCCGAGCTGGTAATACGGATCATTTTTTGTGTGGCCTGGATGCTCTTCTTCTTACTTGTTCCTGTACCTGCGCTTGATAAAACTCTTGGACTCCTCATAGGTTATATTTGTGTCAAGCTGAGGAAGTTTTCCCCCTTCCTTTGCCAATCCGTCAGCCCCCCATTTCCAGGGATGTCGCAGTGAGAAGGGATTCACTGCATCACGTCTACCCTGTACCGCTGACACCGTCTGTGAAGTGTTAATCTTAGGTCATCCAGTTCAGCATTACTTTGACTTTTCAGCGTTGTAATCACTGACAGCGCATCTGAGAAGATAGCTACTGGGCTCTCTGAGCTTTCTTCTGTCATTAGAATTTCTGATGCAGTTTTTAGGGCCTCTGCCTCTGCTCTGAAGTTACTTCCCTTTGCGACTGCTAATCCGTCAGACTCCTCCCCCCATTTCTGTTGCATTAGTTGTGATCCATCTGTTCTTTGTTTCATTTTGGCTGTTCTTTCTCTCAATACCAGGAACGTTTTCTATCATTTCAGGGAAGCACTGTTGTTTCCAAATTGGTAGCTTGTGTGCAGTAGCCTACATATTGGCAACCTCATATAAGTTGCTGCTTACGACATGTTGAGGAAGTAGTACGCCGATTATTTCTTTGTCTCATCAAAGACCACCTGGGAACTAAACGTATTTTAGTGAGTGCTATCTGCATTTCTATCATCTATATTTTTAATACTTTCATTTTCTGTCCAGTAAACATTAATTTAAAAAATAAAAATTAACAATAAGAAATATCCCGTTCAATCTATGAAGGGTTATAATTAGGATATATAGTGCTTTCAAGTCCGAATAATATATAAAACTGCCGATAAACGAAAGTGGCATCATATCTTCTGTCCAGTCATTGTAAATAGAGTAAAAAGTAATAATATTCACTGCAGTAGAATGAATCTATTGTATTTTAAATTGATACCATTGGCTGAAGTACACAGACGCAAGACATAAACAGTTTTGTTATTTCCCTTGAGAGGATAGGGAAAAAGGAGTGTGCCTGTGTATCGACCATATAACAGATATACCAGGCAAGTGAAACACATGAAAATTAACACACTGTAGATGGTAGCCAGCCACGAGGGTTGTGTTCCATATGTAATTTACAAAAAAGCACTTTGTTCTCTTCGTCTTTCTTTCTCTCTTCTCTCTTTCCCGGTCATGAAATGCTTGCTACTTTCTAAGCGCAGAATTGGTAAAGTTGTTGCTTGTTTTAAAGGTTAGTTGAAACTGTTATACCATTTGTTGTCATTGCAAACTCATAACAACTTTTCTTGCACATGTAATTTGAATAATTACTGTTGATGTTGCGAATGTTTGTAGAAATAAAAACCAGTTCTGAACATCATCAGCATCGTCATCATCATCATTTCTCAGCTGCCCAACATACGTATGCTAAGTCCTCTTTTCGCAAGCCCTCAACTCAATGTCTTGGACAAAACGTTTGTACACGTACTTTTGGGCCCCTCTCTCAGTCCTTCATCCGTTTTTTTATTTGGCATATTTTATGCACCTTCATTTATATTTTTGCTGTTACCACTCTTAGACTTGTTTACGTTTTGCCAGGTGAATGTAATAATACCAGGGTAATTAGACCGGGCGGCGGATAATACTTTTATCGCGTAAGTTGCCTAGCCACCTTTGATAGAGGCGATCTGCGTTTGTACAATATGGTCTCGTACGATCGATGAAAACAACGCCGTCTGAAGGATTGGCAAAGACACAGGTGATAAGTAGATAATCGCTTCCGCGGTTACATCCCTGTGTAATTATTACAGATGACCTGGCAGAGGAGACAATCTGGGCGGAAGTATTACTGCATTATTAGAAAGAGGTCACGCGATGGAATTTTTAAAAATAATATTTTAAAACACGCGAGGGTATTATGATTTAAACACCCCTACCATATAGTGCAAAAGAGATTGGATTGGTGTAAAGTGAGAGCCGGAATACACAATGGTTCTCACTGGCACATTCGTCGGAAGTACAATCTGGGATTTGAACTGAGAATTGGAAATATAATCTAGCGAAATCGGAGTCACAAACCACACTGCACCTCCACGTTAGGCTAGCAATTCACCAGAGCCAGAAAGAGAAGGATCGGACAAAAGATTATAAAATTATAAGTGACAGATCGAGGTATTTGGGCAACTTTAAAACTTAAAAGTAAACACGCATTTTTAAATACGAAGACTGGAAACTTAAAGGAACAGGATCAAAGTATTTGGGCAACTTTAAAACTTAAAAAGTAAACCAGCATTTTTAAATACAAAGACTGGAGTCCTAAGGAATCAGATCACCCGTCATAAGAGGAATTTTAAATTTCCAGACCAAGTGATTCGAAAGTATCTAACCTAAGTTGCTAGTGTCCATTCTAAACTGTGCCAGGAGATTGTGTTCCCAAAAGTAACTTTGGGGTAAGTGTAAAAATTTATTTTACAAATGGGAATTTGACAGGTTTTTCTTGCTAAGTGGTTATATATTTGCGGCTGGCATCCTCAACATGTCAAAATAGTATTTTCATAACCCACTACAGCAAGCGCTGGTGATTTCTTCTTGCTAGTCGTACAGACAACCGACAACAGAGGTGACCCCAGACTCCGACTGGAGCAGTGATGAGTGATGATTACATCACATGTGCCTCAATTGTATCTTATCATTTTGTGAGATATAAGTACCGTGTTAATTGTAATTCATGCAAATCATTGCTTTCGCGCTGTCCAAGCACATATTTTCCCAGTTTAATACCCAGAAGAATATTGGTGATTACTAATCATCATTCCTGAATTACGCTGTGTATACTCAAAAGAATATAATTATTCAGAGAGCCTAACATTGGTGGGTGGACAGCTTGACAATGCGCCTGTTAATTTGCAGCCCACAAAATGTAATTAGCAGAGGCATTTGTTCTCTTTATTTTGTCTAAAGATCGTGGAACGAAGCTATCAGACTGCTCGTGATACGAAGCTGAAAGACGAAAGTTCTACACTAAAAGCAGGGAATCAACACTAATCGCGTAAATTGGACAAGTTGTGTGAAGCAGTGCCCTCATCACAGAAGAATTGACGAAACCACGGCTGCAGTAGTCATTGATTCTAAGCTAAGTGCTTACTAACAGGCAACTGCAAAGAACATTAACATTCCCCTTTCCAGTCTCTATGAAGTTAAAACTTTCATCTAAAATTTACCTTCATTTCATCTCTATTTTAACCTGTTAAAACTAATTGATTATTAAATTTGTTACATGTTATTTTAAAACATAACAATCATAGTTGATTCAGTTATTATAAGTGTGAAAGCAAACGTATGAGCAAGACTCTTTAATATATATACATCTAGACATATATTTACATATATAGAGCTAATTCTTAGAAAAGAATATCGCTGGATTTACATCAGCTGGGGGCTTGAACGGGCTAAAACCATTGCTTAATTTTTTCATATAAGGCGGCGGACCGATATACGTTAACAATTACCCTGCCAATGCAGCGTTGTTCTTGACTTCGGAAATATCTTATGGATACTCCCGTGAGATAGAAGCATCATTACCCTTCTATCTACCACTCTGCCAAGAGTAATCTTGTGCGACGGTAGACACCTTTGACGACCCATTTTAGATACTCTCGCGTTTTGGCCACTAGTGGACCACTACTGCAAAGCAGGGGAGGCAATCCGTGTCATGTCCTTCCACGTCTTCTTCATCATTTTCACTTATGTCTCCAGTTCTCTTCTCCATCTGTTTTTCGGTATACCTGTACTTCTATTACTCTGGGATTTCAGAATAAGGGCTGCCTTTGTGGCGGTATTGCATATAGATTTTATATTTACTTAACAAGATTAAAATAAATAAAGTTATTTATAAAAATGAACCAACGATATTTGTCATCATCAGATGATATTATATTTTGATAGATAAGAGAAAAAAGTGTCCATTGGCTATGCTTGTATGCTACTTAGATGACAGTATGGGGTCTGTTGGCTTCAGTCGCTGATGATTGCCACAGATAATATTGACTGGTCTTTCTCTTCAATAGTCCAATCTGGTGGCAGTAGCACGTATCTTGCAGCAAGGCAGGGGTAACTACTTAGGTCTTCAATACCCGTCTGATGTAGGCGTCTAGCGTCAACTGCTTTTAACTTGTACCACAAACTAAGAGGAAACAAATCCTCTTTTTAAGTATTGGGTCTCCTGATATGAACATCAGGTGACCTCCGCTTTCATCCACCGCTTCATCTTCCTCGGAATTTTTACCCCTCGCTGAGCTTTAATTTTAGACCCGGTGATTCAGATGAAAGTGCTATTGGCCAGCGGAAGACAAATATTGAAATACGAGGTGTGTTCAAATGAAACCCGTCCCAGTGGCTTTATAACAAATATATGTAAAGTACATCAGCAGGAGTAGTAGAATTAAATACAGCAATTGTTATGAAGCAAGTACCCACTGGGGTTCTTTAGAAATAGTCACCATAGGCATTCAGACACGCATCCCACTGCTTGGGTAGACGGCGGATACCGTCCGAGAAAAATGACTTTGGTTGCTTATTGAACCATTTGGTCACCGAGGCCCTGACGTCTGCATCGGAGTCGAATCGTTGTCCCTTTAGAGATTTTGTTAAGGGTCCGAACAAATGAAAGTCACATGGTGACAGATCGGGGCTGTAGGCTGGGTGTGGCAGAACTTCCCACCTTTTCCTTGCTAACGCTTCCTGCACAATGTTTGCAACATGTGGACGAGCATTGTCGTGCAACAGAATCACACCACGCGAAAGCATGCCGGGTCGTTTATTCTTGATGGCTGTATGCAGGTTGTCTAGTGTGTCTTTGAAGCGGATGGCATTGATGATCACGCCAGGCTCTTTAAAGTCTACCAATAGAAGCCCTTCGTGGTCAAAAAATGCTGTCAGCATAACCTTACTGGCGGAAATCTGTGACTTCAATTTTTTGGGTTTTGGTGATCCGGGATGTTTCCATTGCATGCTCGCTGATTTGCTGCACGGCTCAAAGTGGTGGCACCACGACTCATCGCCTGCCACTATGCGCAACAGAAATGCATCACCCTCCTCTTCGTAACGCAGCAGGTGGTTCATACTCTACCCCATGCGTTCTTCCTTATGGTGATCGGTCAGCATCCGTGGGACCCATTGTGAACACACCTTTTGATACTTCAGTTTCTTCCTAACCACCATTTGAACTGTCCCAAGAGACACAGCGAATTCCTCTGCTAGCGAACGTAAGCTCCGACGACGGTCCATCCGTATTGCTGCATCAATCTCGGCGATGGCTTCTTCTGTCGCAACAACATGCACCTGACCTGGCCGCGGAAGATCTTTCGTTAACTGACGTCCTTTTCGAAACATTCGTGCCCAGTATTTCACTGTAGTCTTAGACACACTTTTGTCACCATACACTGCTTTCATTCGGCGATGAATGTCGACTGGTCGACATCCTTCGGCGGTTAGGAACTGAATCACTGCTCGGGACCAGAAGACGCAGCAATAGAGACCGCAGTCAGCGACTCATAGCTTGACTGCCTGCGTCAGGACCAGCGAACCAGAGCTGGTCAAGACCGCACTCCACCTCCACGTGGTGGTCCTGGAAACAGTCTGCAGCTGTGCAGTCTGGCTGAGCGAGTGTGGATCGAAATGGGAAGGCAAACCCGGTCCTAAAAAATGCCGTGCAGAAGTCGGATGTGTCGACCGAAAGGTGCAGATATCACAGCTTAGGCGTAAACGGACACAACGCAACCACCGTCCTTTTCAGGACGAACGAAGAAGAAGAAGAAGAAGAATCACCGCTCGCTGATCGACCTTGGACGGATTCCTTATCACACCGGCCATTATTTTAACGGTCTGCAGCACAACCAATGAATACTAGGAGAATGAACACTTTCACACTTGTACATCCGTATGTGCTTATTACGTCAGATGTGACGTCATCATGCTCCTCCTACGAATGTCCACTTGGCGCAGCACGGTCGGGTTTCATTTGAACACGCCTCGTATATATAAGTATACATATAAAACTTTCTAAAGCGTCAGTATAATAAATATATACACCATGATATCATCATTCACACCCTGCTCTCTATGGAGTCCGAGGCCACCTCTGCTATTGGTTTCTTGTGAGGAAACCCACACGAAGCAGTCACTAGCTCTTGCAGCGGTAGTTCATGAGACAAGTCATTTTAAGCGATGAGATTGCCATTCTCAAATGCAACTGCACATCCATAAGCCATTTATAAAAGTCAAATGCAAATATAAAATGAAAAAATATACATATCGGGCAAACACAGACGTTTTGCCCAGAAAATGTCCGATTATTGTCAGGCAATTTGTTTTAAGATGCCGTCTTTCAGGTGGTTAGGATTACTGAGCATACCCCAATTATTCACGCTGTAAGCAGGTTCTGAGAACTCGTGACTTCCAATACTATAGATGATGTTTTATTCGTTCTAATTTTAGAAGATCCTCCAGTGCACTGGCCGTTCCTGTACTTGAATCCCGATTCTATTCGTTATCCTGGCTATCTGATATTTATCCTTGACGAGATTGAAATGCAGTGAAGTTGTGTTATAATGCTGTAGGCGTTATGCGAAATTTTGTTCCAACGCACATATTTCTCCGTTGAGTGAAATACCAATCAGAAGTAGTTTATTTTAGCATTTAAACGCCAACCAACTGCAAATAAGCGTCTGATTTCGGTAAGGGTTTCCCCCGCCTTCATGTAGAACGTTACTGTATAGGACATAAGATATTCCCCTTTTCATGCCGATTTCAAACTCATCTGACATCCTTCATGACCGTATAAGATCTTGCCACTTCCGTGTCGCCTGTCATGTCTGGCACATTCACCACGTCACAGATACATCACCGATTTCAGGAGGTTACTTTTTCATAGGTGTTTATTACAATAAAGTCTGAGCGGAAGCGATTACCTTATTTTCCGTGCTCCAAAATCACAATTGGTATCTTCCGACAGCTTTTACAGCAGGTCTAGTCTGCAAAATTAATTTTCTTTTGAGATCCAGATTGGAAAACTGAGACAGTATGGCGTCATGGCAATTTTTGCCAACCATGTTCACGAATCAAACGTTCGTTAAGTACTTTCCCCGACAAACGTCTGAGAATGTCGCTGAATGTAGATTCTAAATCCGTTTGACTCTTGTAGTTAGAAGTCTTAAAACAAACATAACAAGGTAACTGTGAAGAGGCCACAACTGACCGCTCTTGTGAGCGGTATGTAGATCAAAGCTTCAAACGGCCGCAGACTTCGAAGTACCACAGTGTCTGAGGGTTCAACTAGTAGTGTAAAACGTGACACAAGTTTGAAAAATTGTGAACTGTTTAACAGTGGACCAACCTTGTTCCTGGCGTCTTCGGAGTCCGAATATTTTAAAGAACGAGGGAAGTCAGCTAATATAGCGTGTCAATCGTGAGCACCCTGTGTGCGTCACGATATGTCTGAGGTGGCAGTTCAAGTGTAAAAGGTGACTCTTTTGTTTTTCTACCATGTTACGACAGCCATAGGCGAGGGAGTAGGGGGGGGGGGGGAGACTGGGTTGTTATGGAGGATTAAATTTAAGGTAAATTGCTTACTGCCACGATGGATAGTAATGGAAAGATGGAAAGGATATGATCGCTCAGTATAACGCCTTGGATTGGTGTGAGCAAGGGTAGAGCGATTCAGAAATGAGATAACCACTGAGCACAGCAAAGAGGATACAAAATGGTGTGAGGTGGTGGAAAGGTGTCAGAGGACAGAAAGATGGAAGAACTGAAGGCAGCACTGGAGAAAATCCAAGATAGGTCAAAGCAGCAGGGCATGGATGGTATAACACCCCAGGAAATGGTTAAAGTACATGGGGAGCATCCAGGGCGACCTTATTTACCTCCTAAGGGGTCCTACAGAGCAGCATGGGTGCAACAAGGTCCATACCAAATGATTGGGAGATAGCCTCATTAACAACCGACAGTTTCAAAAAAAGGGTGACAATCGGACCATGTGTGAAAACCACAGAGGCATATCGCCTTCTCATTGTCCCTGGTAAAATCTACTCTAGAATGGCGCGAGCTGCTTGCAGGAACTCCCGATGCCTAGCTGATCCACCAATTGGATGAAGCCCAGTTCGGATTCCGAGCAATACCGAAGTACTCAAGAACCTATATCTCACACTCAGCGCAGCTGAGTGAAAAGGCCCTTGAGTGCACCAAGAGTGGCGGATCCATCTTTGCTGTTTCATAGATTCTGGAAAAGCGTTTGACAGGGTCCCCTGGAGGCAAACATTGGGACTGGATTGGGCAAGGAAGAACAATCCAGCACCTCTGATTCATGTGCTAGCGAGAGGGCAGAGCATAGCTACAGCGTTCTGCGCATAAAGAGTATGTGAGAAGCGGGCGGCAGGAAGCTATAGGAGTGATCTAAGAGATTCAGGACGCACCACTGGTCGGAACGGGGAGACACCAAGTTCGATAGGTGCCTGATCACCGTTAATCTTTTCACGTACTGAGCTCAAGACGATGTCCTCAAGGCATGTAAGGAGATAACAAAAGTATGATCAGGAGTGTTGGTCAATGTGTGTGAAGCTATATGAGGGGCGTGTGCAGTGAATAGATTCAGACTGAGGGCATGTTGGCTGATGATTGTTTGTTCCGTAATAGTCTAAATCGCAGTGAGACACAGCGAGAGCGAGCAATCGCGAAGCCTGCAAGTGCTTTGAAGGACTGCTGCTGTGGAGAAGAGTGAGTGATGTGTGACAAAAGCAGTACTCGAGGCGAAGCCACGGAGAATCATGTGTGGAGAGATCAGCTGGAGAAGTAAATGAACGCATCAGATATGAAGTAAGTGGAGAACATTCCTGGAGCAGTCGACCGCGCTATAAGCGTATCTCGGAGGCTAAGTATAGACGCGAAAGGGGGGCATCACGCAGAAGAGTTGCCCACTGCGTGAAAGAGTCGAGCGGCTGGAGACTTTTGACAGGCCCATAAATACTAGGATTCCTCAGCAGAGAACGAGGTGATGTTAATGAAAACTGAAGAATGTGCGTAAACCGCGGCCACCTGCGAGACCCAGTCTTGACATATTGTGTGAGTTGCGAGTCATGTGTGCAAATAGACGAGCGCAAGCCCAGCAAAGGCCATGCAGCCAAGGAGACCTCAGCAGAGATGAGTATGATCTGAGTGAAGGATTGGTATTGAGTAACAAGGAAGTAGAAGCTCGAGTGTCCGCAGACCAGACGCGTACGTACGAAGTGCCAAGTACATCCTGAGGGGAAGTCCACCCGCTGCGCGGACCCGGAAAGAAGGTGAAAGGCAGGGACCCAACTAAGTGGTGCATTGCCAAGGTGCCCTGAAGGACGATGGAGTGAAGTGAACGGGCAACAGGCGCGGACGTGACAGGAGCCATGGTGAAAGGACAAAGAGTGCCAGGGACGATCGCGAGTCCCTGCCCGTGTGCGCTGGAAAAAAGAAAAGAAAGCGAGCAAACCCCCAGTGTAGCCGCTGGGGGGGGACCACTTAGACAATCTTTGAAGGACCGAGGACTAGAATGGAACTCAGGCCAGTAAGAAGACACTGATAGAAATAGTCCCCGGCGGCTCTCTCTTAGCCGAAGAACCCCTCTACACGCGTGCGGGACGCGTGAGAGAAGTAGTGTGAACATGACTAAGTAATGAAGAGTGGATAAATTAGAGGATTTAGGAAGTGAGTATATCTTGATTATTGTTTTTCCACCATTGGAGAGTTGTGACTTGTGGTAGTTCTCTGGGGGTCGACGCATAACATTTTCCATTGTGAATGCGGCGAGGATGTGCTATTTACATTCTTATTATGAGAGACCACTGGCCTGCCCCTCCACGCCTTTGTCTACAGACCGTGATGCTGAAGCAAGACATGTATAAGTGCAGTAGTATTCTAGCGCAGAAGCCGTGCTAGGTAGAGTATTTGATTCTTTAGAAGTGCGGAGTGGACGTATATATAGTTACGCTCGGGAGGCATTTATTTACGGATGAGGTTGCTGTGTGTCAGTATTCATGTTATGTGGCAATATCCAGACGACAATTAGCTGTATGTGAACTAGCTAAGATGACAAGTAGCATATTGGGGGGGTGGGGGGGGGGGGGGGGGGGGGGGGGGCATCTTCTCTTGCATACTGAGTTCACTGGGGGGTACGATGTATGGGGACAGTGACAAGACAGCAAGATCTGTTCGACACTCGTGCGTGGAGCGAGTGTGACAAGCTGGGATTAGGTTTACGCAGGGCTATCCGACGTGTGGAAGAGGAGCACATGCGAGCGGTGTGTATATTGAGTTGACGTGGGATGCGAGATGTTACGATAGGAGCGCCAGCGGGATATAGAGAGCCAGGGTCGCTAGCAGAGGGAGACGCAGTGACGATGGAGACACGTAAAGACTACATGTAAACGGACATGTAAGAGTGTCGTTTTTTGATATCACTTATAAGATGAGTTATGTTACAGGACTAGGCGAGCGAGCATAGATTAATATTTCTTCTATCGAGTTCCCCGTTTCATCTGTATACTAGTTGAGATTATTATGCGTTCATTTATAGAATCGATTGCGATATTCTCACGGTCTCTTATGCACGTGCTCTCTCGAGACCTCAGCGTATCTTCTCGGGTCTCTGAATATAGTTGGTACGTGTTTCGCGTGAGGTGAAGCGCAAGATCTTATGATTGATATCGGCAATCTGTTGTGTCGACTGGGGTGAGTAAACGAGTAGGGTGGTAATGTTCGCGTACATAAAGTAGACATTCCAGTCTAGTCGGGTAAAGCAATTGTGTGTGGGGACCTATTAAGAACTAGTATTAAAGGCAGATAAGGGGGGGGGGAGAGCCGATGCAAGAAAGGTTATGACCTCCGGTGTGGGCCAAAGTGTGGTGGGACAAGCGTGATATAGAAGCGAGTGAACGGTGGAGCAGCAGAGACCGAGAGAGTAACGGAGTTTCGACGCGTGATATATTCCATTAGTTGAATTCCAGTATGACCCCGTTTATGTGTCCGACGCTTGTCTCAAAGGGAGTCGCGAGCGTGAAAATACGTAGAACTAATAGCCGCCCTCTTTCCATATCGTACATCAGTCGAAGTACCATGAAAGCTGCTGCGCAGCGAGAAGAGTCAAAGGGGCGGCACTTTCAACAAACGAAGTGTCAAGTGAGCGCTAAGTACGAGAGATTCCGCCTTGGTGTATCGCATCGGGGAATGCGTCGGTCTTCGAGTGAGCGCACGTGTGTCCAGTCGGAGCACAATATCATTGACCACGTGGTCGATCAAGCGTATACGAATATCTAGTTCGACGCGGAGTAGCGAGAGCTTAAAGTGCGCTGTTTTCAAAATGCTGTTTCTTAGTTGTTCTACTCCCTCTGTGTCGTTCTGTCTGCGGCTTCTAACACATCAACCTTGAGAAACCGAGAAGCGAATTAATGCCTTGTTGGTGACGTGATCAACCGAGGTTTCCTCGGTGTATGTCCTGTCCTCGTGAGACAGCTAGCGAGAGATTGTCTAGAGACAGGCACTGCGGGGATGTAGTTGGTGTACATGTTATCAGTATGATTGGAGGATCGCTTTTATCTTATCTTATTTATTGTATGTGTAGGGTAGAGATTTCTCTTATCTCCGGAAGGATTTTAGACGCGATAATGCTAAGGAGTGTAGAGTGGGCACGAAGCATGTTGGCGGTTACCGCCATCATGTTGCGAGAGAGCGATTTAAACCACAAAGCAGCGGACGTAGTCAATAAACGATGACAGAGAGTGCCCATTATATAGAGTAGGAGGAGATAGGAAGGGACGACAGTCGCAGTACCGAGAGAGCAGGTAAGTGGTCCTCGTGCGTCTAGTGAAAAAGATGTGTGGAGAAACTTAGAAAGATACTGAGATAGGTGGAGAGTCGACGGAACGCGAGGAAGGACGTCATGCATGTATTTGTTTGACAGAGGCCTATTGCTCCTTTGTGAGTGGAGGTTTATGGAATGAATGTATGAATGAAAGCTCCCATAGCCTTTTGTTATTTTTTGCAGGTAAAAACCGAGGCGACCGGGTAGATATTGAAGGATTGAGACACGATATGGAGAGCAGGACGAAAGCGACAAAGGACCGATAGCGAGGTGACTGGATCATTATCATTGACCATTTTTGTGTGCACCTTTTTAACGGATGGTGCAGACCACCGCAAAGCGGCCTGATTCAGCAAGGTGCAGGAGAGTCCTGCAGCGAAAGGATGATATCCAATGGTGGCTCAGTTGGTGCAGTGGTGGTTCTGTAGTGATTTGTTTTGCATGATGAAGTTGCTAGCCTCCAGCACAACCTCACATTTGTCGCTGTGACATTATTTGTCGCTCCCCTTTTCGTATTTTCTCTCTCTCTCTGTCTCCCATTATCTACTTATTTCTCATTTTTGGAGCACAGAAATACGTGCCCAGTCACCTGTTTACACTTCTTCCTGTAAGAATTCGTCATGTCTGTTTACCTTATCATCCCTGCTGAGAGAGTAGACAGGTGATGTAATATTGACCGACAGTCAAGCTGAAAAAATTATCGTGTACCAGACATTGGCGTACAGGATTAACACGACGATCGCCCCGCGAGCTTGGTTATCGCTGATATGGCTATTCAATCAATACCCTTTAGCTCCCCGAGGCCTTCCTGTCCCGTGCATTTTGCTCAAGTTCTTTCCACGTTTTCCTCATCATTTTCACCTCTGTATCCAGTTCTCTTCTCCATGTGTTTTTGGTCTACCACTGCTTCTCTTTCCCTGTGGATTCCAGAAGAAGGACTGCCTTGTAACGCTATCAACAGGTTTCCTCAATGTGTGTCCTTTCCATCGCCAGCGTCTTCTTCTCAACTCTTGTTCCACTGGTACTTGTCTGGTTCTTGTAATCAATTCCACATTTGTGACTTTGTCATACCATTTCAGTCCTTCTATTTTACGCAAGCACACGTTTATAAGTCTGTAGCTGTTTGGTTGTTGTTTTTGTTGTTCTCCATGTCTAAGAGCCATACAATAGAGACTGACTTCATTTGAGGTGAAGATTCTTACTTTCGTGTTGGACTTGATTTCTCTTGTTCTCCATATGGGGAACCAAAGATGCAGCAATAGAGAATGCAGTCAGCGACCCACAGCTTGACTGCTTGCGTCAGGGACAGCGAACCAGAGCTGACCAAGACCCTACTCCACCTCCGCGTGGTAGTCCTAGAAACAGGCTGCTTCACTGCAGTCTGGCTGAGAGAGTAGGGATCGAAGAAGGAAGGCAAACCCAGTCCCAAAAAATGCCGTGCTGAAGTCGGATGTGTCAGCCGACAGGCGCAGATATTGCAGCTCCGGTGTAAACAGACACAACGCAACCAACGTTCTTTTCAGGACGAACGAGGAAGAAGAAGAAGTTCTCCATATGTTTCCCTATGCAATGAAAGCTCCTATTGCTTTTTGCATTCTTATTTTTATATCATTGTCTGTCCCTCCAACTTTGTCTATATTACTGCCAAGATATGTGTATGATTCTATATCCTTTAGTGGTGTTTCTTCAACCTTGTTATCAGTTCTTGCATTTATTCTCATAATCTTTGTCTTTTCCTTGTGTATTTTCATTCCCACTTGTTGTGACCTCTCATCGAGAATTTTCATTTTCTCTTGCATCTGATTATGTTTACGGGACAGGAGAGCCGTCATCTGCAAAATCCATATCATCAAGCTGTTTAGTCAGATTCCACTGGATTCCATTTCTGTTGTGTGATGTCGATGTTTTTATAACCCAATCTATTGCTAGTAAGAAAAGAAATGGAGACAAGAGGCATCCCTGTCTCCCTCCCGTTCAAATCCTAAACGGTTCTGTAAGTTGTCCTTCATGAAGAACTCTGCATGTCATGTCTTCATCTTCTTCTTCGATCCTTAACCACCGACCGTCAAAGCAGTCAGTGGCCATCACGCCTAGTGGCGTCTTGTAGGGCAATAACAAATTGATTCCACTTTGCACGGTCGGTGGCCATCCTTCGTACAGTGCCCCAACTCTGATTCATTCTTTGCATCTCAGCCTCCACAGTCCTCCGCCAAGTTGTTTTTGGTCGGCCTCTCCTTCGCTTTCCTTCAGGGGTCCAAAACATAGCTGTTCTTGTGATGGCATCGGGGTCTCTTCTGAGGACATGACCAACCCAGCTCCAGCGTCTGCCAGCTATGATGGTGTGCATGTCCTCTTGCTTGCTACGAGTAAGCAGATCTTGGTTGGTGATGGTATTCGGCCAAAAGATGCGGTGAATTTTTCTTAGGCATGTTGTGTGAAAAGAGGACAATTTTGACATTTCCTTCTCTGTGACTCTCCAGCATAGAGAAGCACAGAAAGCACGCAACTCTGGTATAATCTTAATTTTGTGCTTGTGCTGTATTGGGAGGACTTCCAGATGTTATTTAGGCTAAAGAAGGCTGTTCTTGCCTTATTCATTCTGATGTTGATGTCTTTGCCTGCCCCACCGTCTGGTGTTACTATGCTTCCTAGGTATGTGAAGGTATCTGTCTGTATCAGTTGCTGATTCCTTACTGATATGGGCTCAGGGTTGCTCACATTGAGTGTCATGACCTCAGACTTCTTTAAATTGATGTTCAAGCCCACCTGCTGGCTAATTTTATTAAGCCTATCCGTTTTTTCCTGGATGTGTTGATGTGAATGTGCCAGCAGTGCAATGTCATCTGCATATTTCAGATCTTCCAATGTAGAAAATGTAGTCCATCTTATTCCTCTTGGACTGCCCTCTGTTGTCTGGCGCATCACCCAGTCTATGACTGTTAAAAATAGAGTGGTTGATAAGGGGCATCCCTGTCGTACTCCTGTCTTCACCTCGAAGGTTAGGTTGCTCTGCCCAACACTACACGTAAAGTTGGCATAGAGGTTTTTTATGATTGACACTATGCAGCTTGGAATTCCATAAGCCCTCAGTATTTTCCATAAACTGTCCCTATGTATGCTGTCAAAAGCCTTTTCAAAATCAACAAAATTTATGTAAAGCTGTCTTTGCCATTCTGAGCACTGCTCTATAATGTTCCTGAGAGTGAATATATGGTCTACACATCTTCTATTCTTTCTAAATCCTGCTTGTTCTTTCCTCAGTTTGTAGTCTACTGCCTTTGAAATTCTCTGTATAATTATCCTGCCTAGTGTTTTGCTGGGAACTGAGAGAAGAGTGATTCCTCTCCAATTATTGCAATCTGCAAGATCTCCCTTCTCGGGCAATTTGACAATTATTCCTTTCTTCCACTCTGATGGTGTTGTCCCCGTTTTCCAGACTTGTGCAAATAGTGGTTCTAATAGTTCTGCTGCTAGCTCAGGGTCTGTCTTAAATAGCCCTGCATTTAAGTTATCATGGCCCGGAGCTTTACCGTTCTTTAACCCTTTGATTGCTGTGATGATTTCTTCTTTTCGTGGAATGTCTGTATTTACATCTAGATCGTTTTCAGCCTCATCATCATCATCTCAACCCATAACCCGTCATGGGTCGTAGGGGTGCCATGGTGGAAGCATCAGCAGACAGGGTCCTCCACTGCTCTCTATTCTCAGCAATGCGTACAAGTGTGGAGAAACCGTGTCCTGCCCATTCTTTGATGTTATCAGCCCAGGATTTTCTTTGCCTTCCTCTTCTCCGTTTACCTTCGACTGTTCCCTGGAGGATCGTTTTCGAAAGGGAGTCATGACGAGTTACATGCCCCAAACGTTAATGATCTTCATGGGAACTCTATAATGCCTCATTGTCAGAACTAGTAATATTGTGGATTTATCACCATCAGCATATGGATCATAACATTAGCAATATCAAGACTCGTTATCTAAGAATACGACCACAACAAAGACTAGGTGACATAAACTCACCATAACACCTGTAGCAGGTTAAGGTCCCTTTAATAAATAGTCATGCACACAACGTAGCCACACACGGCTAGAAATATATATGCAACACGATGCAACATGGATGCCAAAATAACTTGCAATAATCACAACGCAATTTACCATTATCACAACTGCAGGTATGTCATACCGAGTGAAAAACACAATGACTTTCGCTCACTGGCTAAGTTCTGCAATCTAATAAAGCCATACTTAACTACTAATGACTTCTCATCAATGAATTACGAAAGAATGCTGCTAGAAACTACACCACTGTTCTAGACATATGCAAACTAAACTTGACAACATGAATAAATGACAAGCACTATCCATGAGCAATAATGGCATCCAAATATCACAGCGAAATGCTGACAGGGAACAACCTCAAAAACGACCCTCCTGGTCGATGGCCAGAAAGTCAACTAACTTTTTTAAGCGCCCGTATTCGCGCACACTTCCTGCTAGGTCACATGACCAAAACAGGTTTTAAATTATCTCAATGTCACCACTCACAGCGTGACCAACTTAATATTTTGTAGAACATATATACTGTTGACATCCACCCCCTCCATCCTTAACAAGACATCAATCATCTCATAATTGTAAAGAATCTTTTTAACACGCTAATATATACATGATATTATAACATGATTTATACCTACGTTGAGTATAACTTTATCCATATTGCCTTTATGGCGTCCTGACATATAAATCATATAACATAATCCATCTTCATACACATCCACTCTAATGATTACAATACATTTCTTCCATAATGAAAGTAAATACTCTCTACGGATGCTCCTGTCCCACACCAACTTTATAACCTGGACAACTGCATGTTGTTTGTAAGTTTTTGTGGACACTGATGGAATGTTTATATCACTATTACCAGTCTCTTATTTTAATATAATGTTAGTTGAGCGATCAGGTGCCGAAACATGCACCTATCTATGTAATATGATGTAGGAATCTTCCTGCACTTCGCTGAACGACAACCTTCAGCTCCCACTTTTTCAAGAATGATGGTGGTTTACAGTTGTCTCCGAAAAAGGCAAGACTGTGGCATGAATATTCGGCCCACTGTAGTCTGGCACCAGTTATTGACAGCAACCACAACCCTCTGAAATCAGAAGGATATGCCTCCTTCGTAATCAACAGCCTACTATAATATTCAACAACCAGTACAGGCACATTACAAACAAACATGCAAGATCAGCTCTTTACGACAATCCCTTTCACCAGTTTCTTTTGATGTGACCAGGTATACCAGTATTCCTCTCCCCTAATAGTTACAACGCCTCTGCAATTCCAGCAATAATATGTTGTCCATACAATAGGATAGGTATTATGCTCCTGATGATAATCCTATATAATTTAGTTGGTCTACACCTCTCTGATAGTCTTTCATATGCTGGATCAATCTCTAGACTCTGTTTTGAGTCTGCCATAGACTCACTTACTTACAGTCGTATGTTAGTATTTCACATTCAAATTTTATTTTAAATAAAATGTTAAGAAAATCAATCTTACCACAGATGCAAGGAAATAACACAAGTAAACGATGACTAGGCAATAGAATATGGCACATTTTCGATCTGCCCTATGTCCAAGCTTTTCCTATGTTAGAAAATTTCTCCGCCTGCTCTCATCGATCTTACTTTACACAAAATTTACTTGAAATGGCAGTGAACAGTCCCCGTTTCGTACCAGTATCTACTGCTTTGTCCAATGGGACCATATTTACATTTATTTTTGAATCTATCGTTTCAAATAACAACTCCCAATATGTTTCCAAGGCAAATATATTTTTAGTTTTAGGTCAACCAATCATACTTCGCCTTCCTTCAAAATCCACCCAATCAATTATCCCGTACCTTTTAACCTCATTTACCCAAAGTCGTTTTTTCAAAACATGCCATAAAAAATTATAAGCAGGCATGATCTTTGCTTGACAGTCTGGTCGGATCCACTATAGTATTATGGCTATAATTAGTTAATTAATGGACTATTTGCGTAACTATTACCATATTCTTTGTCAACAAGTCCTAAGGTACACGAATATACAATTTATATGGGACTAGTTGGCTTGGTTCAGAAGTACACAGTTTTTGTTTTCTAAGTTAGTGTTTTTTATTTTTAGTCTACTACACGTTCAATTCTTTTCCATGTGCTGTCTTCTCTATTTACGT
Source organism: Oreohelix idahoensis (assembly GCA_024509875.1). Lineage (NCBI taxonomy): Eukaryota > Metazoa > Mollusca > Gastropoda > Stylommatophora > Oreohelicidae > Oreohelix > Oreohelix idahoensis. The sequence continues at coordinate 176,024 of JAMPIV010013315.1, forward strand.
GATAATTACGTCCTTTGAAATAAGAGCTAATGTTGTTTTTGTGACACGAGTTGTCTACATGTTCTAACTTTTTCCTCGTATTTTGGGGAAACCCCTAAGGCAAGGCTTGCCCCTGTGCTGGTATTGGCTTTTAGTTTAAAATCAATGCGAAACGAATTAGCATTTCATCTATCTTTTTCCCTCCTCGTTCCACAATGCATTTTAGGCAAATATTTTCTTAGAACTAGGAAAAGTGATTATGTCAAGGACGAATTTCAAAATTTGGGTACCGTTTTGTTCGGCTATTCGTAAGCAAATAATAATCTGAAGGCGTGGGCGATACCAACAGTTCTAGCAGAAAATTCTTTTATACTTTCTTATTTTGCCTTTATGCCCTATATTGTTATATATTAATTTAGATATTGTATTTAGAAATTCACTACAAATGCCCAGCGTGTCAACTTCGCACTGGTGGATTTAGCCGACTGCAAAAATAGCAGTGGTTTGTGATCTGTTTGGAGGAAAAAATGCGCCCCCAAAAGGTATCGTGCCAGGTTAGACATTTGCCCAGACAATCGCAAGGCACTCTCTCTCAACCGTAGAGTATCTAGTTTCTGTTGGCAACAAATTCCAACAGACATACATTGTAAAGCATAACATGTCATAGCATAGATATGCATTGCAAGGAATCTCATAATCTTTACAAATTTACAAAATCCTCATATTGATATCAGAATAGAATTGGGGGCGTGAGTCAGACTCTAAAGTTCGGTTCGCATCAACCGAAACATCTTACTAAACACGAACCCGAAATCTACCCCTAGCTATTGCTGGACTATTAGCAGATGGTTCTGAAGCAAGGACATATGCTTCTGCTTAACTGCCTTACGCGCACCCCAACTATTCGCAAAATTCACCCGTGCCAATTTGGTAATGTCGCGCAACGACAGTACCTCCACAAATCTAACCAGCGCGATCTCATCGAACACTCTTCTGAGTGTGCGCCAACTAGCACTCAGGGGAACGTTACGCACCCACACTGTGCGATCACTAGCTTTTGGACCCTCGTATAAGTTCCTACTGCTCCTACTCATGTCATTTCGTACTTGCCGCGAACCACGTCTACGACGAACCTTCTGGTCATCCGCTTTGGGAGTTTGGTGATGCTGAGCCTCTGCTCCAGCCACACCCATGGCTTTATGCACTCCGCGTACATTGCCGACAATTAAATCGGCAATCGATTCCTCGAGAACGAACGCGTTCACTCTCCCCGATAAGAACGGAGTGTCCACCTTAATACTCGCCTGGGGGTAAGACTCGACTTTGCCCCCAAATGTAGTACACTTTACCGTTTTGCCTGTAAGGCAGGAGTCGTCGATACACGACCGACGCACCCCAATTGTGGTGCATCCAGTGTCCCTCAACACCCGGACGTGTCTATTCTCCACCTTGCCTTCGTGGAGAATCACCTTGCCAGTCTCATGGACTGCTGGCAGACATGTGCCGCATGCCCGCATTGAAGCACTACTCTCTCGTTTGCGTGGAACAGAGGGCGACACCCCGCACAGTCTTCACTATTAATTGTGTCTAACAACACCGCGGAATTTGCGTGTTCGATCGGGGTAGTGCATGTGTCGCCACAATGACCCCTGCCCCCACAATTGGTACACCTGCGCTCTTTCTTCTTCTCATCGCGTGTACTTTTGTTGGAGCTCTTCGATGACGAAGACCCCGCATCAGAGTCAGAAGATCTACTATCTGAGGAACCACTCCTCTGCTTCGGATGTTTGGTTTTATACCAAAACCGGTCTTAGTCCTGAGAGTCTTCGAGGCGCACCTGCTTCCGCGTTTGGCGCTCCCCTCCGTCGCTATAACTATCATATTGTCGGTTCTGCCAACTCGGCCGACCATTCCGATGGGAACGGAAATTCCCATAATTTCCTCTACGCGGCTGATAGGGACTGGAGGGCCTCTCATACTTCTGCTCTTCGCCCCTGTCTACATTTCGCCAAGGATGGCGTTGAACTTTGCCGACACCGGCAACTAAGTCTTCTGGCAGGCCTGACTTCTGAATGGTTTTGCCCGGGTGGGCAAGGACATAATGGTGCCCCAATTGGGCCAATACGTTGAAAATGGGTATAGTAACTTCATCAGATTCTCCATTTGATTTTCCGATGGTAGCAGTACGGAAGAAAGACAAATCCATTCGAATATGCATTGATTTCCGTCGACTAAATAAAGTGACGATATCGGATTCTGAACCGATGCCTTTGTTGGAGGATTTGCTACCTCGATTAGCTTCCGCTACTTTCTTTGGAAAATTCGATTTGTCAAAAGGGTATTGGCAGATCCCTTTGGCCGAAGAGTGTAAACCTTTAACGGCGTTTGCAACATCTAAAGGTTTGTTCCAATACTATGCCATGGTTTTGGACTCAAAAATGCGCATGCAACTTTTGTACGGATGATGCGCCGAGTGTTTTGGAGCCGTACTGATCTTATATCTTATATAGATGACATATGCATGTTTCATGACACGTGGGAAGAGCATGTAGATGGTGTACAATCTTTACTACAGCCGCTTAGAATACACAATCTCACAGCCCGTCCATCCAAAATAGAAATTGGGTTCAATGAAATTTCGTTTCTAGGACACAAAATTGGCCAACATGTAATACAACCTGATGAATCTAATTTAAAACGCATACTTGATCTTACAATCCCAACTACAAAGAAGCAAGTACGGAGTTTATTAGGGTTGGTGAATTTTTACCACAAGTTTATTCCAAGGTTCTCGTCTTTGACTGCTGTCTTATCTGATCTAGCTAAAAGAGATAGGCCTAACAAAGTAATCTGGACAGAACAATGTATCCAGGCATTACAAAACATAAAAACGCATTTTTCACAATATCCTATATTACGACTGCCAGATTTAAAACGATCGTTTACTGTTGTAACAGATGCTTCGCTCAACGCAATAGGCGGGTGTTTGGGACAAAGTTTTGATGGCAAGTTTCATCCGATCTACTACTTGAGTAGGAAACTGTCGGAAGCCGAATCCAAATACTATATTTTCGACAGAGAACTATTGGGTAGTGTATGGACTTTGAATAACCTTCAAAAATGTGTGGTAGGTACGCATTTTCTTATAATGACAGATCAGAGAGCGTTAACGTATCTCCAAACCTGTAAATCACCTAGTGCAAGACTTACGAGGTTTGCATTAAAATTGCAAGCTTATGGCTTCGATATCGTACATATAGAAGGACATAATAATGTAATTGCGGATACACTTTCGAGGGTAATACATTGAACTATATTGTAGAGACTTTCCTGGGTATGGGAAGTGATGACAAACATTATTTCTATTTATATTTGAGGGATGTGTAGATTATGTAGTGATATTTCCTTAGCGTCCACATGTTGATCACAAGTTGTTGATACATATTTTAACGTGTTGACACTACGATATCATCGATTGTCGATTTATTTTATGGAATATAAGTTTCCATTTTATCATTATGATTCTCACGGTTAGATTTACGACTATGAAATATTCATGAGCATGTTAAATAAGAATTTATGCATGGTGTATACATGAATATATGGTAATCGATCATTATTAATCGATTAATCGTAGTGGTGATGTTATCTACAGTTAGTCATTTATTTAGGATGTTGGCCTGGAAACTTGCAGTTTCCAGTAGCGCAGGGTGGGGAGGGGGGGGGGGGGGGGTGTAATATGTGGTGTCTGCCCATGCACACCACAAGTTAGATTTATTGAGTTGGAGTCAGTGCTGATAAATGCGACACCATTGGGAATATTGAAAGTGAGGTGCACCAGAAAAATGACGTATGAATGTTTGGTGTAGTAACTAGGTTTACGAAAACCCTTGAACAGTGTGGCTGCTGTGTTTTGGCTGTGTATCAACTTACGTTCCAATGGGAACCTATTACGTAGGGGTGCCTTTTTAAAGTATGTGGATGATATAATGAATGGATACTCTTGAAACAGGATTAATCCTGTCATGATGATTTATGGATCAATATATGCGAACGGATATGTATGCTGCAATGGAATCAAAACATGTGCATTAAATGAACATGAGTTTGTTTATGAAGGGAAACTGCCTTAATTCCTTGTCGTTGGTTGGGCCAGTTACAGAGCTCGTATTTATGTTGTTGGATTTCGTGAGAACGCACATAATCATTAGGAGATTTCACCCTAGACGTAATAGAGCAACGAGCAGTAATATATAACAACAGAACGAGCAATCAAGTACAAACTAACATAATGAGTATAGATTTTGAGTAAGGACGTGGGAAGCTATTTACCTGAAATAATAATAAATAGAACCAAAAATGTGGTTGGAGCGTACCACCACACACTGCAAGAGCTGGTGACTGCTTTACACGAGTTTCTCATAGAGAACCAAAGGCAGAGGTAGTCCCAATATCCATATGGAATAGAGAGTGCATGATGATAGAACTGATGTACATTCTTATTATATTATTCACCTTTTCAACCAGTAAAAATGTAAAGATATTCAATAAAAATTTAATGAATGTTTTCCGCTAACTGGTATTAATATTAATGCTAAGAGAGGGTATAAAGTTCTGAGGTAGCTCCTTTTTAATGGGTACTGTACTCGTATGTCTCAGTCATCTTAAATAGACTTATAACAGAGCTACTATATAAAGATTTCACTGAATTAAATCAGTTGGAGGCTTGAACGATCTAAATCATACAATATATCTCTTCACAAAAGTTGTCGGACAGAAAATAAGTTAACTGCGCTAAGACACATTCAGCATTGTTGTTGATTTCTGAATATCTTGTGAAAGCTTCCTCAAGGTAGAAGCATCGTCATCCTTCTATTTGTATCTATGCCAAGAGTAATCTTGTGCGAAGGTAGATACCTTTGAAGACTAACATTAGATACTTTAGGTTTTGGCCATTGCTGGACTATCACTGCAGAACAAGGGGAGTAAATCCGTGACTGTCGCCTTGTACGACATTACATATACAGAATTGAAGGGACCGACAGTAATTTCAAAATAAGCTTCCTTTAGGCATGAGCCTCTTTCAGGACATCCATATTAGTCTTTTTAGTTGCCCATGATATGTTTAACATTCTTCTATAAAACCACATCTATGTGGTTGTGACGGTATTGCCTCCCCTGCTTTGCAGTAGTGGTCCAACAGTGGCCAAAACTCAAGAGTATCTAATATGGGCTTTAAATATGTCTAGCTTCGCACAAGATTATTCTTGGCAGAGATGTGGATAGAAGGGTAATGCCACTTCTATCACAAAGGGAGTCTTCACATGATATTCAGATAAGCGAAAACAGTGCTGCTTTGGCTGAGCACGTTAATTCTAGAATCTGCCGACAACTTTTGTGAAGAATTAAGCAATGGTTAATCTTAGCTTGTTCAAGCCCCCACCTCTGAGTTTCTCAGTGGAATTATTATTATACTGGTATAGCTCTGTTTAGAGTGTGTGTAGTAAATTGACTGAGACAAACATGCAGTAACTTTCAAATGATTAAATCGAAGTTAAATTTGTAAAATTACAAATAACAAAAGTTAATAATCACTTACGTTTTAATAGTTTAAAAATAATTGAATAGTTTAGAAGAAACGTTTCATCATTTATTTATAGTAGAGTCGATGGGAAAAAAGTTTACTTTGGCAGCGTAGATTTTGCACTTAGCTGCCAACAGTAGTTCTGCTCCCGCTGATGAGTTCTTTTGACACTGCTCACGCTCGTCGCTGGTCAAGGTTGCCGGGTGTAGCTCGTTTCCCAGAAATGTCAAGGAGAGTCTACAAAGTTTGTCTTAAAGCGTAGGCCACATATCCCTTCTTATTTCAGAGATCGTACTTTCTGCTGGTATCACCAATAACTATGAAAAAGAATAGAAACGACACGCTCTTCTGAGTATTGTGTTTCCCGACACATACTTATGTGTCCCCTTTCTTCTATTCTACCATCCTATTTATCTCAGAATTTACTCTAGATGAGAATTAAATTTGATCCCTTGGCATAAAACTTTCTTTACATTTAAACTGGATAGCTTTAGCTTTACATTACATTGAAATGAAAAGGTTAATAGTACAGATAGAATATGTTTACATTTACATTTCCACTGATTAAAAAGTGTTCACAATAAATTGAATATGTTTTCATTTATGTTTACACTGATTGAAAAGTTTTAAACTTCCATTAATTTTAAAGTAAATATGTTAACATCGACATTTACACTGGTTTGAAACTGTAAAAATGTACATCATTTCTTTCATCTTGTCCTCCTTGCTCCATATGGAACCTCGGACTCTTTATGCGTTTAATTCTCTTTAAGAAACTAACAATAAAGCAATCACCAGCCCATGCAGTGGTGGTTCGTGAATCATCATTCTGTACGCTGAGGTTGCCAGCCTCAAATAACTAAAACATCCACTAGCGATCTTCACGTATTAAAGTTCACATGACCAAATACATATATATGTTAGTTCACATGTTAGTAATAAAATATAGAATGTAAAATCACAACTTACGCCAATCCTGGCTCACAGACTTTTTCCTCAGAAGAATAAAAGAGACTTGAATCTGCCTCTTACACGCGTCTGGGGTGTCGTTTCTTTAATAAGGTAATTCCCTCTCTGACTCCGTGTGTTTCAGTTTCCTCGGATATTCCGGTTTTCCTTATTTAAAATGTGAGAGATTTCCAGAGCTGAATTGTAAGTCCTGATGAATACTCCAATAAAAGATGTCCGGTCTGATAAATGGAAATTCTGAAGTCTAACTACTGCCAAGTCTGGTGTCTTTGGCAGCGTGAATCTCACAGTGAACTAGACTGACTGAAGCGTCAGGTTATATTCACTGTCCTACCCCACTCTTTTTGTTATGGAACTCAAATGATCAGCCAATCTGATTTGAATATTTTGCATGACTCATCTAGTGCAAAATTTCTAACATTACTTTTCTTAAAATGGGCTGTAAACATCCGAGTGCCCTGTGTACGAAGTTACAAACATATCGTTAAACTCATACGACAACGTGTGTCAGATGTAACACTTTGTTAATTTCTTACAAAGTAATGTCGTGGACTGGAAATGATTATATCATACGTGTCCGTCCCAAATGTGTCGCACAGACGGGTAATCTCTCATCTGTCGCGCACCCGGGCCTAATCTTAACAAAGCTTTGCCGCACTCTGGCAAACGCGATGTATTATCACCAACAAGGAGTGTCAAAATGATTTAACAGTGAGTGTCAAATATCCGCTACTTAGCAGAGAAAGAAAGAAAGTGCGACAATTGAAAGCACGCAATAAAATCAGTATCAAAAATGTACTGATTACTGCCGTAGTGAAACAGAGATTAGGAAGAAGAAGGATGTCGCCCCAATCCATTCTGTGACAGCGGTCTCTAGTGTTTGTTTATTTCTTTAATAGTTGTCCATGACTCACTTTCGTATGCCAGGATTTGTTCTATACAACACTGAACTCTCTTTCTTGATTCCATCGCGAACAAAGAAATGTTCCATAAAATACTTCTCATTTTATGGAACGCTAAAAACCGTGGATGGGTAGGAAGGAAAGTCCACAGGCTCCCCAGCCTCGCAATGACATGTCATTGGGCCGAAGTGCTGAAAGCTATTCTACTTTTCACTTCTAGAGATGCATCTTCCATCTGATGTTATCAACGTGCTAGGTATTTTTTTTTCCTTAACCAGCGGCACTTGGGTTTTCAGCCCTTCGGCCCAATGACATTCGCATCTCGGACTCTATTGTTCTCTGCTAAGTTGTTTTTGATCGGCCTCTCTGTCGCTTTCCTTCAGGGGTCCATAGCATAGCTGTTCTTGTGATTGCATCAGGGTCTCTTCTGAGGACGTGGCCAACCCACTCCAGCGTCTGCCAGCTATGATGGTGAGCATTTCCTTTTGGATTTGAATATATTGACTTGTTAACTGTTACATTTGCTTTGAGATGTAAAACTTGGCACCTGCACTTGATTATTTCAGTTTCTAAGCCGATGATCGCCGAGGAGGTAGGAGTAGCATTGACGTAGCTGGCAGTTCTTTTCAGTGATTCATCATGCTGGCAGATAGATATCTTCAGGACTTAGTTTTTATGAACGTTATAGTTCAGTACAATATTCAACTTTCTGCATGAAATTGTGGGAGTTGGTCTCGGAGCTTCCAGCCCCATTCGCTTGCCTACCCCTTTCGTTGCACTGGTGCTTGGTCTCAGAGCACGCAGGCCAATTCGCTTGCCAATGTAATGTACTATATAGAAAAATTAACACTGTATACCCAAATTATAATCCATATGGGGTTGAACCGGGTATCCCATGCACAAATCAAAATCCAATGGTTTGTGCAAGGCTCTAAAATCAAAAACAACAACATTCCCTTGCCTTCCCTTTCGTTGCACGGGAGTTTGTCTCAGAGCTTCGCAGGCCCTTTCGCTTGCCTACGCTTTCATTGCACTAGAGGTTTGTCTCAGAGCTTCGAAGGCCCTTTCGCTTGCCTACGCTTTCGTTGCACTAGAGGTTTGTCTCAGAGCTTCGCAGGCCCATTCGCTTGCCTACCTTGTCGTTGTACTGGTAGTTGGTCTCAGAGCTTTGCAGGCCCATTCACTTGCCTACCCTTTCGCTTCACTGGGGGTGTACTTCAGAGCTTCGCAAGCCCATTCGCTTGCTTACCTTTTTTTTTGTTGTAACCTTTCGTCAAACTGTAAAAGGCTCCCACAGACAGATAAAGCTATTGATAGACAGAGGAAGCGACGACAAAGTAAAACAAAGGCAAACTGTGAGAAAACAAAGGCACAAGCATATTTTGCCGATGCTCCAGTTCAGGAACTCAAATTCAATGAATGGAGAAATAAATCAAGAAAAAATGGCAAAGTAGGGAAAAAAGGGTTGATAGCCCGGGTAAATCTAAAATTACGATGAAAATAGGAGTGGTCAAAATATGGAATTGTAAAGTGAAGGACTGTCACTTAGTGTCGAAAGTGCACAGTTCGCGGGGCTCTGGGATTGACACAAGGGCCTAGTTCCAGCACAACCAGCTGTCTCCCTGGTCATTTATCAGGCGCAAGTCGACGCTAAATCCCAGCATCTGGATGTTCCCTACTCCGATACAGAGGATTCGAAGGTGTCTGAAATCCTTCTATTCTGGTGGTATCCTACCACAAGTGCGCTGTTTAAGGATACCCAAGTCCCTCTCCGTGTACACATAGTAAGAAGGAAAATATTAGTAATCATAAGAATAATAATAATACTATTTAAGAAAAACAAGACAGATAGAAGAAGGGGGTGGGGGTAAAAGTGGCTAAGAGGTATGGCGTTCGCCTCTATTTTAAAGGTACCGGGTTCGGTTCCCAGGACAGAGAATATATTTGATGGAATTTTTTTTCAGAACCAATGGGTCCTAATGATGTCATACTCGGCCCCCCCCCCCCCCTGATTTCATGGGTAGTGAGATCGGATGCCTAGTCTTCTCGGTTACGGGCGAAAAAATAGGAAGTCCCGTGTGCAAGTTGCGCACGTTAAAAATCCCCCGGCAGTTGGCCATCGTATAGAGTAGGCCTTACAGCCGGTGCCCTGGTAAAAATTTACAAAGTTAGGAAAATTTACCCTCCACAAAAAATATTTAAAGAATGTGGGATTTCTATATACACACATTGGAGTTCGGGCACTGTGCTGAGATCCTCCTTGTGTGATCTAAGGGAGGAGATCGGAGCACTGAAGGAGTTGTCCGCGTGCAATGAAGATGGTTCTTAAAAACTAAACCAAAGACAAAAATAAAATAAATTGTCAAAACGTTCTAATACTTAATAAACATATAACAGACACACCATCAACCAAAAGAAACAACATATTTTAAAAAATCATAACGTAACGAAAAACAATAAAGCAGTGTTTCTCTAGTGTGCCGCCGCACCAATCAAAGTGTGCCGCAAAGATTTTGTAAATTTACTACAGAAAGTATATTTTTAGTGATCATGTAATATAAAACTGATCTTACAGCTTGAATTGATTCAATAATAATTGGAGCTATTAATTGCTTTGAACAAAAATAAATATACTTCAAAATCTCATGATATTACACAAACACAAGAGGCGCTTAAACAACTTTCAAAGTCCATGGTCGAAGCGTAGTACTTACACTTAGACCTAATTAAATTTCGTATCAGAAAGAGCGATAAGGTAGATGAAATAGAGAATATGCGCATAGAGTTCCTGTTGAATCATTTTATAATTAACACAGTGACCAGTGTGTTGTTTCATGCTTGTGTTTGATTTGTAAAACAGTAAAATATTTAGTTTATTCGATTTGCCGTTTTAAAACTTTATTAAAAGTATATATCCTAACTGAAATAGATAGATTTATTACAATTAAATATGTCAAAGAAAATAGTAACAATGACAGCATGACTAGTATTTGCAGAAATGAAAACATCAGTTTGGACGAGGTCACGCCAACACCGAGTAAGATTTCTAAATCTAAAGTTCGTAGACAGTATTTGAACAGCTATGTAAGTCTGGGATTTTCTTGGTCTATAGAGAAAGATTGTCCTCAGCCATTATGTGTTGTGTGCGGTGTCGAACTTTCGAACAAAGTCATGGTTCCTAGTAAATTGAAACACCATTTGACCACTAAACATGCACATTTCGGGAATAAAGATTTGAATTATTTCAAAAGGTTCGCTGAACAACAAACAAAACAAGTATGCTATTTTGAACAACATCAAAGAAAGTACATCAAGGAGAATACATATACACATAGTCATAAAAATCCAAGGAAATGTTGCAAGGATGATAGCCCCCTTATAGTGTTAACTCTAGGTTTAGCCCAGCCCCGTTAAGAGAACAGATGATGGCGCCAGAGTCACAGATACATAGGGTTTGGTTCTAAGAGTTTTCGTTGTTTTATCTCGTAATTATATGCACAGAGTTTGAAAAAAAACAAAAATCTGATTTAACCTAAGACAAAAACACAAGAACTCTAGCCTTAGCAACAAATTAGGCAGATTGAAAAAAATTTTGGACAGCAACAGGGTGTCAAAGATATAATAGTGAAAATATCACTCAAACCAGCGTACACTCATTCATTCCGCCATGGCCTCTCATACATGTACTCACGACTTTGCTCGCTGCCTCTTGGAACACACTGATTTTAGATCTTCACACAGACTCAAAAAAAATGCAGTCTTCTGCCAAGAAGTCCCCAGTTCCAAAAGACGTATTTAACTCGGAGTCTCCGGGAACGACTACTTGGGTGTGCAAATTTGTTCAAATGTCTGATTAAGTCACCTAAAATTATTCCAGGCGCGGGAGTTAGCAGTGCACAGTGTCAATAGCGCAGGTTTCTAGAAATGATGAATGTCAGGTCGGTGCCTTCCCTCAGTATAGGATTCACTTTAGTCACACCACAGATTTGTCCACAAAATATATATATATATATATATATATAGTCGGGAAATGTTAGTTAATACTTGAAGTATTTCGCGCCACCAGGCAGAAAGATTACGTAGAGTTTTTCTAGAAGAAATTAAGATCTGGCTCCAAGGTCCAGTATTTATCGTTACAGTCTTTGAAAACCCGTTATTGGGATACAGTATTTCTGGCTAACTCGGGTTGCATATGCACTGTTAGTCCAATGGTACTTAAGAAACCCACGTGGTTCAAAATAAGGACTGTCTATTTCTTCACAAGTATGGAAACTACTACTAGGTGCTGGTAAAGTTTGGGTCACCCCAAAACTTTCACTGTGTGGAGGAAAAATAACACATATAATATAATAAACAGAATCTGAACTGGTTATAACTTACATTTAAACTTGCAAGCAGAGAGCTTTGCTTATCATTTAAACTTCCCGTGACGTAAGTTATATTTAAAAATCAGCAATCCTCATGAATTAGGAACACGTGCGTATTCCGTCACCATTCATGAGGCTCGATTCTAGAGTTTATACGTTAATTTAGAAAAATACACTCGACTGAGTATTAGCGGTTAAATTAAATTCATAAATAGCTACAATTGCCGTTATAAGCTAGAAATTTTAATTTTATTCTGCTTTCCACTGAATGCTTCCCTAGAAAATATAATAGCCTACCACTTTATTTCTCTTCTGCGCTAAAGAAATAGATTAAAATGAATTAAGCGATTTAACACTTTAACACTCACAAAATCTATATATCTATCATATTAATTACCTCAACCACAGAATTACAGGTAGTCGCACAACTTAAGAATAAAATGCTGAAAGTATTTCTGGAAGTCTAGAAGTTCGACAAATTGCCGAAACAAACTGAGATACTTCGCTAACAGCTATTCTGTTTACGAGCAACCTATCTACTGTGAGTCTATGAGCGAGAATGAAATTAAAGTTTCAAACTTGGCCAATATCTTTAAAATCGGACACAGGATCCTAATCTTATTTCGCCAAGCGAAATAGTCTCCCCTGTCCGTATAACACCTTCGTCCGCTTATCGCGTGACGTAACAGCCATCAGTGGCCGAGGGCTTGCATGAGTTGCAAATCTCAGACCACCGTCTGCAGTGCGGAGTGGATTTTCACGCTAAGCCGGGTTTTTCCTGACGAAAAACCTCATGCGCTTACTGAAATGTAGACTCTCTGTCTACTTTCCATGTCCCTCGGGTGAATTTTCACGCCCCAGGCCAGAGACCCTCAGACGAATGTCTAGCGAATGCTGTAAATTCACGCCTATCGTCCGACCAGCGCGACTGACATGTACGCAATACCACCCAGGTGCGATTCTCAGTTTTAGAGAAAGGAAAACAGGTAAAGTTTGCGAATTATATGAAAATAATATTCGCAAAACGAATGGATGAAAAATATACAGGAAAAAGGAAATACAGAGATAATAAAAGAGAGAATTCGGGTGAAAGAATAGGAAGAAGATGTAGGAAATTAAATGAATATAAACCCTACGTGACACAAAACTTCCTTTGCCTAATGATACGATTATAAGAAGAATAATCGAGATGTCTTATAACATTGAGGAACATGTTTCAACAGAGCTTAAAAAATCAGACTTTGCGCTACAAGTTGACAAATCCACAGACATAAGTGGCAAAGGACAACTGTTAGCATTTGTTCTCTTTGTCTATGGAAATAAAAACATAAACCAATTTTTATGCTACAGAGAACTTGCAGATCGCACGAGAGGTCAAGATATTTTTGATACTTTGACTGCCTACTTTTTAAAAAAATGTGATCTCTCCTGGAAGTCACATGTGAGCGTTTGCAAAGATGGCGCTCCATCTATGATGGAGTCTATCAAACGTTTTTTCGCACTTGTAAAAGAACATGATTTCTACACATTGCTTTCTCATAGTGAAGAGTTGTTGGAAAGACACTGGGGAAAGAAATAAATTCTGTATTAAACCAGGCTGTCCTAATGGTCAATTTTGTGAAGTCAAGGCCTCTGAAGACCCGACTCTTTAAACAGCTATGTAAAGTTGTGGATTCGCAGCATTATTGTTTAATTTTACACACAGAAGTGAGATGGGTATCAAGCGGGAAAGTGTTAGCTCTGGTGTATGAACAAACGAACGAAATAATTTTTTGTTTCAATCAGAAGGAAATAGCATGTTATGGAAATCTCAGCAGTGAACTTGGGCGTGCCAAGCTGGCATACCTGGAAGAAATACTAAGGCGCCTAACCAGCGTGAATACTAGTATGCAAGGGCAAAATGAAAACATCCTTACATCTACTGATAGGCTACTGTCATTTAAAAAAAATATATATTGATCCTGTTAAATAGAGCTAGGGAGGGTAATCTAGATATGTTTCCACTGGTACCCAAAAACAGTATAAAAGACATTGCTACCCTCATAATGGAGCATTTGAAAACATCGGAGCAAAATATCTGTGACAAAACGTTTGTACATGTACTTTTGAGCCCCTCTCTCACTCCTTCATCCGCTTTTTATGTGGCATATTTTATGCACCTTCGTTCATTTTTTTTGCTGGGACCACTCCCAAACGTGTTTACGTTTTGCCAGGTGAATCGTAATAATACCCGGCTAATTGCACCGGTCAGCGGGTAATACGTTTATCACCTTAGGCGTCTAGTCATATTTGATAGAGTCGATCTCTGTTGACACAATATGGTCGCTCACGAGCGATGAAAAGAAAAGCCATATTGTCTGTCTGAGAGAGTCATCTGGGGTGTGTGAATACACAGGTGATGATTAGATAATCGTTTCAGCTGGACCATCTCGGTATCAATATTACCGATAATCTGTCTTGGGAGACAACATTCTTAAAGTATTTGGGCAACTTTAAAACTTAAAAGTAACCCGCATTTTTGTTAAATACGAAGACTGAGAAAACTTTATGGGACCCAGGACAGAGTTTTTTGGCAACTTTTTAATAACTTAAAAAAAGTAAACCCGCATTTTATAAATTACAAAAGACTGGAGGGTACCTAAGGAATCAGATCACCAGTCATAAGAGGAATACAAAAATGTTCAGACCAAGTGATTCGAAAGCATCCCAAGTGCTGTGTTCATTCTAAACTTGCCAGGAGATTGTGTTCCCAAAAGTTACTTTGGGGTAAGTGTAAATATTTATTTTACGAATGTGAATTTGACATGTTTTCCTTGCTAAGTGGTTATAAATGAGGCTGGCAACTTCAACATACGAAAATAGTATATTCATAAACCACTACAGCAAGCACTGTTGTTTGTTTCATGCTAATTTGCTCAGAAACGCAAAAGCAGCAGCAACCCCAGACACCAGTTGGAGCAGTGATGAGTGGTAATTACATCACATGTGCCTAAAGTGTATAATATCATTTTGTGAGATATATGTACCTTGTTACTTGTAATTCTGGCAAATCATTGCAGTTCGCGCTGTCCAGACACATTTTCCCCCATTTTAATACCCAGAAGAATATTGGTGATTTCTAATAATCTTCCCTGAGCTACGCTGTGTATACTCAAGAATAATTATTCAGAGAGGCTAACATTGGTGGGTGGACAGCGAGACAATGCGCCCGTTAATTTGCAGCCTACAAATGTACTTAGCAAGCATTTGTTCTTTTTTATTTTTGTATAAAGTTCGTGGAACAAAGCTTTCAGACTGTTCGTAGAACAAAGCTATCAGACTGTAAAGTGTCATCATCACAGAAGAATTGAAGAAATCACGGCTGCAGTAGTCATCGATTCTAAGCTAAGTGCTTACTAACAGGCAACAGCAAAGAACATTAACATTCCTCTATCCAGTCTCTATGACGATAAAACGTTCATCTAAAATTCACCATCATTTCATGTCTATTTTAAGCTGTTAGAACTGATTGATTATTAAATTTGTTACATGTTATTTTAAAACATAATAATCATAGTTGATTCAGTTATTATATGTGTGAAAGCAAACGTTTGAGCAAGACTCTTTAATGTGTATACATCTAGACATATATTTACATATATGGAGCTAATTCTTATAAAAGAATTTCGCTGGATTTACACCAGCTGGGGGCTTGAACGAGCTAAAACCATTGCTTAATTCTTCACAAAAGGCAACGGATCAGATATAAGTTAACAATTGATCTGCCCTATGCAGCATTGTTCTTGACTTCTGAAAATATATTGTGGAAACTCCTTTGAGATATAAGCGTCATTACCCTTCTATCTACAACTTCCTTGAGAAATAAGCGTCATTATCCTTCTATCTACAACTCTGCCAAGAGTAATCTTGTGCGAAGGTAGACACCTCTGACGACCCATTTTAGATACTCTCGCGTTTTGGCCACTGGTGGACCACTACTGCAGAGCTAAGGGGAGGCAATCCGTGACAATATCCAATATTGCTTTCCATCGTTGACTACAGACAGATTCAACGGTAAGAAATCCATTTTTGCCTGTTTCATCTGACTTGATTTTACAATAATAGAAGAAGAACAGTTAGCTTGTATTTCAACTGATAGCAATTTTAAAATGAAACACTCATACATACCCCTGGACGCATTATGGATTTCTGTTAAAGACGAGCAAAACGAGCTTTAATTATTTTGATGCAGTTATCTACGTAATATTTATGTGAGTTTGGGTTTTCAACACTTACAAGCATTACATGCACACACATACAAAAAAGAGGAAAGACTTCTCTGTGTTGAAGATGAAATAAGAATTTGCTTATCTCAAATACGCCCTAATATCCAAGAAATTACTCAAAAGCAGCAAGCCCAAGTATCGCATTAGGACCATCAGGTTTGTATGAAAAAAAACGTTTCTTTTTTTGTTTGTCAAATATATGTTCTAATTATTTTAAACAATTAAAAGAAAATCGAATTGGGAGTTTTCTTTATTCTAAAGTACCCACAAATTAGTGTATTTAATTTAGTATATATGACTGTTATTTGTTATTCAGGCGCGGGGTGTTATGCAAATTTTTAGAAAATTGAAAAGTGTGCCGTAAACACAAAAAGGTTGAGAAACACTGCAATAAACAGCACGAGACATGTGATAACTACCAAAATGTTGCAAACTATAAATTGTCAGGAAGTAAATAAACAAAAAAATTACAAGGTAAATTGTCACCGCCAACAGTATTCAAATATAAATATCAATATACTGTATATTTAAAACTAATGTTTTCTTATTGCAAAAAACGTTTCCGCTTAGAAAATCAAAGTCTAAGGAAGGTGACTCGACATAAATGCCTGGTGAAATCGGATGCATTGGGCCACAGGCTTAATGTAACAGTGCAACGTACTTCCCTTAATGATGACGTCACGAATACAAGAAAAGCGGAATGGTGCGCATCCCGTGGATTCCCGCCTGGCGGCGAGAGTGCCAGCTCACCGCCCCCACCCCACCCACCTTGCCTCGAAGGGGTCCATACTATATGGCCGTTACCAGTACCATTCCTGGACAAGCACTATGGAGATAGAAATAGCATCAGGCTGACCACTGCTTTCTTTGAATAGATTCAAGTTGACGTCTGAGAGTATACAAAGAAGAAAAAAGGTCTATCGGCTCATCAATATTTTTCACAAAGGATACCGCACTACAACCGATGTTGATACATTTTAAGCATGTTTTAGTGGATGATCTTCTACGTTTATTTTATACAGATTAGACACACTCCTGTCAGTCTAGCCTCAGCTTCTGATGAGACAACATGTGAATATAGTGTTCATGCATGGAGACATATCTCGAGTCATCCCTACATGGCCACCAGCTAAGACCAATGCTACAGTAATCAAATGTGGAAGTGAACCTGTCTGTTGGGCTAATTACACCCTCATTGACTCTTGAAAGCATCCACACACTTCCATGGATTCCACCTGTGGTGAATCTGCCTGTTGGGCTAATTACACCCTCATTTACTCTTGAAAGCATCCACACACTTCCATGGATTCCACCTGTGGTGAACCTGTCTGTTGGGCTAATTACACCCTCATTTACTCTTGAAAGCATCCACACACTTCTATGGATTCCACCTGTGGTGAACCTGTTTGTTGGGCTAATTACATCCTCATTTACTCTTGAAAGCATCCATACACTTCCAGAGATTCCACCTGTGGTGAACCTGTCTGTTGGGCTAATTACACCCTCACTGACTCTTGAAAGCATCCACACACTTCCATGGATTCCACCTGTGGTGAACCTTTCTGTTGGGCTAATTACACCCTCATTGACTCTTGAAAGCATCCACACACTTCCATGGATTCCACCTGTGGTGAACCTGTCTGTTGGGCTAATTACACCCTCATTGACTCTTGAAAGCATCCACACACTTCCATGGATTCCAACTGTGTTGAACCTGTCTGTTGGGCTAATTACACCCTCATTGACTCTTGAAAGCATCCAAACACTTCCATGGATTCCACCTGTGGTGAACCTGTCTGTTGGGCTAATTACACCCTCATTGACTCTTGAAAGCATCCACACACTTCCATGGATTCCACCTGTGTGAACCTGTCTGTTGGACTAATTACACCCTCATTGACTCTTGAAAGCATCCACACACTTCTATGGATTCCACCTGTGGTGAACCTGTCTGTTGGGCTAATTACATTCTCATTTACTCTTGAAAGCATCCACACACTTCCATGGATTCCACCTGTGGTGAATCTGTCTGTTGGGCTAATTACACCCTCATTTACTCTTGAAAGCATCCACACACTTCCATGGATTCCACCTGTGGTGAACCTGTCTGTTGGGCTAATTACACCCTCATTTACTCTTGAAAGCATCCACACACTTCCAGAGATTCCACCTGTGGTGAACCTGTCTGTTTGGCTAATTACACCCTCATTTACTCTTGAAAGCATCCACACACTTCCAGAGATTCCACCTGTGGTGAACCTGTCTGTTGGGCTAATTACACCCTCATTAACTCTTGAAAGCATCCACACACTTCCAGAGATTCCACCTGTGGTGAACCTGTCTGTTGGGCTAATTACACCCTCATTTACTCTTGAAAGCATCCACACACTTCCATGGATTCCACCTGTGGTGAACCTGTCTGTTGGGCTAATTACACCCTCATTTACTCTTGAAAGCATTCACACACTTCCATGGATTCCACCTGTGGTGAACCTGTCTGTTGGGCTAATTACACCCTCATTTACTCTTGAAAGCATTCACACACTTCCATGGATTCCACCTGTGGTGAACCTGTCTGTTGGGCTAATAACACCCTCATTTACCCTTGAAAGCATTCACACACTTCCATGGATTCCATCTGTGGTGAACCCAGAATTGTACACTAAGCTTGGAGGTGCCACTAGAGCCCCAGACGTAACTCTGGCTTTTTACCTGGTTGGCTGCATACAGGATTATCTCACTATGGGCCCATGATGGGCAAGGGGAGCTGAAAAGTGGGTATGTGTAGGATGTGACAATTACTTGGGAGAGCTCAGAACCAGAGCACAGTATTTTAGCTCTGCATAGTTGGAGAGCCCCCTTGAATGGCCGGGAATGCACAGTATGACACGCGCTTCTTCCTTCTAGCATGGGGCCAGATGTGATGATCCTTTAAATGCCAGCCAAGCTAGAGCTGATTACTTCAACTCAACACGTTTCGGAATGGCACAAAAACTATAGGAAAGCCTAGATCTACAGTGTAGATAATACCAAAAAGTCTTCAACTTGATATTGGGTGCAAAAGATCGAGAAGCTCAGCAGCCTTAGTTAAACAACAACAATATAGTGTTCAGCATGAATCTGTTGCAAACGGATTATTACCTGTGTGCAGTTTCAAGCAAAAAAACCCAAGCGGTTCGAGTAAACCTGTCGGATATACTCACACGTCAGTGCCTATATGTTAACAAATAACATATATAACAGAAACAAGCACAAGATTGAAAATAAAACTACACTAAATACCCTCATTATAACCGACAATTAGACTGAACACGGTAGGCCAAGATAGTTGATGCGCTGAGACAATCGAAGATCACCTGATGTAAGTCCCCTTTCCTCCCATTTCGTTAAGAAAAAATCTGATTTAACGGGAATAAACCCATACTTGATTTATACTGGAACCTGATATGTTCACCGTACACTACGTTTTAATAATGTCATAACAAAAATGCTCTCTGATGGGCCGTGTAATAGGCGAAACAACTTGCTCATATATTAGATCAGATAAACCACTTGATATTCCAGAAGATTCCCTGCATCTGTATTCGTATCCGACACTACTTCTTCTTAGATCCTTAACCACCGACCATCAAACCAGTCAGTGGCCATCACGCCTAGTGCCGTCTTGTAGGGCAACAACAAATTGATTCCACTTTGCTCGATCGGTGGCCATCCTTCGTACAATGCCCCAACTCTGGTTCATTCTCTGCATCTCAGCCTCCACAGTCCTCCGCCAGGTTGTTTTTGATCGGCCTCTCTTTCGTTTTCCTTCAGGGGTCCAAAGCATAGCTGTTCTTGTGATGGCATCGGGGTCTCTTCTGAGGACATGGCCAACCCAGCTCCAGCGTCTGCCAGATATGATGGTGTGCATGTCCTCTTGCTTGCTCCGAGTAAGTAGATCTTGGTTGGTGATGGTATTCGGCCAAAAGATGCGATGAATTTTCTTAGGCATGTTGTGTGAAAAGAGGACAATTTCGACATTTCCTTCTCTGTAACTCTCCAGCATTCCGCACTATAGAGAAGCACAGAGAGCACACAGCTCTGATATAATTTTAATTTTGTGCTTGTGCTGTACTGAGAGGACTTCCAGATGTTGTTTAGGCTAAAAAAGGCTGTTCTTGCTTTATTCATTCTGATGTTGATGTCTTTGCCTGCCCCGCCGTCTGGTGTTACTATGCATCCTAGGTATGTGAAGGTGTCTGTCTGTACCAGTTGCTGATTCCTTACTGATATGGGCTCAGGGTTGCTCACATTGAGCGTCATGACCTCTGACTTCTTTAAATTGATGTTCAAGCCCACCTGCTGGCTATACTTATTAAGCCTATCCATTTTTTCCTGGATGTGTTGATGTGAATGTGCTAGTAGTGCAATGTCATCTGCATATTCCAGATCTTCCAATGTAGAAAATGTAGTCCATCTTATTCCTCTTGGACTGCCCTCTGTTGTCTGGCGCATCACCCAGTCTATGACTGTTAAAAATAGAGTTGTTGATAAGGGGCATCCCTGTCGTACTCCTGTCTTCACCTCAAAGGTTAGGTTGCTCTGCCCAACACTACATGTAACGTTGGCATAGAGGCTTTTTATGATTGACACTATGCAGCTTGGAATGCCATAAGCCCTCAGTATTTTCCATAAACTGTCCCTATGTATGCTGTCAAAAGCCTTTTCAAAATCAACGAAATTAATGTACAGCTGTCTTTGCCATTCTGAGCACTGCTCTGTAATGTTCCTGAGAGTGAATATGATCCACACATCTTCTGTTCTTTCTAAATCCTGCTTGTTCTTTCCTCAGTTTGTAGTCTACTGCTTTTGAAATTCTCTGTATAATTATCCTGCCTAGTAGTATCCGACACTGGAGAAATCGTATTCGAGGTCGTCCATCAAATTAAATTACTATTGCCAGCTGCAGGTTTTGTTATACACAAGGGGGCGGCAACTTTTCCCTTCGAAACGAGATCCGGACAAAAATGTAACTCGAACAATAATTGTGGCGAGATCACTGCGATATAGATCCGCGCAAGGAGGATGAGATAGGAAGGAAAGAGAGATCACGATTAAAGTTTGTGTGTGTGTGTGAGTTTGTGTTCGAGATGACATGTACGATGAGACGTCTTCTTCAAGTTCCACAAGTTCCATGCCTGTAGGCCTGCTTACTTATTCTCAAGTCTTTCCACAAACTCATTCCCCTTTGTCCTAACAAACACATAAAAACCACATAATGCAAAAAATTTTCAACTTTCTCCTCTCATTTTCTTTCTCCTTTTTCTTTGTTCTGTTGAGCTCCTTAGGAGCATGGGTCCACCAGAGGTGTTGGTCGAACTCAACGACGTCAGCGCCAAGTATGTCATTTTCTTTTCCAGTGTTAGGTTCTGTTGCAATATGTTTCACGGCATGAGTTTGCCAGCTTAATGCCACAAACCACATTATTCACCTTTTACAGTACAACCGTGAAAGATACGGGTTCTGTTCTTTCTTTGTTTCATCAAGCAGTAAAAAATAAACATCCATAGTTGCGGCAATTGTTGTACAAATTTACCACTGCCAATGGGGCACTTTAGTGGTGTGCTTAATTGGCTGTGCGACCTTTCACGATTCACTAGAGAAGCGATGGTCGTTCGGATGGTCCCTATTGGATTCCCCTGTGAGCCTTTTACTTATGTTACTTTTCTGTCGTCTTGTGTCCTTCTTTCTGTCTTTCGAGTACTTGCTATTTACTTACATGTGCGTATCTATTTATTATCTCATACAACTATGAACATGATGTGTCCCACTAGGAAAGCCTGAACTGAGTTCCGGCTGTTAATATCACTTGACGAGCTCTGAGCTAAAGTTCACTCGCTCAAAGGTTTCTAGACGTGACACTGCTAAAAATCGCCGTGTCTATTGTACAATAAATAATTCAGTGTCGTAATAAAAAATATCCTGAACAATAGCAGAACATATTCGAGGAAGCTCTAAAAAAATATATATTCCACGGAGAGAAGTCAGTACATAACATATGTGATTGACTTTATCTGTAATTTAAATGCTACAATAAGGAAATAGTAGGCACGGCCTGTAGAATTGAGTTATAGCAGACGAATGTATAGGCCCATATTATCTGCCCATAAAAGAGTATAAAACTCCGTCTGCACGCTTCTATATTCGCATGCTAATGACAGTATGGCAGAGCCAAAGATATATTTCAGGACAAACTGATACCTCACATATTTACGTGTATCCTTCTCTTTTTATTATTATTATTATTATTATTTATTTATATTTTTATTTATTTATTTTTTATTTATTTATTTATATGTTTCTTTCCCTCTCTCTCTCTCTCTCTCTCTCTCTCTCTCTATCTCACTCTCTCAATATGGAAGACGAGAGAAAGGAAGGGCAGAATGTCAGACAGGCCTGCGTGTCCAATTATAAACCCTTTCAAAATAAGTTAGTTCGTTCTTTCGTTCTCTCTCTTTTTTCTTTCGCAATATTTATTGATTGTTTTCTTCGTTTTATACTTTTCCCTCTCTCAGTTTTCCAGTCCGTACTTTTTTTTCGTACTTTATATTTTATCCCTACTTCCGGTAGCAGCGGCAGCGATTTTAGTCATGTGATCCAAATCAGGGAGTTTTTCGCTTTTATTTTTATGCTTTCTACTTAATTCTCACTTTCATTCCTTTACGTTTCTGTTTGTCTGTTCCTGACGAAATCCTTGTGGTCGCAACGTATTTTTTTTTTCTTGTCTTTTGTCCTAGTAGTTGAGTTACCTTCTTTTTTTTTATCCACTCTACCTCTTTTAGTACCGGTACGCCAGTAATTTTACGACTATGATCAAAAATATGGGGTTCTCAAAAGATGTGTCGCGAGATCTCAAGAAGTGTGTCGGGAAATGTTGATGTCTTCATTCTATCGAAATCCTCTATTTGTCTAAGTGTGACGAATCATGAAAACATCATGCCACCTTTTTCGGGAAAATACGGAAAAGGCTCGCATTGCACAGTGAAGCTAAGTTTAACACCTATTGAAAGAGCACGCAGGCTTTTCGTGGTACATTGGCCATTGACCATAAGTCAAGATTAGTTTTGTTACAAAGATCCAATGAAGTTTTAATTGAATTGAATGAAATCACCACAGTAGAATTAGTGTCTTCAGCGGGACATGCACAACGTAATGTTGAGGGTTGTAACTTAGTGTAATAGTGTGCTAATAGTGTATCCTTTAGTGCCGCGTCGCGAAGTAGCGCGCTTGATATAGTGTCGCCATTTGAAAACAACGATTGGGTGCCCCTGGTATTAAAAAAAAAACAAAACAAAAAAAACAAACAAAGCATTTTAAAGTTCTAGCTGTCTGGATTCTATGAGGATTAATGGGATGCAAGATATGCTGGATACACGTATTTTTTTACTTGGATTACATCTAAAAGTACATATCAAGAAAGACAAAGTACATTTTTTTCCCTTGCAGTTAGTTTAACGATATCCAAAGGTTGTTATAGCCGGGAGTTGTAGTGAGGATAAGCTCTCACTGCAGATAAATGCTTCTATAGCACGCGTCTCAAGTAGCCTCTAACCAAGTCCAGCTCCCAGCCTTCACGTGAGGCTCAATTTGAGCTAGGCGGAACAGACCCCGAGGACGACCCAGAGTCCGCTTTGAGGACAACATTAGACAATCTTTGAAGGACCGAGGACTAGAATGGAACCAGGCCAGGAGGAAGACAGCCGATAGGATAATCTGGCGCTCTCTCTTCCAAACCTCTACACCTCACGGTAGAAGGGGAACGACTAAGTAAGTAAGTAAGTAAGGAACTGTTTCCACTGACGGGAGAAGGGGCAAATGCGAGCGACTGGCACCTTAAAACCAGCAACTTCGGGCAGATAGGGCTCGTGATCCTTGGTTGGCAGCTTATCTAAGAGAAGGAACTCTGAATTCAAACCACTGCTGCCTTGCGGGAATATCCATTTATGGAATTGGCTTCGGGAGTAAACCCTGAGGATAAATTCGGAGTCGGAGTCCCTAAGGAAGTGTAATGTTGATTCGACATTATTCTGGCAACTCCTGCTACGTGGCTGGTACCAAACTGTATCGGCTACTGCCGTTCCCTTGGATCTACCAGCTGTGTGGAGAGGAAGAACATGCTGCATGGGCAACAGCTTGATCTCCATATAAATGTGCACACGCTCGCGCCCTGGACAGGACACTCCAGCTTCACCCTATAGGTGTCAACAAAACACTGGAAGTGGCAGTTACCGGTTATAAGCATTTTGCCCAATTGGCGCAGGGCATGGCGCCAGGGGCTACTTCCGACAGTAGGAGAGGTTCTAGGATCTCACTGGACAGCTACCGCCCGCTTCAAGCTGGGCAGCCCCCAGTCAATAAGGTGTTGTCCCGCCACTGTCTGCTTTCCCCATTGGGTGCATGGGGATTAGGGTCAAACCCGAACAGTGGACAGAAAATTTTGCACCAAGCAATTATCATAATAGAAATAAGCAAACTCTCAGATTGGGATGCTGGAACGTCCGGACTATGTTGATTGGACTATCCGAAAACCTACAGGACATAGATGATGTCAGGAAGACTGCCATAATCAATGATGAGATTAAACGATTTCCGGTGGATATAGCTGCACTTCAAGAAACGCGCGTGGCAGGATCTGGAATGGTGAGTGAGAAGGACTACACATTTTATTGGCAAGGGAAAGACCTTAATAAAACTAGAGAACACGGAGTAGGTTTTGCGGTAAAAAAATCGCTAACTAAAATGGTTGAACCAGGTGAGAATGGATCCGAACGCCTGTTAAAGCTCCGCCTGCAAACTAGCGCATGTCCCATCACCCTTGTCAGTGTGTGTGCTCCTACTCTGCCTCAGAAGCTAAATATGAGTTATATGAGAATCTAACAGCAGTCACCAAAAGAACAGCTTGTTCTCCTTGGTGACTTTAACGCTAGAGTAGGTGCCGATAATGTTTCATGGCCTTCATGTCTGGGCAGGTGTGTCAGACGAACTCAGCTGACCCTGAATTGTTGTATGATATGGTACGACCCTTCGTAACGACCCCTTCGGATAACATCAGTGCCCCCGAATATTGTGGTAACTTTTCGTCAAACGGGATTTTTTTTCCACCTGGACTCATTAGCATGCAACCTTTCCACGCAGATTGTCAACACGTTTGCTGATTAATATGTGGACAGTTTATCTACCGTACATTCTGGTCATCGCATTGATTTAAGGAGAGGTTAAATCACGCCCACGGATATCTCTTGAGCAATCATATGCAGTTATTTTCATTAACTTGGCCCAGTGGGGGCGGTGCCAGAATCAAAACGATAGTAGCGGCACACGATCAAACAGCCACTGAGGGATCTCAGAAAAGACTAGCGGCATGCTATCAAAGGCAGTAGTGGTCCCTGAAACGAGCGACGCAAGTTTCCTGCCGGTATTTCGCATCTCGGTGTTAACCACAGAACCGATCGCAGTGGGAGCGAACGGGAAAGCCGACGCGGACGCAGCGAGCGGAGTTACGGAAGACCCGGGGCGGCATATCTCTTTAGTCTGGCGGTCAGATCCCCGAAAGTCTCCTGAGATCTAAAAAGGTGTCAAATTCTAACATGTCCCCCCCAATCTTGCATTCCAGTTAGATATATACAGACCACGAAGAAAGCCATTTTATCATTCGGTCGCCAGAGATTTAAGATTCACTAGCTATAGTAGAAATTTTGCTAGATTTCCAACTGAATTGGTGGCTACAGTGGAGTGATTTCTTTTTCTGTGCACGGTATAATATATTTGTTAAAGTGATCAGTGGTCTAGTGCTTTCATTTGATTTCACTGGATTTTGTGTTTATTTAAATCTATTAAATTAAACTCATCCCAAAAGTTCCAGTGGTAAATTTAATGATATATCTATTATAATATTTCCAAAAATAATAGATGCTTAAATGTTAAAGTAATTTTTAAAGTCGCGAAGGAATTTATAATTAATAAATTTAGTTAAGTCATATATATATATATATATATATATATATATATATATATATATATATATATATATATATATATATATGTGTGTGTGTGTGTGTGTGTATTTTAACCATTAGACTCGTGACGTGTTTTCTTAAATACATAATTAAATACGCAAGTGTATATAATAGTCTTAACGGTAAATTTATCGCGCGTTAGAATATTATTTGATTTTTGAGGTATGATTATGTTGTCATGAGTTTTCTATCTTTTTCTATAGAATGATCACCTTTGCAATCCCAGCAATAAAGAAATCATACGGAGTCTTCCAGACTCGGTTCTTAAACTTCCAGACATATTGATGAAACATTTTAAATTTAATCTTGTGGCGGTCCGATGCGGCCTAGCTATAATAATTACATGAAAGAAAGCCTACCCAAGAACATTTAAATAAACCATCAAATTAAATTACAATCTGTAAGATAAACTGGAAGATGAACAGTTGCCAGTAGCGATATTTTATTTACTGCTCTGCTGTGAGAGAGTACCTATTTACCTGAACTGTGACTGAGCCTCGTTTTTCCTCACGGCATTTAAAACTTACCGGTCAGTTGCGATCATCACGCATTGAAGGAATTTTACCACCAGAGCCGAAATTAAAGAGACCACTTCATTTTCACCCCTGTGTCGAACTGTGTCAGTGCCATCCTATAGACTCCTTTTTATATAATAAAACACAAGAACTCTTAGGCTTCAAGTCCGGCGATAAGTGGGAATATTTGCTATCAGCCAACCTCGCTAATCTGGGGCTGGACATCGAAGTACCAGACATTTTCATATGTCAGGAGTGTAATTGCTGTTTATATAATTCTATGGATTGTCTGATGCTGCAATCGGTAAGTGTGTGTGAGTATATGAGTGTGGGCCCTCACAAGCGTGCATGAATGACAGGATATTTAATTTTTGCAAACCATTTGTTAACTTGCCTACCGGGTAATACATTTTCTGTATACCCTGCCTTGTTCCTTTAAGTGGGATACTTTGTTAACTCTGTTTAACCCCCCCCCCCCCCTTTTTCATTTTCTTAGTAAAGGGAAGAACAATTGGGAATAACAGGATTTTTGTCTACCCCCCATACCTAATATTGTAACACCTCTTTCAGAGTAATTAAATCCACTGTTGGGTTACATTACCTATGTTCCTGATAAATATCTATCTTTGGACTGGGTTTATCTTTGTCTAATAAGCGGGAAGGGCTTAGTCGATACCAATCTTCTTCACCCCCTCCCCACCTTGTTATTTGTATTTTCTGTACTTATGATATTTTTTCTGTAACATATGATTATCGTTGTGATTGATTTTAATGTTAATAAACAGCATAAACTTATTTAGTACTGTGTTGGAATACCCAAAGCCCAAATTTCCCCTATCTGTTTAATATAGTTTGTATTCACGTGCGTCTGTGTGTTTGAAGCACCAAATCGGTGTGAGCGCAGGTGTGTGTCTGGAAACTGGCAAATAATTGTTTGACCAGGAGAGTTTGAAGAGAAGATTGAGAGGAACGATTTGTCGTAAATAAGTCTGTCCTTACTCTCCCCAGCACTCTGTGAAGCAACTATTTACTCTCTAACCTTTCCTATCACTGAGCTTTCACCATCATTCTCCACTCTAAACAGGACCACTATTTCTAAGACTCTTTCTCTCAAAATAAATTTACGACAGCAGGTATGGTATTGGCAAGAGATGAATGAAAATGGACAACGGCTCTTAGAGTTGTGCGTCCTTCATGACCTCTGTGTGACCAACACCTACTTTCAGACAAAACCCCAGCATAAGGTGTCTTGGAGACACCCACGATCCAAGCACTGGTACCAACTGGATCTGATCCTCGTCAGAAGGTCACTTCTGAGGTCTATGCTCTCTACGCGCTCATACCATAGTGCAGTCTGTGATACTGATCACTCCTTGGTTTGCTGTAAAATCAGAGCACAACCAAGAAAAGTCTATCGTGTCAGACATGAAGGGAAACCACGCATTGATACCAGCGAGATGTCAGACCCTGTCATGATCGCTCAATTTACTGCGACCTTCATGAAAGTGCTCAGTAGCCCTCAGCATGGTGATAGTGTTACAGAGAACTGGGAGCATCTGTGGAACACCATTCAAAGTACTGCACTTGCCACCTTTGGTAAGAAAACGGCAAAGTCAAATGACTGGTTTGATGCTTCATCAGATGTGATGACACCTGTCATTGAAGCTAAGCGCAGTGCTGCGAATGAATACAAACGTTCACCGAGTTCTAGAACCTTACAGATCCTGAAGACTACGAGAAGCAAAGTTCAACAAACTGCTCGACGCTGTGCAAATGACTATTGGCTCCAGCTCAGTGAGAGCATCATGACCGCAGCGCAAACAAGCAACATTACACAAATGTATGACGGTATAAAGAAAGCCCTTGGTCCCCAAAAAAGCAAGACGGCACCACTAAAAACCATTAGCGGAGAGAAGCTAACCGATAAAGGTAAGCAGATAGAGGGGTGGGTCGAGCACTACTCTGAGCTTTACGGTAGAGAAAATACCGTTACGCCTGCAGCCCTTGATGTAAAATGTCTGAAAACTAGGGAGGAGCTGGATGCCGAACCAACATTAAGGGAACTCAGCAAGGTCATTGATAGCTTGGCTTCTGGCAAAGCACCAGGCAGTGATGGGATTCCTCCTGATTTAATCAAATGCTGTAAGAGCACGCTATTACATCCCCTGCGTAGGGTGCTGTGCCAGTGTTGGGAAGAGACAATTATTCCTCAAGACATGCGAGATGCCAAGATTGTAACACTGTATAAAAATAAAGGAGACAGAAGTGATTGCAATAACTACAGAGGCATCTCTCTCCTTAGTATTGTTGGTAAGGTTTTTGCCAGAGTCATCTTAATGCGACTACAGAAGTTAGCTGAACGCATATATCCAGAGTCACAGTGTGGATTCCGAGCTGGTAGATCAACAACATACATGATCTTTTCTCTCCGCCAGCTTCAGGACAAATCAAGAGAGCAGAAAAGTCCCTTATATATCGCCTTTATAGACATCACAAAAGCGTTTGACCTGATTAGTAACGATGGATTCTTCAAAATCCTCCTGAAAATAGGCTGCCCTGCTAAATTGATGGAAATGATAAATTCATTCCATGACGACATGAAGGGAACAGTCCAATATGCTGGTAGCACATCACAACCCTTTGACATACGAAGTGGCGTTAAACAAGGCTGTGTTCTGGCTCCGACCCTCTTTGGGATCTTCTTTGCGTTACTCCTGAAACATGCATTCAGAGATGTAGCTGAAGGAATATGCATTCACACTCGGTTAGATGGCCGTCTGTTCAATCTTTCAAGGCTGAAGGCAATAACAAAAATCAGAAGGGTCGCCATATGGGAATTGTTGTTCGCTGATGACGCTGCAGTCGTCACTCAAAGCCAACAGGAGCTTCAGAGCTTGATGAATCGCTTCACCCAAGCATGCAAGGACTTTGGCCTCACAATAAGTCTAAAGAAAACGAATGTGCTGAATCAGGATGCGGGTGCTGTACCAGTTATCACTATCGATAACTATGAATTGGCAGTGGTGCACTACTTCACATGCCTGGGGTCTACCATCAATGACAAGCTCTCACTGGACACATAAATTGACAGCCGCATTGGCAAAGCTGCAGCTACCTTTGCCCGCCTCACATAGCGTGTTTGGGGAAACTCCAAACTCACAACGAAGACCAAGGCTGCGGTATATAACGCTTGCGTCACCAGCATACTCCTATTTGGCAGCGAGACGTGGACAACCTATGCTAAGCAAGAAAGAAGGCTCAATACCTTCCATTTACGGTGTCTACGCCACATCCTCGGCATCTCGTGGAAAGATAAAGTGACAAATGTCGAGGTGTTGTCATGTGCTAGCCTTCAAAGCATGTATACACTGCTTAGACAGCGCAGACTACGCTGGCTTGGCCATGTCCGCCGCATGGAAGATGGTCGCATCCGGAAAGATAACTTCTACAGGCAACTAGCAGATGGCAAAAGAACAGTTGGGCGACCGCAGCTGAGGTTCAAAGATGTGTGCAAGAGAGATATGAGGGCACTGGACATAAATCCAGCAACGTTGGAGGATAAAGCTGCCGATCGCACCAAGTGACGATGCTATTTATGGCGCATCTCAGATTGGGCGAAAAGAAGCTCACACAACAAGCCGAAGAGAGGAGAAAACATCAGGAAAATAAGAAGCTGAGGGCTGTCACCTCAAGGGTGCATTGCCATAGTCAGTTATGACTGATGGGGCTATTATTATTATATCCAAACATTATGCATAATACTGGATCTCCTTCTGTTTATTATTTTTGGTTTGATGTTTTTTGTTTGTCTTTTTATTGGTTTTGTTTGGTTTTATCTTCTTTTTTTTTTCTTTTTGTTATTTGTTGGTTAATTTTTATTTTATTTTTTTAATGCACGCAAAATTGGCAATTTTGATTCGCCCTATTTGCTATGATTGGACAGGAGATGTGATGTCACTTTCGCGTATCGGCAATTACTCCTTTTATTTGCAATTTAAAACAATATATATCCTAATTATAACCCCTCAGAGGTTGAATGGGATATGTCTCATCATCAGACTGAAAAAAGGTCACCTTGTTGTAAATATCATATTAAAAAAATTAAACAGTACACAATAATTATTTGGGGGGGGGGGGGGGGGGGGGAGGGGGAACTGGTTTCTGCTCTGAAAGTCCCCGGCAAACTAGATCCGGAATCTGTGATATAAAGTGTTGTAACGTCTGTACTATAATATAATTATTAACCCATTTCAACGCACCGGTCTATTTAACAGCACAAATTGGGTACAGGGACAATTTTAACACCAGTTTGAAATCAGTCACCAAGAAACCAGTCATCAAGAAATCAGTCACCAAGAAACCAGTCACCAAGAAATCAGTCACCAAGAAACCAGTCACCAAGAAATCAGTCACCAAGAAACCAGTCATCAAGAAATCAGTCACCAAGAAACCAGTCATCAAGAAATCAGTCACCAACAAACCAGTCATCAAGAAATCAGTCACCAAGAAACCAGTCATCAAGAAATCAGTCACCAAGAAACCAGTCACCAAGAAATCAGTCACCAAGAAAACAGTCATCAAGAAACCAGTCACCAAGAAACCAGTCAACAAGAAACCAGTCACCAAGAAACCAGTCATCAAGAAATCAGTCACCAAGAAACCAGTCATCAAGAAATCAGTCACCAAGAAACCAGTCATCAAGAAATCAGTCACCAAGAAACCAGTCACCAAGAAATCAGTCACCAAGAAACCAGTCATCAAGAAATCAGTCACCAAGAAACCAGTCACCAAGAAATCAGTCACCAAGAAACCAGTCATCTATCATCATCATCATTACCATTTTCATTCAGTCTCTTTCTATTATTACGGAGCCACCACTACAGCTGATCCCCCTTGCAGGGAGTCCGCACCCAAGTATTGACATGTTCTTACAGCGGTAGTTTTTGTAGCAATGTGTTTTACATGCTGTGGTTGGAAGCTTCTTGCACAACCTCATATTAGTTGCCTTGTACGACATGTTTGAGGGAACTGTAGTTATATTCTTCTTTCTTTTTGTTTTGTCACATGAGGGACCCTCGGAAACCCCACGTGACAGACTCATACTACTGTACAACCTTTTGAACAATAACCATCTCCATACTACTTAACACTGCATCTGCTAACCACACACGAACATAAATAGCAACAAAAATTCTAAGTCTGTGGTAGGGCCTAATCTCAATAATTATAATTATTATTATATCATCCTTCTCTTCTACCTTTCGGTTCCCTGTGCAGAATCTCCCTACATTAATATCAATCCAAACCTCATATATTGCATTATCTGTTCAACTTCTTACCGTCTTCTTAATACCATTTTGTCTGCGTCTCCATGTCTCTTCTTTATGTTTGTTCTACATCCTTCTGCCTCTTAACAAGAAGGTCCCAGAACAAAGCCTGCCTTCTGCTTTTAGGTGCTTTCCTTCCCCGGCGTGAATCCAAACCATTGCTAGTCTATATATCTTCTTATAATACTTTGATATTTTTCTTAAGCGATGTGGTAGCACGGCCTTCTATGTTTTACCGATTCCCAGGACCTGACGTAACTTTTACATCTGTCTGATATATTGACGTCACTGTGTAAGTAAAACAGAAGGTACGTCCGACACAGGATAATGTGAAATACGATTTTTTTTTGTTGGACCACCTTCTATGTTGCTTATATATTGACGTTACTAATTTGGGCACATTTAAAAGTAGTGCCAGGCTCTGGCAATATATGATATGAGATTTGTCCTGTCTGCCTGTTGTAATCAGCATTTGTCTTTGGTCACTTCCAATGTCTTCCCGGATTCTGTTGGTGCAAGTGTCTGCAATGCCAACTGATACTCAGGTAAGATAATACTAGACATATGAACCATGTGAAGAATTATGTACTAATTACCAAGCAGAGATTACAGTAATAAACAACACACTCACAGCAATACATGCCAATGAAAACCATGAATTATAATCAGATCATAATCTAACTCAATCAAAATCATACATTTTTGGAAGAATACCTTAAAACTGAATATGAAGAAATAATACAGCTGGCTGCAACGATTGACAGTCTGCTAAATACATACATCATCGGAGTCACTTTTCAGTGGCTACCATGACACACAGAAATACCAGACTATGACAAAGCAGACAGACTAGCAAAACTAGGGGCAAGTATGTTTCTTACAAATACTCGAGCAAACAGGCAGACAGCTAAACTAATACTACAAAACAACTTCAAAGAGGAATGGCTGACCCGATGGACAAAAGGGTCTACTGGACATGCCATGTACAAAGAAATGACCCATCCAAACATAAATGACAACATCAGCAACTTATGACGTGGTGGGCAGAACACAATTCTTGCTAGCAAGAACAGAACACACGAGACTCAACAAGCATTTAAACAAATTAAACCCCTCACACGTGCCTAAATGCTGCAACTTTACCCTTGACTAGAAAGAAGAAAGCTATTGACGGGCTCCTCAACAGCTACAAACACTCTGTACCACTCCACTCAACAGCTACAAACACTCTGTACCACTCCACTCAACAGCTACAGAATACATGCCAATTCTTCAACTTGGCAATGGCTGGTAAAGAGCGACAAGCTCAGGCAGTAGTAGACAAGTGTTCTGTACTCAAAATAGCTGCTCACACATTTCTATTTGTATTCTCTTTACATAGCTGACGCATTTCATTTCTTTCAATACCTGCATCATTCTTCCCTGCGCCAAACTGCGAAAGATCCTGCTCAAGGAAATGCGGTACTCAAGAAACAGATGGATAGGCGGTTAGGGTCACACGCCTTTAACATTGGCGGAAAAAGTATTTTCCAGTAGACGTTGTCCCATAGAATAAAAGAAAGCAACTGAAATAAATTGTCTTTTATTTTATTGTTTCACGTTCTCTAAAAGTAATCTAAAGCGCACATTGTATTTTTCGTACCGACACGCCACTGCCCGGCTTACGAAACTTGTATCCCAAAGGAATAGTTCGGCTCACAGCAACTATCGATTGTTTCTTCACCTTTAATGTTTTTCATTTGCCTTCATTACTGGTATACGTACACACACACACATACCTCACACAAACCGGCACGAAAAACAATACACCCAGTCCCACCTCACAAAGCCAGCTAATACATTTTTACCCATAGGTAGATTATAAGTCAAATTAATTTCCCGCTGACATTTTAATTTTGGGTTCAGAACGCTCGACACGCAAAGGGCAGTAATATACTTAATTAACTCGATACTGGCATAAAATTCGTGTAACATTGCAAATATCCATTCAAGTGATATTTTAACTTAGGCAGCATGGAAGTCTCCAAATCTCACTGGCACTTGCATGATCACAACAATACTGTATATCCATTTTCCAGAATACTAGGACCAGATCTTTGAGGCCGGCGTTAGCTGTGTTTGTGACAAAACGATAACTGAATTGTAAATGTTTTTTACTAACTCATACTGCGACATAAGGTATAGAATTTCTTAAGAGCCGCTTGATATGCCCACTTGGTTTTAGTCCAAATTTGAATCAAAATTTAGAAACATTTCTGGCCATGAGCTGGTTGAAATCATTTTAAGACTTCTGTTGATCACGTATTTCAAACTGGTAGCACAACACATTCTGTTGCTTAATTTTTGCGTTTTTGTAACCAATGGGTACGTTGCTAGGTACTTATAAACAAGGTTGTTATAATAACAAGATAACATCAGCAACACAACCACAATGGGATAATAAAAGCAATGAGACTTTATCATCACGAACACAGTGGAATAGCAACCGCAAGATAATATCAACAATACAACCACTCTGGAAAGGTAACGGAAATATGACATCAGCACCACGAACAAACGCAAAATTAACAGTAACATCAGCACCGCCGACGTAATAGAAAAGTAACCACAGGATGACATCAGCATCGCGACCACAGTAGAAAATTTACAAGCCACCTCTCACGAGAAGCCAAGAATCTAAATATCGACATACTTCCATGATGGGCTACGACCATTTATATTAAAAAGGCCAGACATTACTCATACAGCAAGTATAGAATAATGACGTTGCTATATTATGCGATACAGACGCTTGAAAATATATAAAATCTCGTCCCCATACGTCGCCCTTCATACTAGAAGATGTCATGCCATCTTCACTATGGTGTCGGTGTGCCAGCGTGACAGTCCAGTGACCATATAGATTTGTTTATTCTCCAGACTAAGTTTCGTTTAAACAATTGTTCAATGGTGTGTGTTGCAGTGGAACGAAAGGCTATACGCCTCAGATGTAGATTCCTACTACGTTGTAGAGGAGAGTGAAAACCTCAGTTACCATGTTCTCTGACTAACCCAGCTGTTTTTTGCAGCTTGTTATTTGTCATTACCACCACCATAATATGTACAATGTTAATTTGACAACACAACTTCTTGACATCACACCAAGTACGCTAGATGATATATCAACTACAGATGCAGTTATGTTTATTGAGGAAGATCCCAGAACACAGCGATGGTTCGAAAGTAAATATCAAATAGCATCTCAAAAATTTTAGAGTGTTCATAGTTGTCTTCCTAGAGGCTGGAATACATTCTAAGTCGTCAGTCGTTTATATCAAGTCCTAAGTTGCCTTTTTGGTCACGTCATCAAGTATTTAAAATAGTTTGTTGCGAATCACTGACCTAGCTTCTTGTTAATAAATCTGTAGTTAACTTTGTTGTTCTTTGCTGCAATTCTCATCAGGTTAAAGGGGCTTCTATAAGTCGAAAGTTGTAATGGCCCCGTTTCTAAAATGGTTAGAAGCACTCTTGCTATAATGTTCTCATGAGTAGTGAGTAGCCTAGCATCACACTGAGATTGGTTGTAGCTTTATAAAGTCAATGGTCGAAACGAAAGAATATTTTCTTTATAAAGTCTCTTGACGAAACGAAAGTTTACTTTCTCCTATCTCACGTGGTCACTACTAGTTAGAACTTAATAGTTAGTTACCTCAATATGCTGACGAATCTCACCAAGGCTGCTGTAGGTAGTGCTGGACGTTTCTGCTCCAGAGTACGTAAGTTTCCTAAATTGTTACTAGAAAAGTCCGGGCAACGCTGGGTACTAACAGCTGGTTCTAACTACAAGTCAGCACTTCTGTCTGCTGTCTACTTCTACATGGTGGATTCCGAGCTCTCTCCTCTGACTGTACTAATTCTAGTATTTATACTGTCAATTTGTCCTTGGTACTTGTTTTTCTCTATCGTTCCATGGGAAAATGTCATGATTTCATAATTTGTTAACCTGACCTCCGTATGAAATGCTGATCTCAGCATTTATCTTTTAAATCTAATAACTCTTTCTCACGCCCCAATTATGCACAGCAGTATACTTCTACGTATATTCTCCTTAAAACAAATACCAAACTATCAATCATTCATATACAATGTCCCTTTCCCACGCACAGGTGTTCATCACTCAAAATTAAAATCGAATTCATTTTTCCTAAATGCATCTTATCTCTATCTACATTTCATTCCCTTCTCTTACTAATAAAATAAGCTGTCCGTCCAAATTATATTACTTTGATTTTTGATGTTATTGTCATAATTGTCGTTTTCATGTCCACTGTTTATAGTTACATCCACGAGATGTCGTCTGTTTACAGTTACATCTCATAAATTCAACAAAGCCACTTTCCAAATACATTGTTTTGTTTTTGGGCTGTCAATTCTAGAATGACCTTCACCAGTGTGAAAACCATGGTATAAAACTTAAAAACTTGTCACTCGAATTTTCAACAACACAAAATGACCTGCACTTAACGCCAACTATATTACCAGTGCGGCTTTGTTTAGTCTAACCAAATTACTTTGATTGACAGTTCACGATCTCCAGTTCAACTTGGGGTGAGGCTGACCTTTAGTTTCAGTTTTGTAACTATTAGAATGTGAGAAATAATTACTAATTACGTTAAGTTAGCAAAACAATGCTCCAGACGTTGTTGTATTATTCCCCTTTTCCTTATTATTTGTTAATGTTTTACTTTGTAACGCAGATGTTTGTTTATGCATCTGAGCATTGCACGGTCACGTCGGCATAACACGGGAAGTAACAGCTACCAGTTATAAGCATCTTGTCCAGCTGGCGTAGGGCATGGCGTCGGGGCTACTTCTGACAGTGGGAGAGGTTCTAGGATGTAACTGGATAGCTACAGCCCGCTTAAAGCTGGACAGCCCCCAATTAATTAGATGTTGTCCCGCCATTGTCTGCTTTCCCCATTGGGTAAACATTTATTACACATAAGGGAGGGAAACCCGAGGCCTGTAAACAGTAAATTAATATGAAACAAATATAAAGGTATGTTATCAGGCACTCGCAGGAAATAAAGAAGTAGAACACTAGACAACAGAAGAAAAAAAATCCTGGGTAAGCCACTCATGTCTGTTGTTTTTCTGTTGTCTAGTGTTCTACTTCTTTATTTCCTACGAGTGCCTGATAACTTACCTTTATATTTGTTTCATATCAATTTCCCCATTGGGTGCATGGGGATTAGGGTCAAACCCGAATTGTGGGCAGAAAATTTTGCACCAAGCAATAATCACAAAACAAGAAATAATAGAAAGAAACGAACTATCAGACTGGGATGTTAGAACGTCCGGACTATGTTGATTGGACTATCCGAAAACCTGCAGGACATAAACAATGTCAGGAAGACAGCCATAATCAACGACGAACTTAAACGACTTCAGGTGGATATAGCTGCACTACAGGAAACGCACATGGAGGGCTCTGAAATGGTGAGTAAGAAGGTCTACACATTTTATTGGCAAAGAAAAGACCTTAATAAAACTAGAGAACATGGAGTAGGGTTTGCGGTTAAAAAAAAATCACTAACTAAAATGGTTGAACCAGGTAAGAATGGATGCGAACGACTGTTAACGCTCTGCCTGCAAACTAGTGCATGGTCCCATCACTCTTGTCAGTGTGTATACTCCTACTCTGTACTCTGTTTCGGAAGCTAAAGACGAATTCAACGAGAATCTCGCAGCAGTCATCAAAAGCACACATAGGCAAGAACAACTTGTTCTCCTTAGTGACTTCCGTGCTAGAGTGGATGCCGATAATGTTTCATGGCCTTCATGTCTGGGCAGGTTTAATATTGGCAAAGATGAATAAAAATGGACAACAGAGTATTTACTGAGGGTCTTCAAAGGTGTCTACCTTTCGCTCAAGATTACTCTTGGCAGAGATGTGAATTGAAGAATGGTGATTCAATTCTAAGGAGCCTCATAGGAATTTAAAGAAATCAAGTACTAACGGCTGATAGGATCCAGACCGTGTACACTTTTTATCTTTCCTGACCTTCTATGAGTTCGGATTTTGCTCGTCCTGATGAGCCCCCAACTGATTTATCTCAGTACAATATTTCTTAAATAGCTCTGTTATAAGTATTTAAAATGACTGAGACATACGGGTGCAGTTCACTCAAAAAAGCTAAATCAACTACAGATTTGTATATTTACAGATAACAAAATTTATAATAGTCAATTATCGTAGACAACTGTAAAATAAATAAGGGTGGGGCGAATTTAGATAATCTCTAAAATTTCCTCACAGGTGATGGTCTGATTTAAAAATGTCTTTCTGATTTTAAAATAGTTCACTTGGCAGCTTTGAATGGGTGCTTAGCTGCCAGTAAAATGTCGGTTGGTTTCTGCTCAAGCCGATATTGGTTTTTGCAGGTTATGAACTGGTTCACTCTCGTCACTGGTCAAGTCTGGTGGCTGCAACACGTCCCTCGTAGTATCGTGGGGTAATTGCGAAGATGATCCAGTGTCTGTTAAGACCCGTTTGCTGTAGGTGTCTAGCCTTGACTACAGGCCACTTATACCACTCACTTGTTCCACAAATAGCACCACCAATTGGTACCACCGACTAGTAACATGAAATAAGAGAGACACAAATACCCTCCTAAGTATTGGGTTTCCTGAAATAAATCAAGAGCCCCTGTAGTGGTTTTTGATGGTACTGTATTGTTGTGATATCACCTAGTGTGATGCATGAGGTCAGCTGTGAAGGCTCCTGAGATAAATGTAGCTGTGAATTTACAGAAGGCCCTTCTTGCTACCCCTTACGACCTCACACATATCTTTTTTTCTAATGAATGTGGCTACGTTAAAAAATCTAGGGTACTGAATGTAAGGTGTTGTATTAATATATACAAACAC
Source organism: Oreohelix idahoensis (assembly GCA_024509875.1). NCBI lineage: Eukaryota > Metazoa > Mollusca > Gastropoda > Stylommatophora > Oreohelicidae > Oreohelix > Oreohelix idahoensis. Next base: position 214,896 of record JAMPIV010013315.1, read on the forward strand.
ACACACAGATATTTAATAAGTCCAATAATATTAATAAACTTTATAACACACTGAACTAACTCAAGCTGTGTAAAATTTGGATATTAAATTTTCTTTAAGTTTATTTGTTCTGAACCAAGGTTTTATTTTGGTCAGAACATATGAAAGGTTTTGAATTTATGAAAGAAATGCATGAATATATGGCATAATAAATGAAAGGTGTGTACATATGAATTTTACAAGACTAGTTAATATTACTACTGTTTATATTTGTAATTTATCTGGGAGAACGATTAATGGATGTGCTGATGGAGTGGCCTCATCACTCCCTGTCTATGGTTACTAAACATTGTCCATTACTGACGGGAGGAATACAAGTTTTCTTTCCCACCATGGTATGTTTTAGTTAATGGGAATATAGTTGGTGTTAGTTATGAAATAAATTGGTGAATTTCCAGCAGGCCAGACGCTCACGTATCTTTGACTGAGTAGTTCTGGTGCTGGAATCTGGTGGCCCCACCTCTCCGTGCTTGGGGGCTATATATGCTGCTCTGCCAAAATTCTCGCCTGCACGGGTCCACACTTGGATTTCTCAACATATCATTTGACACCACTTTGGTGCCAAATAAAAAACTCACAGTTCTGAAATAAAAGTATTGGGTCATGTGTCAGAACTCTACCTCCTGAGCCACTTCTACACTCAACATTATACAACAACACCACATAGACGGGGTCAGATCTCTCTGACCATACAGCACACCTTACCAAGTTGGTTTCACATAGTATAAGTTCCCCAAAACTACATATTCTGAAATATGTTCATTAGCTTCCTGCCATTGAATAGGATAGGTGATATATTCCACTGATCTCAACACTTGATCCGCCCTTCATAATCCTTGCTGGCGTTTATGTATTTTGTTTGTCTCTAGACCCTGATCTGGGGCTGGGGGTCTAGAGCGAATCCTTACTTGTTGTAAGGGCTAGATTTTGATATGGCAGTATCAAATCACTCGAAATATTAAACAATATAAAAATATTCAAAGAAATACTTTCAGTCTTACCAGAATTATGAATAGAGAACACAGTATATGCTAGCAAAACTCAGCTGAGCTGCTGGCTCTAGTATGGCGTCCCTCTAAATATTTCAATTAGCTTCTGGGAATTACACCACTAAATAATTACTGTGTCTACCACTGGACAACTTATGATGAATGGCAAAGATGCGCGTCTGAGCGCCGATATTATGTTTTTCTGTGGCCAATCACCGAAGTTTTTCCTTTTCAAATTCCAACCCCCTTCCAAAAAGTCAGTTCAGTCATACCTCAGTCAAGTATGTATTATTGTCTGTTGGTCCGTCTGTCTCTACTTGCGTTTCACAAAAAAACACACTTGTTTTTTGAACCAATCCTGCCTTCCCCTACACAATTTTGCCTTTAAAGTTATTTTTAGCCACAACTTTCCTTAACACCCTCCCTCTTTCATTCTAACTAGATTTTAGCACTTGCGTCTCAAGGCTGCATTTTTTTTGAAAATTAGTGACATGTTTTTGTTTCAATGCAGTCGCTCGCTGATATGAACAACACAGTCTTTTGTCAATATCTTCATTATTATCTATCCGTCTGTATAAATGAAAGCATATTATTTCTCTGCTCAAGATGGGCCATCCGGCCAGCTAGGTTTTATATTCCTAACATTATTATTAAGAAAAAGTTACTTTTCAAGGTTAGTTGTTTTTTTTGAAATATGTTCGAGCATCTTCTGTAAGGCGTTTGCCGCTGAATTCAAATAAAGGACGCAGTATCGCAAAAGCGTCCAAGAAATGACTGTTGCGTATAATAGCTAAGGTCCCTTTTGTCGATTTCTTTACCTTGTGTCAACTTGGGGACGTGAATTTTTTTCCTTTCCCCCCAATTGCGTCTTTTTAGCCTTGCTAGTTTCAAGCACGTGTTCAGTCATATTTTTCCTTTTGATCTCCGTTCTCATCCCGTTCCAAGGGTTACGTTTTGCTTTCACGTCTAGCAAGTTAGTTTCCATGGCGGGTAGTGACCCGCGGCCTGGGCGATCATGTACTTGAGTAACTTACGCATTATTTTTATCCCTACTTTTTATCTTTGGAGATATTTTAACGTTGTATCACGGTTAATTTTATCACACATCTCCCCACTTGAAAACATGCCTACGGCAAGTTCCAAAACCAGTGATACACATAGATAAAATCACTCCTCACGCCTGCCACTACTCTAATTTTGATCACAGGGGTGCCGACTGAGGAAATCTGCACCGACATTCAATTTGCCTGGGATATATTGGATACTGAACTGATAAGGTTGAAGCAATAAAGACCACCTCAGCAATCTTGCGTTTTCATGCTTAGCCTGAGATAAGAATACGAGGGGCTGATGATCCGTCTGGACCACAAAAGTCCTACCATACAGATAGATTTGAAACTTCTTTATTGCCCAGATTAACGCTAAACATTCTTTTTCGCTTGTGGAATATCCTTGTTCCGCCTTATTCAATTTGCGGCTTGCATAAGCGACTGGGTTCAGTTCCCCATCAGGTGAAGATGATCTTTGCAACAAAGCCGCCCCGAGTCCTACATTACTTGCATCTGTTCTTACGACAAAGTCCTGTGTCAAATCAGGCAGTTTGAGAATAGGCTTGCTAGTGAGTTTGTCCTTTAAGTTTTGGAACGCTAATTCACTTTGCGCAGTCCAAATAATTTTATCTGGAAGTCCCTTGCGAGTCAGATCAGTCAGAGGAGCACAAATAGAGTTAAAATCTTTGATGTATTTTTGATAAAATCCGCATAACGACACGAATGATCGCACGTCCTTTTTTGTTTGTGGTCTAGGTGCTCTCTGCAGTTTTTCCAAGTTCTTGGGATCAGGGGTCATGTTACCCTGATATACAGTGTGTCCCAAGAATTCCAACTCTTTGCATCCAATACAACATTTTGTTGGCCTAGCCGTTAAGTTCGCCTCCCTAAGCCTATTAAATAACATTTTTAGAGCGTCAATGTGTTCTTCAAATGTCTCTGTGGCGACGAGAATATCATCCATGAAATTCGTGATACATGGGTTATTCAGGGGATCCAACAATTTACGCATCATCCTTGAAAATACACTCGGAGCATTTTTCAGTCCGAATGGTAGCATGTTGAATTCATAATGTCCATCCGAAGTGCTAAAAGCCAAATAAGGTCTCACTTCAGGTTTCACTGGAATCTGGTAATAGCCTTTACTAAGATCCACTTTTGAAAAGTATTTTGCCTTGTTTAATCTGGCAAATAACTGTTTTGTGTCTGGTAATGGATCCACTTGTCCTTCTGTGACAGCATTCAGTTTCCTGTAATCTATGCACAGTCGGTGTTCCCCAGACGGTTTTCTCAACAAGACTACACTGGAGCTAAAAAATGATTCACTGTGTGAAATAATCCCCTCCTTCAACAAATAATCTATTTCTTCTTTCAATGCCTTCTCCTTCGTGAACGGAATAGAATAGGCTCTCATACAGATTGGGTTTGAGTCTACCAGTTTCATGTCATACTGTAGCAAATGTGTATGGCCTGGTTTATCTGTTAATACATCTGTATGTTCCTCCAGAACCTGTTGAACTCTCTCCCTCTGGTTTTTAGTCAGGTGCTTACTGACTTTTACCTGTGCCGCTGTTTCACAAGGATGTAATGGGTATTCATGTGAGGTGAGTGGTTCCTTTTGCATTTGAGTTGCGATAGCCAAGGTCAGTAAGGGGGTGCTTTCCTGGAGTGGTCTGTCCAGATACTTCTTTAACAGGTTTACATGATAAACTTTCTCCTTCCCCTTTTTGTCAATTTTATAGTTTGTTCTAGACACCTTCTCTAGAACCGTATATGGACCTTGCCATCCAATTTGTAATTTATTCTGGCTACCGGGTAGTAGAAGCAGCACCTTCTCTCCCACAGCTAGTTCTCTGTCCTTTGCCTTCCTATTAAAATATGCTGCATGTTTCTTCCTGGCTTGTTTCAAATTATCATTTGCCAGTTTCCAACCAGCTTTCAAACGAGTGGTCAGTTCGTTCACGTATTGATAAGATGAGGTAACAGTCTCTTCCGCCTTCTCATCTGTCCAGGTCCTTAATAGCGCTACATCTGGATTTTTAATTTTCCATATTTATTTTTCATGGCACCCATCGGGTCCCGTCCATTAGAAGCATTATAGTGAGGACTTTTTCTTCCTAGAATCATCACTCACAAATCGACCACTACCAATTTTTTTCTTGGGTTTATCTCCCCAATTTAGATTGCTTATGAGAGATCTTCGCTCTCTTTTCTGTTCTTCCAGTTTATATAAGTCTGACCGAGGGATTGTCATCTTATCCTGGGTAAAATTTACTCTTTGTACTCGTCGCATAGTGGCCATGTTAATCCATTCAAGTGAAGACTGGGTGTGAAAAGGGGGCTCTCATTGCACTTTGTCTACCTGAGTATAATTAGTTTTCCTTCCAGGCCTAATTTTGCCCCGTGGCGTTTCTAGGTCCTGCACATATTTTCCCTTTGTGGGTGTTCCCTCATGAAATATGCCACATGCTTCTACAAAGTTCTCAATATCGACATTTACGTCGGGCCAATAGTATTTTCGAGCAATCTTTTGGCAGATGGTACCGACTTTTTCATGGTCCCCATCTTTTCCAACATGTAAGCTCCTTATCAAATTTGCCCTATATATCTTGGGAAGAACCAACTGTCCGTGACCAGTGGATCTAGTTCCTGTCTTCCTGTATAATAGTTTGTTCTTCATAAAATATTCCCTCTTGCTCGGAGGTGTGTGGCATTTGGGCAATTTTTTAAAACATGGCTTGAGTGTCCTATCCTCAGCCTGCGCCTTCCTCATCTCCTCTGGATGAGCATTTATAGGTTCACCTTCTTCCTCCTTCTTCTGTGACCTGGTCTGCACTGTCGCCATGATCACAGGTTTCTCGGGATTCCCCAAGAAGACGTATCTACACCCCAATATCAGAGGGTATTTTGGTTCATCTATCACTGCTGCTCTGATTTCTCCTTCCACATAGCGAGTTTTCACCGTTATCCTTGCGATGGGAAGTGTCATGAGTGGTATGTCCTTAGTTGCCCCTTGTATTTCCACTGTTTCTGTGGTATACTGACTTGGGTCCACTAGGCTAGACTTCACAACTGAATCATAATCCAAACCTGTATCATAAAGGCACCTTATGGTGACCCCATTACAAATAACATCCTCACAAACTGGGGGGTGATAAGGTTCCTGCTGTCCATTAGGATTAACCTTTAATCGTTGAGTCCCCGACTTCATTGCAGCAATGTTTGAAGGTTTCCTTCTACAAAATTCGGTGTTATGGTTATCTTTCTTGCACCATTTACACCATCTTTTTCCTTGGTTAAATGGTTTTCTTTCATTGGATTTTTGGTCATTGAACTGTGAGTTTCTGTCTCGATAGTCATTTCTTGGCCGTTCAAAGTTTGTCCTACCTTTATTACCCTGTTCTCTATTATCAAATTTATTAAATTGCTGTGGAGCTTTAAAATTATCTATGTGCTTCTTTTTAGCCCCACTTACCTCTGACTGGGCTGCCTGATACCTCTCAGCGACATTTAAAACCTCCCCCAACTTCTCTGCACCTTGTTCCATGAGAAATTTTCTCATGTCTGGAGCCATGGACTCTCTCAATTGCTCAATCATGATCATCTCTTTAAGATCTTGGGTCTTCCCCAGAGCAGTCCATTTCTCCAAATAGGTTTCCAGTCTGGCAGAGAATTGGTGGTATGTCTCCCCAGACAACAGTTTGGCATTTCTAAATTTCTTACGATAAAATTCACCATTTTTTTCGTACCTCAATAACAAAGCCTGCTTTAACATGTCATACTTGTCTTGGTCTTCTCTGTTCATTTTTGCGAAGACTTCATAAGAAGTACCTCTCAGTCCACGTGATAACTTTAAACTCCACCTCTCTCTCTCTCTAACCCATATGTAGTAGCTAATAACTCAAAACGTCCTAGGTACCCCTCTATGTCATTGTCTTTCTCAACAAAATGGTCTAAATGAAACCCCATAGCTGATGTTGAGGCTCCCAGACTGGGCGTAGCATCTGAGGCAAAAGGGCTGGCACCATTTTCAGGAGCCTGGCCTTGTAGCTCCAGCTCCCTTAGTCGTAATTCGTGCTCCCTTTGCAACCTTCTATCTTCTGCCTCCCTTTCGGCAGTCAATCTTTTATCTTCTGCCTCCCTTTGCTGTCGTTTTTCTTCTGCCTCAATCTGCAGCCTCTTAGTCTCAGCCTCTAACCTCTTCTCTTCAGCCAACCTTTCAGACTCTAATTTTCTTTCAGCCTCTTTTTCTAATCTTCTTTCTTTTCGTTCAATATACTTATCACATTCAGCCGTTACATATTGAATTAAAACCTGACCATCCATTCCCATATCCTTTGCCGTTAGCACAGCAGCTGATCTGAACTTTGCCAGCTCCGCCATACTTTTTAGACAATTTAGCAATGAGCAAGATAAATCTCTAACCACTAAAGTAATTCTAATTACTATAGTCTAAAATAAGTCTAATTAGCCAGTTAACTAATTAATTACCACTGGCTGTGAAGATTCACCAACTTTTAATTTCACTTTTAAGGGACACTTTTAATTTTCCCAATGTGTTCCCCTAATTTTATTCTCCCACCAGGAGATCCTAATATTACAAGTTTAGTTAATTATCCCGGACGAGCCCCCAATATATGTAGTGGTTTTTGATGGTACTGTATTGTTGTGATATCACCTAGTGTGATGCATGAGGTCAGCTGTGAAGGCTCCTGAGATAAATGTAGCTGTGAATTTACAGAAGGCCCTTCTTGCTACCACTTACGACCTCACACATATCTTTTTTTCTAATGAATGTGGCTACGTTAAAAAATCTAGGGTACTGAATGTAAGGTGTTGTATTAATATATACAAACACACACACAGATATTTAATAAGTCCAATAATATTAATAAACTTTATAACACACTGAACTAACTCAAGCTGTGTAAAATTTGGATATTAAATTTTCTTTAAGTTTATTTGTTCTGAACCAAGGTTTTATTTTGTTCAGAACATATGAAAGGTTTTGAATTTATGAAAGAAATGCATGAATATATGGCATAATAAATGAAAGATGTGTACATATGAATTTTACAAGACTAGTTAATATTACTACTGTTTATATTTGTAATTTATCTGGGAGAACGATTAATGGATGTGCTGATGGAGTGGCCTCATCACTCCCTGTCTATGGTTACTAAACATTGTCCATTACTGACGGGAGGAATACAAGTTTTCTTTCCCACCATGGTATGTTTTAGTTAATGGGAATATAGTTGGTGTTAGTTATGAAATAAATTGGTGAATTTCCAGCAGGCCAGACGCTCACGTATCTTTGACTGAGTAGTTCTGGTGCTGGAATCTGGTGGCCCCACCTCTCCGTGCTTGGGGGCTATATAGGCTGCTCTGCCAAAATTCTCGCCTGCACGGGTCCACACTTGGATTTCTCAACATATCATTTGACACCACTTTGGTGCCAAATAAAAAAAAACTCACAGTTCTGAAATAAAAGTATTGGGTCATGTGTCAGAACTCTACCTCCTGAGCCACTTCTACACTCAACATTATACAACAACACCACATAGACGGGGTCAGATCTCTCCAAGTTGGTTTCACATAGTATAAGTTCCCCAAAACTACATATTCTGAAATATGTTCATTAGCTTCCTGCCATTGAATAGGATAGGTGATATGTTCCACTGATCTCAACACTTGATCCGCCCTTCATAATCCTTGCTGGCGTTTATGTATTTTGTTTGTCTCTAGACCCTGATCTGGGGCTGGGGGTCTAGAGCGAATCCTTACTTGTTGTAAGGGCTAGATTTTGATATGGCAGTATCAAATCACTCGAAATATTAAACAATATTAAAATATTCAAAGAAATACTTTCAGTCTTACCAGAATTATGAATAGAGAACACAGTATATGCTAGCAAAACTCAGCTGAGCTGCTGGCTCTAGTATGGCGTCCCTCTAAATATTTCAATTAGCTTCTGGGAATTACACCACTAAATAATTACTGTGTCTACCACTGGACAACTTATGATGAATGGCAAAGATGCGCGTCTGAGCGCCGATATTATGTTTTTCTGTGGCCAATCACCGAAGTTTTTCCTTTTCAAATTCCAACCCCCTTCCAAAAAGTCAGTTCAGTCATACCTCAGTCAAGTATGTATTATTGTCTGTTGGTCCGTCTGTCTCTACTTGCGTTTCACAAAAAAACACACTTGTTTTTTGAACCAATCTTGCCTTCCCCTACACAATTTTGCCTTTAAAGTTATTTTTAGCCACAACTCTCTTTCATTCTAACTAGATTTTAGCACTTGCGTCTCAAGGCTGCAATTTTTTTTGAAAATTAGTGACATGTTTTTGTTTCAATGCAGTCGCTCGCTGATATGAACAACACAGTCTTTTGTCAATATCTTCATTATTATCTATCCGTCTGTATAAATGAAAGCATATTATTTCTCTGCTCAAGATGGGCCATCCGGCCAGCTAGGTTTTATATTCCTAACATTATTATTAAGAAAAAGTTACTTTTCAAGGTTAGTTGTTTTTTTTAAATATGTTCGAGCATCTTCTGTAAGGCGTTTGCCGCTGAATTCAAATAAAGGACGCAGTATCGCAAAAGCGTCCAAGAAATGACTGTTGCGTATAATAGCTAAGGTCCCTTTTGTCGATTTCTTTACCTTGTGTCAACTTGGGGACGTGAATTTTTTTCCTCCCCCCCCCCCAATTGCGTCTTTTTAGCCTTGCTAGTTTCAAGCACGTGTTCAGTCATATTTTTCCTTTTGATCTCCGTTCTCATCCCGTTCCAAGGGTAACGTTTTGCTTTCACGTCTAGCAAGTTAGTTTCCATGGCGGGTAGTGACCCGCGGCCTGGGCGATCATGTACTCGAGTAACTTACGCATTATTTTTATCCCTACTTTTTATCTTTGGAGATATTTTAACGTTGTATCACGGTTAATTTTATCACAGCCCCTCCTCCCCCTCCTTTTTCATTCCACCATCCCATCTGCCTCAGAACTTTACCCTTTCTGAGCATTAATATTAATCCCAGTGAGCGGAAAACATCCATTGCATTTATATTAAACATGTTTACATTTACATTTACACTGGTTGAAAAGGTTGATATAATAAGAATGTACATCAGTTCTATCATCATCCACTTTCTGCTCCATATGGAACTTGGGACTACCTCTGCTTTTGGTTCGCTATGAGAAACCCGCATATAGCAATCACCAGCTCTTGCATTGGTGGTTCATGAAACCATCATTCTATATGCTGCTTGTCAGCCTCGTATGACATGGACATCCACTAGCAATTTTCAGTCGTCACTCAAAGTCAACAGGAGCTTGAGAGCTTAATGGACTGGTTAACCCAAGCATGCAAAGACGTTGATCTCGCAGTAAATCTAAAGAAAACAAATGTGCTCGGTCAGAATGTGGATATTCATATCAGGAGACCCCATACTTAAAAAGAGGCATTTGTTTCCTCTTAGTTTATGATACAGGTTGCCAGCAGTCAACGCTAGACACCTACATCAGATAGGTCTTGAAGACGTTTGCCTGGACAATCTAAGTAGTTACCTCGGCCATGCCGAAAGGGGCGTGCTGCTGCCAAAGTATCTGACTCCTGAAGAGAAGAAACAGTCCGAAACACCTCTGGGAACCAGCAGTGACCGAACCCAAGATCATCGACGAAGGATTGCCAACCCCTGGCTAGTTAAGTATCAAATTACTGGCCCAGCAGTGACTCTGTAGAATATCCACCCAAATCATCACATGAAGAGAAAAATTACTTCTTTGTTTTCCTTGTTAAAGTAACTTTATTCATTTATATTTTGTTAACCAATAATTGGTTACATAGAGCTATAAAAGTAAAGTTGTACTGAATTACCTTCAGCTTGGGGTTTCTAAAATACGAGTCTAAATTTTTCCTTACAAAAGGAGCGGAGAATAATAAATTCATAACAGCTTAGATTATCTCAGTTGCTATGCTTGCCTTTCCATAAATTCCTGTGAGGCTTCGTGAAATAGAAGCATCATTCTTCTATTTATATCTTTAATAATAATAATAAATTCTGTAAGCACCAAACACGGCGCATAAGGCAGAAACCAGTGCTCTCCAGGTTGTTCGTTGTGACGCCACTCCTCTTAGCTCTTGCACATTATTTAGGCCCATTTATATCTTTGCCAAGAGTAAACTTTACCCGGTGTTAGCTCATTATTGAACCACTGTCTCTGAGCAGGAGAGACAATCCGGCAACAGCTATAGGGGAGTGAAGTGTTAGAGACTTTCCTATTCTAGGTCCAGCATCGATAGGTGGGGTAACCAGTCCCCTACCTCGCAAATTTTTCCTTTCCTAACTCAAGAGCAAAATCAGGTACCTATTTACAGCTTGGTAGACTGGAATGTGACGATACCGTGAATCGAACCCACCACCTTTGCCGCGAGAGACCAGGGCTCTAACCACTTTGTCAATCGGAAGGTAAAGATGGTCACATAGCAGATACTGCCGAAGGGAGGGAAGTGTTAGAGACTTCACTATACTAGGTCGTCCAGCGTCGAGAGATGGGGTGACCAGTTCCCTTCCTCACTGCATTTTCCTTCCCTAAATCAAGAGCAAAGTCAGGTACGTATTTACAGCTGGGTAGATTGGAGCGCGTAGATACTGTGAATCTAACCCGGCACCTGCGCCGTGAGAGACTAGAGCTCTAACCACTCTGACAGTCGGACGCTCACACTGGCACGCACTGTCACAAAAACGCCCTGGTCTTGGGTTGCATGCTTTCGTATTTGGATCCACCCCTGCCTCCGCTCCAATAAATTATACAAGTATGTATAAGCATTCTTCTATAGATCGCTGTTACTGTTACCCTGAAAATTGGGGGGGGAGCTGCGTGGTGGGGAATTAAATTATGATTGATATTTTAAATTTTCTGCCACTTGTTCAACATAAGAACATATTGTGCCATAGTGCAGAATGTTATGTGAATTGTATGGTACTGCCTTTAACAAAATCATGCCATGACACCCTGTCCCAATGCCAAGAGCTCAGTCCTTCGATGTTTCCCTCACGCCTGTCATTTCTGTCTCCATATCTCTTCTCCGTGAGTTTGTCGGTCTGCCTTACCTCCATTACCCTAGGTGTTCCAGCAAAAAGACTACCTAGTAATACTATCAACAGTGTGTTGTCCTACCCATTGCCATGGGTCTTCTTCTCCTCTCTTGTTGCACTGTCACGTGTCTGATTCTTGTTATCAGTTCCACATTGATGTTCTTGTCGCATCGTTTCAAATCTTCTGTTCTAGGCAAGCATCCATTTATGAAAGTCTGTAACTTCTTGATTGCTGTTTTTTGTTGTTTTTCATGTTTGACAGCCATACAATAAGACATTTTATATTACGTTGTATAAATATACCGTGCTGTACTGTAGGATGTTACGTCAATAAAACATGTTATTTTGTAGAATTATTATTTAACTGTATCGCGCCCTTTTTATACGTACATATTAAAAAATACTCCCACGGAAACGCGAATTCGTGTATAATTTCTACCGACTACTAATTATGTGTGGGTCTAGTGGATGCAATTCCATTCCCAAAATGCGTACTATTTAGTGAGTCCTCTCACAACAGACAAGATTAGGGTAGGATGAGTGACACGGCACGCGCGTGTGTTGTTTCGCTACCGGTTGACGGTCTCACGGGACTAAGTCAGGCCACTGCGCATGCGTGGCTGTCCATTTGTATGGAACATAAATAATTAAGGGAGCTCACGTACTGAAGCAAAGCGGGAGAGGGGGGGGGGGGGGGCACTCCAAAAGAGGAAAATTAATTACGAAGACCGCTTTCATTAGAGTATATTTTTTTTTTATAGATTTTAGAAAATGTTGTCCCTTGTAATGAAGGAACATAGATCTCTGTTCCATGACGTAATATCCATTGACCTCGAGTACGTATTAGATGAATTAAAATTTCATCATCATCATCAACATCCTTTTGGCGTGGGACTATCGCTGTAGCTGATCCCTAGGATTTCTTGTGCCCTTGCAGCGGTAGTTTGTGTAATAACTAGTTTTACATGATGGTGTAACCAGCCCCATGCAAAATCAAATAAAGAGGGGAAACATGAGGCCTGTAAACAGTAAATAAAAAAATATTAAACACATAAAGGTATGTTTCAACTGCTCGTGAGATATAAAGAAGCAGAAAGCTAGACAACAGAAATACAACAGAAGTGAGTGGCTTACCGGAGAATCGAACCCTGGACCTTCCGAACGGCACCCGCGCCTAGCTAGTGGTACCTAGATGGCCGGGAGGATAGTGTGATTCGCTTCTGTAACTAGGCGGGGGTGCCGTTGGAAAGGTCCAGGGTTCGATTCTCTGGTAAGCCACTCACTTCTGTTGTATTTCTGTTGTCTAGCTTTCTGCTTCTTTATTTCTCACAAGCGCCTGAAACATACCTTTATGTGTGTAATATTTATTTATTTCCCAGGCACAATCTGATGTTAGCTGCCTCTTGCGACATGCCTGAGAAGCAATAATCCTATTATCTCTATCTTCTAAGTGATCCCTGGGAGTTACAAAGGACAATTAACTGTTAGCTTAGCCATAACATATAGCTTAGCCATAAATTAATATTAGACAAACATAAAGGTATGTTTTCAGGCACTCGTAAGAAATAAAGAGGTAGAACACTTGGACAACAGAAAAACAACAGACGTGAGTGGCTTACCCAGGGTTCGAACCCCGTACCTTCCGTACGACAACTCCGCCTAGCTATCAAGCGAATCACACTGACCCCACGGCCAGCTAGGCATCCCCAAAAAAAGATGCTTTGCTGGCTATTTATCAGTACGAAACACACAAGATAACACCGGAAGTATACAGTGGGCAACTCAGCCCTTAAATGACGCAATCACTTCTGTTGTTCTCCTATTAACAGTATGTGTCAGTCCAAACAAGACAAAGACCTTGATACTGGGTCCAGTAAATAGTAGAAGACTTAAGGACATTAGTATAGAACAGAGGGTAGGTTTCTGGTATTGTATAAACATAAATAACACATAAGGAAGGGAAACCCGAGGCCTGTAAACAGTAAATTAATATTAGACAAACATAAAGGTATGTTTTCAGGCACTCGTAAGAAATAAAGAAGTAGAACACTTGGACAACAGAAAAACAACAGACGTGAGTGGCTTACCCAGGGTTCGAACCCCGTACCTTCCGTACGACAACTCCGCCTAGCTATCAAGCGAATCACACTGACCCCACGGCCAGCTAGGCATCCCCCAAAAAAGATGCTTTGCTGGCTATTTATCAGTACGAAACACACAAGATAACACCGGAAGTATACAGTGGGCAACTCAGCCCTTAAATGACGCAATCACTTCTGTTGTTCTCCTATTAACAGCTGAGTTGCCCACTGTATACTTCCGGTGTTATCTTGTGTGTTTCGTACTGATAAATAGCCAGCAAAGCATCTTTTTTTGGGGGATGCCTAGCTGGCCGTGGGGTCAGTGTGATTCGCTTGATAGCTAGGCGGAGTTGTCGTACGGAAGGTACGGGGTTCGAACCCTGGGTAAGCCACTCACGTCTGTTGTTTTTCTGTTGTCCAAGTGTTCTACTTCTTTATTTCTTACGAGTGCCTGAAAACATACCTTTATGTTTGTCTAATATTAATTTACTGTTTACAGGCCTCGGGTTTCCCTTCCTTATGTGTTATTTATGTTTATACAATACCAGAAACCTACCCTCTGTTCTATACTAATGTCCTTAAGTCTTCTACTATTTACTGGACCCAGTATCAAGGTCTTTGTCTTGTTTGGACTGACACATACTGTTAATAGGAGAACAACAGAAGTGATTGCGTCATTTAAGGGCTGAGTTGCCCACTGTATACTTCCGGTGTTATCTTGTGTGTTTCGTACTGATAAATAGCCAGCAAAGCATCTTTTTTTGGGGATGCCTAGCTGGCCGTGGGGTCAGTGTGATTCGCTTGATAGCTAGGCGGAGTTGTCATACGGAAGGTACGGGGTTCGAACCCTGGGTAAGCCACTCACGTCTGTTGTTTTTCTGTTGTCCAAGTGTTCTACTTCTTTATTTCTTACGAGTGCCTGAAAACATACCTTTATGTTTGTCTAATATTAATTTACTGTTTACAGGCCTCGGGTTTCCCTTCCTTATGTGGTATTTATGTTTATACAATACCAGAAACCTACCCTCTGTTCTATACTAATGTCCTTAAGTCTTCTACTATTTACTGGACCCAGTATCAAGGTCTTTGTCTTGTTTGGACTGACACATACTGTTAATAGGAGAACAACAGAAGTGATTGCGTCATTTAAGGGCTGAGTTGCCCACTGTATACTTCCGGTGTTATCTTGTGTGTTTCGTACTGATAAATAGCCAGCAAAGCATCTTTTTTTTGGGGGGGGATGCCTAGCTGGCCGTGGGGTCAGTGTGATTCGCTTGATAGCTAGGCGGAGTTGTCGTACGGAAGGTACGGGGTTCGAACCCTGGGTAAGCCACTCACGTCTGTTGTTTTTCTGTTGTCCAAGTGTTCTACTTCTTTATTTCTTACGAGTGCCTGAAAACATACCTTTATGTTTGTCTAATATTAATTTACTGTTTACAGGCCCGGGTTTCCCTTCCTTATGTGTTATTTATGTTTATACAATACCAGAAACCTACCCTCTGTTCTATACTAATGTCCTTAAGTCTTCTACTATTTACTGGACCCAGTATCAAGGTCTTTGTCTTGTTTGGACTGACACATACTGTTAATAGGAGAACAACAGAAGTGATTGCGTCATTTAAGGGCTGAGTTGCCCACTGTATACTTCCGGTGTTATCTTGTGTGTTTCGTACTGATAAATAGCCAGCAAAGCATCTTTTTTTGGGGATGCCTAGCTGGCCGTGGGGTCAGTGTGATTCGCTTGATAGCTAGGCGGAGTTGTCGTACGGAAGGTACGGGGTTCGAACCCTGGGTAAGCCACTCACGTCTGTTGTTTTTCTGTTGTCCAAGTGTTCTACTTCTTTATTTCTTACGAGTGCCTGAAAACATACCTTTATGTTTGTCTAATATTAATTTACTGTTTACAGGCCTCGGGTTTCCCTTCCTTATGTGTGATTTATGTTTATACAATACCAGAAACCTACCCTCTGTTCTATACTAATGTCCTTAAGTCTTCTACTATTTACTGGACCCAGTATCAAGGTCTTTGTCTTGTTTGGACTGACACATACTGTTAATAGGAGAACAACAGAAGTGTTTGCGTCATTTAAGGGCTGAGTTGCCCACTGTATACTTCCGGTGTTATCTTGTGTGTTTCGTACTGATAAATAGCCAGCAAAGCATCTTTTTTTTTGGGGGGGGGGGAATGCCTAGCTGGCCGTGGGGTCAGTGTGATTCGCTTGATAGCTAGGCGGAGTTGTCGTACGGAAGGTACGGGGTTCGAACCCTGGGTAAGCCACTCACGTCTGTTGTTTTTCTGTTGTCCAAGTGTTCTACTTCTTTATTTCTTACGAGTGCCTGAAAACATACCTTTATGTTTGTCTAATATTAATTTACTGTTTACAGGCCTCGGGTTTCCCTTCCTTATGTGTTATTTATGTTTATACAATACCAGAAACCTACCCTCTGTTCTATACTAATGTCCTTAAGTCTTCTACTATTTACTGGACCCAGTATCAAGGTCTTTGTCTTGTTTGGACTGACACATACTGTTAATAGGAGAACAACAGAAGTGATTGCGTCATTTAAGGGCTGAGTTGCCCACTGTATACTTCCGGTGTTATCTTGTGTGTTTCGTACTGATAAATAGCCAGCAAAGCATCTTTTTTTGGGGATGCCTAGCTGGCCGTGGGGTCAGTGTGATTCGCTTGATAGCTAGGCGGAGTTGTCGTACGGAAGGTACGGGGTTCGAACCCTGGGTAAGCCACTCACGTCTGTTGTTTTCTGTTGTCCAAGTGTTCTACTTCTTTATTTCTTACGAGTGCCTGAAAACATACCTTTATGTTTGTCTAATATTAATTTACTGTTTACAGGCCTCGGGTTTCCCTTCCTTATGTGTTATTTATGTTTATACAATACCAGAAACCTACCCTCTGTTCTATACTAATGTCCTTAAGTCTTCTACTATTTACTGGACCCAGTATCAAGGTCTTTGTCTTGTTTGGACTGACACATACTGTTAATAGGAGAACAACAGAAGTGATTGCGTCATTTAAGGGCTGAGTTGCCCACTGTATACTTCCGGTGTTATCTTGTGTGTTTCGTACTGATAAATAGCCAGCAAAGCATCTTTTTTTTGGGGGGGATGCCTAGCTGGCCGTGGGGTCAGTGTGATTCGCTTGATAGCTAGGCGGAGTTGTCGTACGGAAGGTACGGGGTTCGAACCCTGGGTAAGCCACTCACGTCTGTTGTTTTCTGTTGTCCAAGTGTTCTACTTCTTTATTTCTTACGAGTGCCTGAAAACATACCTTTATGTTTGTCTAATATTAATTTACTGTTTACAGGCCTCGGGTTTCCCTTCCTTATGTGTTATTTATGTTTATACAATACCAGAAACCTACCCTCTGTTCTATACTAATGTCCTTAAGTCTTCTACTATTTACTGGACCCAGTATCAAGGTCTTTGTCTTGTTTGGACTGACACATACTGTTAATAGGAGAACAACAGAAGTGATTGCGTCATTTAAGGGCTGAGTTGCCCACTGTATACTTCCGGTGTTATCTTGTGTGTTTCGTACTGATAAATAGCCAGCAAAGCATCTTTTTTTGGGGGATGCCTAGCTGGCCGTGGGGTCAGTGTGATTCGCTTGATAGCTAGGCGGAGTTGTCGTACGGAAGGTACGGGGTTCGAACCCTGGGTAAGCCACTCACGTCTGTTGTTTTTCTGTTGTCCAAGTGTTCTACTTCTTTATTTCTTACGAGTGCCTGAAAACATACCTTTATGTTTGTCTAATATTAATTTACTGTTTCCAGGCCTCGGGTTTCCCTTCCTTATGTGTTATTTATGTTTATACAATACCAGAAACCTACCCTCTGTTCTATACTAATGTCCTTAAGTCTTCTACTATTTACTGGACCCAGTATCAAGGTCTTTGTCTTGTTTGGACTGACACATACTGTTAATAGGAGAACAACAGAAGTGATTGCGTCGTTTAAGGGCTGAGTTGCCCACTGTATACTTCCGGTGTTATCTTGTGTGTTTCGTACTGATAAATAGCCAGCAAAGCATCTTTTTTTGGGGGATGCCTAGCTGGCCGTGGGGTCAGTGTGATTCGCTTGATAGCTAGGCGGAGTTGTCGTACGGAAGGTACGGGGTTCGAACCCTGGGTAAGCCACTCACGTCTGTTGTTTTTCTGTTGTCCAAGTGTTCTACTTCTTTATTTCTTACGAGTGCCTGAAACATACCTTTATGTTTGTCTAATATTAATTTACTGTTTACAGGCCTCGGGTTTCCCTTCCTTATGTGTTATTAAGCTTAGCCATAACATATCATCATCTCATCTCAACCCGTAACCCGTCATGGGTCGTAGGGGTGCCATGGTGGAAGCATCAGCAGACAGAGTCCTCCACTGCTCTCTATCCTCAGCAATGCGTACAAGTGTGGAAAAACCGTGTCTTGTCCATTCGTTGATGTTATCAGCCCAGGATTTTCTTTGCCTTCCTCTTCTCCGTTTACCTTCGACTGTTCCTTGGAGGATCGTTTTCGAAAGGGAGTCATGACGAGTTACATGCCCAAACCAGGCAAGCTTTCGACGTTTCACTACTGATAAAAGTGGTTCTTGGTGGCCTGCATAGGTGTTTATTTTCTCTCTAACATAGACATTTGTTTTGTGCTCTTTATAGCAAATGCGCAAAATTCTTCTATAACATTTATACTTGAAAGCCTGAATCCTTCGCTCCGTATCTGCAGTGAGTGTCCAGCCCTCACACCCATACAAGAGAATAGATAATACAAGTGATTTGTATAATTTGATCTTCACAGGAAAACTGATGTTACTTTTCCAGATCACATTCAGCCTTGTCATGGCAGCTGAGGCCATCTCAAGTCTTGTCTTGATGTCTTTACTTGATCTTCCATCACTACATATAGTGGACCCGAGATATTTAAAGGTGTTAACTTCTTCTAGTGTTTGCCGATTTAACGGAACATGGTCGGAACATGTTTCTTATGGCTATTCACCAATATTTTGCTTTTTTCTATATTAATTTCCATCTCATACGTTCTTGTTACTTTCTCCAGTATAGAGGTAAGGTCTTGAAGTTCTGATTCTGTTCCAGCTATAAGATCAATATCATCAGCAAAACGTAAATTGCGAAGAGGTCGGCCTCCAATCGATATGGTTGTTTTATAATCGTAGGGAGCCTCCTGCATAATATGTTCTAGATATATATTAAAGAACACTGGGGACAGGATACATCCCTGGCGAACTCCTACAGTTGTTTTGAAAAATTCTCCAATGTCATTGCTTGCAAAAACAGCACTGCTTGCGTCCTTGTATAGTGCTTCAATGATATCTATGATGTTGGTATCAAAATTGAATTTTCTCATTATTTGCCATAAGCCTTCATGCCAGACTCGATCGAAGGCTTTTGTGAAATCGATGAAGTTATGGTATAAATCGTGTTGATGCTGGAGATGTTTTTCGATCAGTAATCTAATACTGAAGATTTGTTCTGAGGTACTTCTTTTTGGTCTAAAGCCAGCCTGTTCCTCAGAGAAGATTTAACCCATAACATATAGCTTAACCATAACATATAGCTTAACCATAACATATAGCTTAGTCATGACATATAGCTTAGCCATAACATATAGCTTAACCATAACATATAGCTTAACCATAACATATAGCTTAGTCATGACATATAGCTTAGCCATAACATATAGCTTAACCATAACATATAGCTTAACCATAACATATAGCTTAGCCATAACATATAGCTTAGATGGTCCACGTGCAATAAGCCTGCTCAAATGATTGACATGCTTTAGCATCGGTGCTTTATGTGGTAATTATTGTTACATGATGAGGTTACCAGCCCAATGTGAAACCTCATCTTAGTCGCCCTGTACGACATGCCTGCGCCCTGTACGACATGCCTGCGCCCTGTACGACATGCCTGCGCCCTGTACGACCTGCCTGAAAGGACAGTAATACTATTCTTTATTTGACTCTTAAGAGAACCCCGAGAACAACACAATGCTTATGGCCTAGTATGCAAAGGTTATTAAACTGAAATGTGTATAATTTTGTATCTTCTGTTGAAATTAGTTATGGTAAGTTTCGCACTACCAAGTCTAGTTCTCGGGCGGGGGTGGCTGAGATGAAGACAAATAGAACCACTGCTCTTTAGACATGTGTCCATGTGGGGGGAACACAAGCAAACTGGAGAGCATGTCATTCCAAGAATGTCGGCTTAACGAGAGGCGCAGAGTGACATTTATGACGATGTCAGATGCAGAAGAAGGTCCCAGGGGTGGATGTTTGCGTGGAATATACGGATTAGGATGACGCGACAGGGTTGCCAATGTGGAGCTGATGGCAGAAACCAGACTAAGCGCCAGTGAAACGGGAGATTTGGGGCGAGGGGGGAGGACACTGGTGATGAGTTGGACGCACATTTGGGAAAGCTTATTGATAGCATTCCAGAGAAATTCTTGTTCTGGGTTGCCTAGGGTGAGTGAGGTGGAGGCAGGCGAAGAACCCACAAAACTGATAGCGGGAAACATAAGTGAAAGTGATGAGAAGGACATGCGGGGACCTTGAGCTGATGGCACGCGACAGGAGGACTTGGAAGGACCTTCTGCTTATGGTACGCGACAGGAGGACATTGAATGTGTTTGTTGAACGCCTGTCACGGATTGCCTCCCCTTAGCTTGCAGTAGTGGTCCACCAGTGGCCAACACTCAAGAGTATCTAAAACGGGTCTTCAAAGGTGTCTACCTCCGCACAAGATTACTCTTGGCAGAGTTGTAGATAGAAGGATAATGACGCTTCTATCTCAAGGGAATTTTCACAAGAATTTCACAAGTCAAGAACAATGCTGCATAGGGCAGAACACTATTTACTTATATCTGATCCGTCGTTTTTTGTGAAGAATTAAGCAATGGTTTTAGCCCGTTCAAGCCCCTAGCTGATGTAAATCCAGCGAAATCCCTTTTTATAAGTATTTGCTCTATAGATGAAAATATATGTTTAGATGTATATATATTAAAGAGTCTTGCTCATACGTTTGCTTTCATACCTATAACAACTGAATCAACAATGATTGTTTAGTTTTAAAATAACATGTAACAAATGTAATAACCAATTAGTATTAACAGGTTAAAATAGCGATGAAATGATGGAGAATTTTAGATGTAATTAAAATTGTCTTCACTGAGGATTTAAAAAAAAACAATTGTCCTTTTGCTGTTTCCTTAATAAACTTAGCTGGTCTAGAGGAGTCATGCAGCCGTGGTTTCGTCAATTCTTTTGTGATGAGGGCACTTCTTCACACAACTTGTTCAATCTAGGCGGTAAGTGCTGATTCCCTTCTTTTAACTCACAACTAGTAACGTCGAAACTTTAATCTTGCAGCTTTGTACCACGAACAGTCTGATAGTTTCGTTCCACGAACTTTAGACAAAATAAAAAGAACAAATGCCTCTGCTAAGTGCTCTGGGTTAGAAGATTAACAGGTGCATTGTCTCGCTGTCCATCCACAGATGTTAGCCTCTCTGAATAATTAAATTCTTGAGTATACACAGCGTAACTCAGGGAAGATGATTAGAAATCACCAATATTCTTCTGGGTATTAAAATGGGAAAATATGTGCCTGGACAGCGTGAACGCAATGATTTGTGCCTGAATTACAATTAACAAAGTACATATATCTCACAAAATGATACTATACATTTTAGGCACAAATGATGTAATCATCGCATATTACTGCTCCATTCAAAGTCTGGGGTTGCTGCTACTTTCACGTTTCTGAGCGACTTAGCATAAAACAAACACCAGCGCTTGCTGTAGTGGTTTATGAATATACTACTTTCATTTGTTGAGGTTCCCAGCCTTATATATAACCACTTAGCAAGGAAAACATGTCAAATTTGCATTTGTAAAATAAATGTTTACACTTACCATAAAGTAACTTTTGGGAACACAATCTCCTGGCACAGTTTAGAATGGACACAGCAACTTAGATTAGATGCTTTCGAATCACTTGGTGTGGGAAACTTTAGTATTCCTCTTATGACAGGTGATCTGATTCCTTAGCTCTCGTATTTAAAAAATGCGGGTTTACTTTTAAGTTTCAAAGTTGCCCAAAAACTTTGTCCTGGTCCTTTAAGTTTCCAGTCTTTGTATTTAAAAATGCGGGTTTACTTTTAAGTTTCAAAGTTGCCCACATACTTCGATCTGTCACTTATAATTTTTGAATTCTTGGTCCGATCCTTCTCTAGTTCCTGTGAGTTGCTAATTTGACGTTGCGATGCCGTCTGATTTGTGACTCCGATTTCGCTAGATTATATTTTCATTTCTCAGTTCAAATCCAAGATTGTACTTCCGACGAATTTTCCAATGAAGGTCAAAGTCTACTCCGGCTCTCAAATTAAGCTAATGGTAAGCTCTTTATGGGTCGGGGTAAAGGAGGGTAAAGGATCCCGTTAAACGCCCATTGAGGCATATTGGGAATATTTTGTTAGGCCCATATTTTCTTGACCGTCGGCACACTAGGGGTGATGTGGTCAGCATCACGCCGGCCGCCTTAACCTTCCCAGAGTTGCTCTGGTACTCAATTGGGGCTGGGTCGACCCAGGAGCCATTTGCGGCCTTAAAAATATCCCACCTCATCTGGGGATCGAACCATAGACCACTGAGCTTGGAAGCTAGTGCACTAACCACTATGCTACCGTTACGGGTCGGGGTGTTAAATCATAATATCCCCCGCGTGTTTTAAAAATACTAAATTTTAAAATTCCAACGCGTGGCCTCTTTCTAATTAGGCGGTAATACTTCCGATTGCTTCTTTATACAAACTCACAAACAAATCTGTGAACTTATTTCCTGTCTAGATGCTCTCCCACCAATCACCAATATTGTCTCCCCAGACAGATTATCTTGTAATATTAACACAAAGATGGTCAAGCGGAAGCAATTACGCATATCACCTGTGTTTGCGTGAAACCAGACGGATGTCTCAGACAGACAATATGGCTTTCTTTTCATCGAGCGTGCGCTACAACCTTGGATCAGCACAGATCGTCTCTATCAAAGGTGGCTAGACGAAATACGTGATAAACTCATTATCCGCTGACCTGTCTAATTAGCTTGGTATTATTACGATTCACATGGCGAAACGTAAACAAGTCTGTGAGTGGTAAGAACAAAAATAATGTAGGTGTGGGAAATATGTCAAATAAAAGAGAAAACACTGCAGAAATGTTAGATGAAAGCAGTGACGGCTCGTTCTTAGGGGATGGAGGGATTCATGACCATCACAATTTTAAAAGGAAAAAAAAAACTTCCTGTCATTTTTTAATAGTGACATTTAACACTTTTCCTAGTGACATTTCACATCTCTGTAACTACATTATAACAGCTAGAATTGTACATTGAACCCCCTTCAAGCTCCCTCCACCACCTCCTCCCTCCAATTCCTTCTTCCTTAATGCGCGCGCTTTTTCTTCTGATCCTCTCTGGGTACGGGGGACGAACGAATACCATTCCCACGAACGTGAAAACGGCGTTTATCTTGTCAAAAATTAAGGCGAACTGGACAAACCTAAAGGCAAATTGACAATTCAGCATTACTGGCATAGAGTAATTATGAAGTTCTGATAAAAATGTAATTTTTCAGTTTGTCAACGCATAATAATTAAATATTTTGTCGTGTTACGCAACCTTGACAATAAAATACTTTTACAGTTTTTAATGTGTATGATATAATAGCACCTTCAGTCATAACTGACTGTGAGAATGCGCACTGAGGTGACAGCCCTCAGCTGCTTATTTTCATGGTGTTCCTTTCTATGTTTTCTCCTCTCTTTTGCTTGCTGTGAGAGCTTCTTTTCTCCCAGTATGAGGTGGCGCCTTAGATAGCATCGCCACTTGGTGCGTTCTCAGCTTCATCGTCCTCTCTCATAACCCTCCACTCCCAAAGGAGCATAGGCCTTCAACAAACACATGCCAAGTCCTCCTGTCACGTGCCATCATCTCAAGTTCCTTCCACGTTCTCCTTATCATTTTCATCTCTGTTTCCAGCTCTCTTCTCCATGTGCTTCTTGGTCTACCTCTGCTCTTGCCCTGGGGGTTCCAGAACAAGGACCGCCTTGTAATGCTATCAACAGGTTTCCTCAATGTGTGTCCTATCCATCGCCATCGTCTTCTTCTCATCTCTTGTTCCACTGACACTTGTCTAGTTCTTGTCATCAGTTCCACGTTGGTAACTTGTCATACCATTTTAATCCCTCTATTCTACGCAAGCACCCATTTATGAAAGTTTGTAGCTTTTTGGTTGTTGTCTTTGTTGTTCTCCATGTCTCAGAGCCATACAATAGGACTGACTTCACATTTGAGTTGAAGATTCTTATTTTCGTGTTGGATACGATTTCTCTTGATCTCCATACATGTCCCAATGCAATGAAAGCTCCTCTTGCTTTTTGTATTCTTATTTTGATATCACTGTCTGTCCCTCCAACTTTGTCTATATTGCTGCCAAGATATGTGTACGATTCTACATCTTGTATTGGTGCTTCTTCAAGTTCAACCCTGTTTTCATTACCTGCGTTTATTCTCATTATCTTTGTCTTTTCCCTGTGTATTTTCAGACCCAATTGCTGTGACCTCTCATCGAGTGTTTTCAATTTGTCCTGGATCTTATTACGGTTATGGGACAGAAGAGCCAAGTCATCAGGAAAATCCAGATCATCCAACAGCTTAGTCAGAGTCCACTGGATTCCATTTCTGTTGTGTGTTGTTGATGTTCTCATAACCCAGTCTATTGCTAATAAGAAAAGAAATGGAGACAAGTTCATCGTCTTAGGCTGCTGGATTTATGAGTATAATGTGGTTAGGTTAAACCCCTGTTTCAGTTACATGTTCCTCGCTCGCATGAACATATATAACTACAACGTTATTAATGGACATCTCCACCAACCAAAACGCATTTCAGCCGCCACTGGATGGACTGAAACGTTTGATCGCTGTTCGTTGACTAATTCGTAAACAAAGTACTGCGGGGTAAATGAAAACATATTGAATCTATATTGTGAACATTTTTCAACTAGTGTAGATGTAAATGTAAACATAGTCTATCTATACTATTAAACTTTCATTTAAATGTAAAGTAAAAATAAAAGCTATTAAATTTAAATGTAAAGAAAGTTTTCTCTCGAGGGATTAAGCTTATTTTTCGTCGAGGGTAAAGTCTGAGGTAGATGGGATAGTGGAATAGGAAGAAGGGGGATATATAACTATGTGTCGGGAAACTCAATACTCAGAGGGTATTTGTTTCTTTTCTTTTACCATACTAGGTGGTACCAGTTGAGGGTACTATCTCTGGAACAAGAAGTGCACAAGTGGCCAGAATTAATTTGAAGCTAGACACCATCATCAGACGGGGCTTAAAGACGAGGGACCTACTTCGTAGACACTCCCTGACACTTCTGGGAACGTGCTGCGCCCTACAACCTTGACCAGAGACGAGCGGGATCAGCGATCCAGTCTACCAAGAACCAAAATATCAGAATGAGCAGAACCATCACTGACAGCTAAGTAACCCATAAAAGCTGCCAAGTGACCTCCTTTACAACTTACCATTACATCACACAGTGATGATAATTTTCTGATAAATCAGTATTCATTTCTTAAAACTTTGATAAAACCTAAGTGATTATTAAATTTGCTGTTTGTAAATTTAATGTCGATTTAATCATTTTGAACGTACTGCATGTTTGTCTCAGTCAATTTCCTAAATACACTCTAAACAGAGCTATACCAGAATAAGAAGAATTCCACTGAGTAAATTAGGGTGGGGGCTTGAACGAACTGAAATTAATAATTGCTTAATTCTTCATAAAAGGCGGCGGATCAGATATAAGTTAACAATTGCCCTGCCCAACGCAGCATTGTTCTTGACTTCTTAAATATCTTGTTAATACTCCCTAGAGATAGAAGCATCATTATCTTTCTATCTACAACTCTGCCAAGAGTAATCTATCTTGTGCGAAGGTAGACACTTTTGAAGACCCATATTAGATACTCTTGAGTTTTGGCCACTGTTGGACCACTACTGCAAAGCAGGAGAGGCAATTCTATTACAAAAACCACTGCTTCTTCAGGGGTGATTAATGTGAGTTTGTGCATGGGGCTGGCAATCTCTCGATGCATAATAGATTGCTAAAGAAACCACCACTAGTTGAGGATATGAAGTGTTTTGACGCAAGCTTCGTGCTATGTGCCAAACTGCTATAGTGTCTTCATGCTCTTGAAGGGTTCAGTGAAAGAAAAACACTCGTCTTTGACTCAGTTTGTCCTTGCATATTGCTATAGTTAATATAGATAAAGTGTCAAATGTTACCAGGATACAAGCTCTGTGTAATAATGCCCCTATATTTCCATATTTTGCGAACGTGAAAGTGTGAATTGGCACAACCGACGTTTGTTCAAATAAAGATCTTGAATTAATTCCAGACCGAGAAGCCAAGTTACACTGGAAAACCGTCCCTGGAGAATATCTTCCGATAGTAACATTAACGTATTCTTACCCTCGTTAAGGGCATATAAAACAGAGTATACACTCGATTAGACAGTCCAGCAGTGTCCAACCAACAGCACTTTTTTAAAGGATTTTTATGAACTTATGTAAAGAAAATTATTCGTGTGATTTCCGGGAACAACTGGTGCAGCAAGTAAAGAATATGACACTGCCTCCACCAAGCATCCCGGAAAAGGCGACTTAGGTGAGGTGGTGCATAGGGTGGGGCTCAGTGATGTAACTACAATATAAGTGGCCCCCGGCACAAATTAGTCGGGGCCTTACTTATATAATTGGCTCAGAGAACATAATCAGTACCCGGCAAATCTGCACAAAAATGTAAACTACTTACTTAATAACTAATATTAGTATTAAAAATAATATTAATACAAATTTAATTTTAATTTCATATAAAGAATCAGTCTATTCCGACTACTGCTCTCTCGGACCATCTCTGTGCTGGGTCCCCCGGGACGTGCCCGGTCCATCTGGGCGGTAGGTACGCCACTGGTGACCCTATCATGTCAAGCAAATGTCAACGAAAGCCACTACAGTAGGAGCAAGGAAGAGATTTGGGGCAGGTTTCCTGCGTGGAGGTTACTGTCGTGGTCACATGCTGGAAAGAACGAAAAAGAGGGGGGGGGGGGGGAGAAGAAGGAGGGAAGCTATAGAAAATCGCCCTACGTAGATACGTCATCGCATAAGGAGAATAGAGTTTACAATATCCTAGAGCAGTTATTCCCAAAGTCTGGTGCTTGTGCCACTGAGGGTAAGCGAAAGGGGTTCAGGGGTTACAGGACAGAAGTTTATATTTGACTTTATAATGCTTTTTTAAGCTGCTGAAAACAATTCATAATAGTTTAATATACGAGAGGGGTACACCAGACTAAACTCTTATATGTGGTCGGAGATTATTGTAAGTTTGTGAAACACAGTCTAGGAGAATAGGAGGAAATAAAGTTAACAATACCCTACAGCATGGTTTCTCAGTCGGGGTTGCGTGGAACCCTAGGGTTCCACGAGGTGTCGCTAGTGGTTCCACAAGAGAACTGATCATGCTAACGTACCGTGAGCTTTAGATATAATAATTTTTATGCAGGGGTCCCTGAAAATAATTTGAAGGTTCCGCCAGGGTAAAAAGGTCGAGAAGGCTGCCCTAGAGAATAGAGGAAGTTGAGGGGAACTGCGGTAAGACGTGGAATACAATGGGTGGGTTTGAAAAAAAATCGAAAAAAGGTGATTCGTCTTACGAGGACAAAAGACAAAGAAAATAGTCTACGTTACGGCCACAAGGCCTTCGTCAGGAAAGGAAAGAAAGTGAAGTCTAGATAGGACACATAAAAAACTTAATAAAATAATAAAATAAAAACTGGGTACTTCCCTGAAGGCAAGAACCGAAATTCGCTGTCTGTTGAAGAGCGCGTGGCTGAACAGAAAGCGACTTCCGCCGCCGGGTGTACACAATACATACTGAAAAACTAAAAAAACGAAACCGGACAATAAACTACCCAACGGGATAAAAGTGGGGACTGGAAACAGAAGAGGACAGAATGAGTGGGAGATAAATAAATATGAAATTAAAAAATGTATATGGCATACAAATAGGAGAATAGGATAAGAGTGGAAAGAGTCAAATAGAGCAAGAGAGGAAAGGGTGACCTCAGACAAAGGTGTGAAAAGTGTTGAGACCGGCTGGTTTTAGACACCCCATGCGGTGTATAAGACGGTTCTCAAGCTGTTCTCGGCTGGCAGTGTCAGAGGAGCAGGATCGGATCGCTGTGACCTGGATGTCGATGGGACCATGGTGGTCAGGACCATTGAAGTGTATGGCAACTGGTGTGGACTTTTGCTGAGCGATGTCATTTAAGTGCTGGCTGAATCTGTCCCCAAGTCGTTTGCCTGTTTGGCCAATATAGGTTTTGCAGCAACGTTTACATATGATCGTATAAATGACATTGCGCGATTCACACGTGAAGCTACTAGTGATGGTGTACGTAGCCTATAGGAAAGGACACCTTCTGGGTTGAGGTGACATACTTGCACGTGTTGCATCTTGTCCGACCACAGGGTAGTGTGCCAAAGTGGGTGGCATTCTCCTTTGGGAGACGGCTGTGAACAAGAAGATCCTTCAAGTTCTTGTCACGTCTATATGCCACCAAAGGTGCTTCACTGAATACTTCTTGGGTCACAGGCTCTGCTTGGAGGATAGGGAGGTGGCGGAAAAGGATCTGTTTGACAGTAGTACTATGAGGGTGATGGGTCAAGATTAATTTGACTCTATCCGAAGTGGATTTATGGTGAGGTATGAGGGCCTCCTGACGAGAGATGGGGAGCACACGTTGGAGAGCAGAGGTGAGAACATGTTCTGGATAAAGTCTGTTACGGAAGAAATCCAACATCTCATTTGCTCGTAAGTGGAAGTCATCGTCGTCTTGGCATAAACGGCGGAGGCGGAGAAGTTGTGAAAAAGGAAGGGAGTCACGACAGGCCCGAGGATGAGAAGAGGTATACAGGAGGTAGCTGTGGGCATCTGTCGGCTTGTAGTATACTGAGGTATTAAGGCCGGAGGGCGTGATAGAAATAGTAATGTCAAGGAAGTTGACAGAAACTGTGGAGACGAGGGAGGTGAACTTAATGGTGGGGTGAAAGTGGTTCACAAAGTCGATGAAGCGGTGTAAATCAGTCTCAGACATATCTGTGAGACCTATGCCATCATCGATATATCTGCGGTAAAACCTAGAGAATAGCAAGAAAATAGAGTTAACAATACCCCAGAGAATAACTAGAAAATAGAGTTAACAATGCCCTAGGAAATAGCACACACAAAAATCTAGCAGTATCCTAGAGAAAATAGGAATAATAAGAGAATAGCGTGAATGCGACAAAGACACATCTTTACTAACTATGCAGGTTAGTAAAGAAAGATAGCATTTGGATCCAGTGAAAAAAACGAACATCAGAGGCGCATTTTCGACTCTCAAATTTGTAAGTGGACAAGAAGCATCAAATACTGTTGATAAAATTACGTTTAGTGAGGACCTAGAATTAAGAAAGGACAAATGCATGTTCAAGAACATCGAGTTTTGAACAGATGTCACGCTAATGGACAGTATTGTCACGGGTTGCCTCCCCTGCTTTGCAGTAGTGATCCAACAGTGACCAAAACTCAAGAGTATTTAATACTGGCTTCCAATGTATCTACCTGCGCGCAAGATTACTCCTGGCAGAGATGTAGATAGAAGGTTAATAACACTTCTACCTATCACAAGATATTTCCAGAAGTCACGAACAATGTTGCATTGGGCTGAACAATTGTTAACGTATTATATCTGGTCCGTCGCCTTTTGTGGAGGATTTAAGCAATGGTTTAAGCCCGTTCAAGCCCCCAGCTGATGTGATCCAACGAAATCCCTCTTATAAGGTATAGCTCTGTTTAGAGGTAAATATATGTCTAAGTATATATATAAGATGGATATAAATGATTTAGCTCGTTCAAGCCCCCAGCTGATTTAATTCAGCAAAATTCCTTTTATTAGCTCGATATATATATATATATATATATATATATATACATATATATATATATATATATATATATATATGGGAGCCGCGCTGGTGTAATGGCTTCGGCGTTGTACTGGCGACCAGGTGTTCATGGTTCTAACCGGGGCGTCGGCGTTTGAAGAAATGTTTACGGCCGGAAATTTGACTGAATAGCCTGAACGGCTCCTGTGATAAACCCTCTGTGGATGGGAAGGAGCGAAGCTCCTGACCGGGTTGGAAGGAAAGTCCTCAGGTTCCCCAGCCTCGCAATGACATGTCATTGGGCCGAAGGGCTGAAAGCCCAAGGGCCGCTGGTTAAGGAAAAAAAAAAAAAAAAAAAATATATATATATATATATATATATATATATATATATATATATATATATATATATATATATATATATATATATATATATATATATATATATATATATATATATATATATAGGACTGCTGCATGGTATGTAATCATCTTGGTTGGTTTTATTTTCTAAGTGAGATGATTGCACCATTCAGCATCCCAACTAGAAATCCTAGAACGTTACGCGTATTGAATGATGACGCGGAAGACTTGATAACCATATAGTCTGTGTTCGGGCCTTACGCCGGTAAGTTGTGCTTAACCTTCTCAGTGTGGTCTAACCACTCCGCAGTGTTAATAAATGTATGTGTCGGTTGACACTTTGGATAAAGTAATAAGTAGACAAGGACCTGCGCGTCCATAGATGTAATTAATCGTTTATTACTAAACGCAGAACTAATTTCGGTATTCGCGAGACACCAATATCGTGGCTGATTGTGTAATTTTAATGAAGGCAATATATGGCTATTATAAAATGGCATGAGATGCCAAATCTACAATAATATATCAAGACAGAATTTTGAATTGGACAGTAAGCTTTAGTCCTAATAAGCGGATGAAGAATTGCACAGATATGTATTGACACTGTCTGATAGTTAACGTGATATTATTCGAAGAATAATAATGAACATAGTAGTCTACGCTTTTGACGGTTATGATAAATGCACTATGTCATGCGCAAACCATTAACAAATGGTTATGTTCGATTTTGCCTTCAACGTAAAGCAAATAAGTACGTGGTTCATATTCAGTGTAATTTATCGGAGTAATAAAATTGTGTAGAGTCGTCTTTACCAGACTTGTTTGTTAAAGAATTATGAGGAGTTGTGTTCAAAACTAGTTCCACTCATTTTCGTTGTTTTGACCGTTGAAGTTAACTTTCGTCAATTACAAAAGATTCGACAACCACAATACTAATTCAAAGACTATAATAACACAGCGGTTGGAGATGAAATGGATTTATTTAGAGAATAATCATGGTAAAACGCAGGCCACCTAAAACGAACCCACAATTGCAGAAAAATATAATAGAGACAGTAAAAAGACATATTTTCAACAATATTTTTCTTTTGATTCCCTGGGCGCGAGTTATCCACTCTTTTGCATTTCAACTATATATATATATATATTTATATATATATATATATATATATATATATATATATATATATATATATATATATATATATATATTATATATATATATGAATATACTAGAGGTTCTGGATCATACGTATGCCTTTCTCTCTGTAATGATTAATTCAACTATGAATTTGTCAAAATAAACATATACAAATTTAATACGCAATTACTTTGAAACAAATGTAAATAAATATGATTGGTGATAATGAAAAATAATTAGGTTTCTTCACCGAAAAGCTTTTAGGCTTGATAAAGTTTGAAAAAATAAAGTTCGGTTGTTTTGTTGGCCTGTTAAAATTGTGACTTGCCAAAATGCTGAAGTGCCGATGCTGCTTTTCCGCAGATTTGTCTCTGTGGTGAGAGCACGGGTCCAGATCAGAATCGCTCCAGGTCAAGGCAAGAATCTTCAGGTATCGATTTCAAGTTTCGAACCACAGTCTAGTAGTCCAGTAAACGGTCTCTCCGGGTCGTACCACAATTAGTCGAGTCGCCTCGTACTGGTACCACGAACTCAATAATTGAGAAATCTTAGACTTCTTGCTCAGTAGAATAGTCTTGGCAACTTAACACAGATGCCTCGAACTCACGTCTGGAGTATTATTTCTATTTTAGAATCCCTCTGTGACTTGTGAGTGGTCCTGTGGAATTCTGGGTTCCGTATTAATGTTGGCGAGTTTTCTACTGATGTACAGAGATGCTCGTAATGCTTTTTGTCCGGTCCAATAAATTCAGAATCCAACTTTATTCTTTTCAGTTGCAAGGTCCGAGCTGTCTGCGTTGACGATTTCAGGAATGCAGCGCCGTATGTCAAACCTTTTCTACGTTATACCGTAGGTTCTAGGCCCTTGCTTCCACCTGGCGTTTTCTAACAAACTCCCAATCAGTGCCGTTGTTTATTGGCGCCTCAAATGTCAGTCAATACATTCAAAGTTCATATTATGAAAACTTTTCCTCATGTAGTATTCTGTATGACTCATGCGTTTGAAAATTTCAAACAGTCATCTTTCGTATATGAAGTTGTTACATCCGACAATTCTTGGTAATGTTCACGTTACAACTTCTTACATTTTTCCTGATCAAATAGGCCACAGATACGTTGGAGCATTCTGTGACAAGATTTGTGAATAAATTTGGCTTTGTTGAAGAGAAGGCGCTTTCTTGGTGGTAATATGTTAAGATATGTATATGCGTCTACACACTGTGAGGTTTTTGTCTGAAATTAGGCGCACTGCACGTTTTTGTAATGAATAAAATCTTTTAGTGTTGGACATGGTGCAGCCATCCCAAATTGTGGAACAATAGTCTAGATGTGTTTGTATCTGGAATGTATAGAACATTTTTCGTGTCTCCTCAACTAGGAAATGTTTGATTTTAGCTAACTGATAAACTTTTTGTGCCGTTTATTTGGTCAGTGCTTGTACATGCGAATTCCAACTTAAATGTTGGTCAATTATGAGTCCTAGTGTTTTATTTTCATTTACATTTTCAGTTAAAGAGGTTCCAATGTAGAGCTGAAGTGTTGTTTTTGGTGAGTTTTGTAATTTTTTTCTAGTTGATATTATCATACATTTTGTTTTAATGATATTTATTTACATGCAGTTTTCATTGCTCCACTTAATAAGATTGTCTGTGTCGCTTTGTAATAATATTTCTAGCGTGTTGCAACTTTTATCACTGGTATAAATGGTACAGTCATCGGCAAATAGGTCGCAGGATGAGTGCTCGATGTGTAGTGGAAGGTCATTTATGTAAATGGAAAAAAAGTAGAGGGCCGAGAATAGAACCCTGAGGAACACCGGTGTCAATAATAGTTGGGCTTGACAAGGAGTTATTGTACCACACTACTTGCTGTCTGTCGGACAGGAATGATTTAAGTAATGTCACTAGTTTAAAGTTAACTTTCATTGTTTCTAATTTTCTTATTAAAACAGCGTGATCTAACATATCAAATGCTTTCCTAAAGTCTACAAAGATTGCTCCACATATGTTATCGTTATTGATGTTTAGGTGCAAGTTGTCTATCATCTTAGTTAGAGCTGTGTGGCATGAATGCTTTTGTCGAAACCCTGACTGACTGTCAATTAGCAAGTCATTGCTAACTAGATAATGTAGTGTTGCTTTATGTATGTGTTTTTCTAGTGGTTTAGAAAGCGATGATAAAAGAGAAATTGGTCTATAGTTACCAAGATTACTGTTATCTGACGAGCCAGGTTTGAAGAGAGGATATACTTTGGCAATCTTAAAAGCCGAAGGAAAATAACTTTTAACGATATATTGATTATATATAAAAGTTAGTGAATCACTAATAGCTGGTGCGGCGTAACGCAGTATTCGATTATTTATTCCGTCAAGCCCTGATGAGCTATTATCTTTAAGGCCAATAAGATAGTTATACACTTCATTAACTGTCATAAAAGGAATGTCGGGTGGAACTGAGTTTGTACATTTGTTCTTACAGAATGCTGAAAGTTTGTCCAAGTCACTACAGTAAGGTGGTATTGTGGATTTCAGACTGTTTATTTTTGCTTGAAAGTGATTGCTGAAGTCGGTGCAAGTAAATGAAGTGTTGGAAGAGAATGAGTCTGGTGCATTACGTTTTTTCGCTAAGGTGTTAATTGCCTTCCATATTTCCTTACTATTTGATTTGTTCTGAACCATATTTCTAAAATGATTTTTCTTTTCTTTGCGAATTAAATATTGAACCTTGTTCCTGTATACCCTGTTTGTGTTGAGGTCCTTATTTTTGTGCGCTTGATCTCTCTGCCTCATAGCCTCCAACACTTCCTGCGTGATCCACGGAGATTTTAATTGTCGTTTGACGCGAATTTCCTTAGCTGGTACGTGCGTGTCAAAAACACTATAAAAATTTTTTGTCCAGTAAGCAATAGCGTTATGCGGATCAGGAAGTTGGTAAACACGGGCGAGAGGTGCAGTTAGCAAGTCATTTAAAAATAATTCCTTACTGAAATGTTTGAAACTTCTAAATTTGATACTTACATGTTTATTTTTTGGAACTTTACATTTATTCTTTGACCATGTACAGCATACTGGATAGTGGTCACTCATCGCAATATTAGGGACAGAGCATTCTATGATGAGAGGAAGATAAGAGAAACTGCAAATTCAGAACAGTGACAACTAATTGTTTTCTCAGTTGTAATATAAAGCTACAGATATGCTTACTTTGGGAACCATTGGTCCAAGTAAAACGTACTGTATTGAAATATGAAAAAAAGCCTGTCAGATCTGCGGGAAAATACGGAAAAGGCACGCATTGCACAGTGAAAGCTAACTTGAATAACTTTTTAAAAAGCAAGCAGACCTTTCATTTTTGTTTATCAAGCTGCATTGACCATAGGCCATAAGTGATGATAAGTTTGACTCGACTACAAAGATCCAATAAAGCTGACATAGAATAGAAAGAAATTAAATGGCCACCAGAGAGTTGGTGCCGTCATCAGTACATGCAGCAAAAATAGCACAACAGAATTACTTCTCCGTCATGTTTTGACGGGTTACTTGCTCGAAAATGTATTAATATTATGGGCAATAAATGTATAAATTTTACGGATGATCAATGTATAAACATTACGGATGTTAAATATATCAGCATTACAGACAATAGCACACATTATATCGTACTCTATCATCGTTACGGATGCTAAATATATCAGCATTACAGACAATAGCACACATTATACCGCACTCTATCATCGTTACGGATGCTAAATATATCAGTATTACAGACAACACATTATACCGCACTCTATCATCGTTACTCTTGAACTTCCCCAGGAGCATGGGCCTTCAACAAATCCATGTCAAAAAATATGTCCTGTGCCGTATTTTCACAGTCTTTGTCACGGGATTGCCTCCCCCTGCTTTGCAGTAGTGGTCCACTAATGGTCACCACGCAAGCGTATCTAAATGTGGGTCGTCCAAGGTATCTATCTTCACGCAAGATTACTCTTGGCAAAGATGTAGATAGAAGAGGAATGACTTTTCTACCTTAGGGGAGCCTTTATAAGATATTTCCAGAAGTCAAGAACAAAACGCTGCTTAAGGGCTGAACAAATCTGTTAACTTATTATCTGGTCTGTAGCCTTTTGTGAAGGGGTTATGCTATAATTCTTGCCCCTCAACCCCCCCCCCCCCCCCCCATGGAATAATCCAACGAATGCCCTCTTATAAGTAATGGCTCTATATTTATATATATATATATATATATATATCTTTATCAAGAAAACGTGGCTCATACGTTTGCTTTCGTACAAATATACTGAATCAACTATTATTGTTTAGTGTAAAATAACATACAACAAATGTAATAGTCAATTAGTTCAACAAGTTAAAATAAGGATTAAAGGGGGTGAAAGTTATATTAGATTTTTCCTCATTGAGGTTTTGATAGGGCGTGAATAATACTGTCCGTATTTTTGCTGTAGCCTGTTACACACAACTTAACTCCAGATGAGTCCTGCAGCCGTGGTTTCCGTCACTTCTTTTTTGTAATGAGTACACTTCCCCACATAATTCGTCCACTGTAGGCGGTTGGTGGTGATACTCTTCTCTCACACTAGTGGCGTAGGAACTTCAATACTTAAGTCTGATGTCTTGTAACCACGAACTGTGACAAGTTAGAAATAAGGAAATGCCTCAGTACATTTGTTCTCCGCAAACTATAGTGCGTTTCACAATGTTTGCCGCTGTTTAATATTCAATATCTCTGCAACCACTTGATCGTAATTATTGCAACTTTGCATATGACCTAATGTTAGCTATGTCCCGAGGGAGACATTTTTTTCCTCGTTAACAAACTTATGGTTTTAAATTTTCTTTATTTAAAGTATACAAAATCGACCACCTCCTAGTCCAACCGTGTATTGAAAGGGCTTACCCCTTCATATTTGTGAGCTATTTCGATTTAACATCTTGAACGTATTTCACATGATTTTCTCATTGTTTCAGCTCACTACCGCACTGTTTTGAACATCACATTGATCCTTCCGGTGCGTTCAGTTACAGTGGCGTATCCTGGTAATGCGAGCAAGGTGTTCTGCTACTTAAAATGAATATGTACACCTACTATTTAACCCCTTCCCCTCTTAATTTAAAAACCAACTATATTCAGTTACGCAACGATAGTTATTCGGCTGGAAGAAAAACATTAACTAAATAATACATATTTTCATTTACAGGTTTCACTTGAAGATGAGATCTATTCTTCTTTCCTTTTGCAGAAATTTCTCTGTTACAGCATCGTAAAATGTATTCTTCGTTCTAACCTTGCTCAAAAGTTCCTTTTCAATGGACAATAGGCTGAGACTAGAGAGTCGATCTTGACCTTCTGTAGATCTGTGTTAACTGTGGATTCGCTTTAAAGCTGAAAACGATTTTTCTACAGAAGCAGTAGTTGCTGGAATTGTCATTATCAATTCTGCCAGTTTGAACACTTCTTTAAAGCCTGAACTGAGATCATTTTCAACTAAGAACTGCAGTAACTCATGAACTGACTTGTTGCAGAACTCATCCGAACAATAAAGTACAAGTTCATTCTTCAATCTTACATAGTCGAACATTTCTCCATAAACGTCTTTTAATTTTTTGATGAGGTCCTCTGGAAAATTGTTCTTGTACCCAGTGGAAAAGGACAACGTCTGATAATGGCACATGCAGGCAGCAGACATAATGGGCTAGTGAAAAATGCTGAATTTTTTTTCACTTCCAATTATACGGAAAACCGGGACAATTATACCGAGATGAACGGTAACATATTTAGAAAGTGGATTGAAAATACTCTTCTTCCGTCCCTAGACAGACCATCATGTCTGATAATGGACAACGCATCATACCACAACGCTGTGGCAGAAGAAGACAAAATCCCGACATCTTCGAGTACAAAAGATGCTATAAAGCTTTGGCTCAGAAAAGAAGATATTCCATTTAACGAGGTGTTTCTGAAACCTGAATTACTGTCCCTTGTTAAGAAATCACAAAAGACCAAGATATTCCATATAGACAAGTTGATTCAACAGCATGGTTTGAGACTGCCACCTTATCATTCACATTCAAACCCAATTGAACTAGTTTGGGCAAAAGTTAAAGGACAGGTGGCAGCTGAAAATAAAACTTTCAAACTATGCAATATGAAAGAACTAACATATGCCGCCCTCTCGCAGATAGACAAAGATTATTGGTGTAAATGTTTCTTCTTCTTCTTAGTACACTCTCAGACGTCCACTTGGAATGTTCTCAAAGAAAGCAGTAGTCAATTTGAGGCTATTTGAATCCCCGTAAAGCTTTTCCATGAAAGACCATGTCTTAAAAGAGGAAAATGACTATTGGAAAAAAGATGGACTGTCGTTCGTTCAGCCGAGAATAGTCATCAATATGTTAGACTCGTCTGACTCAGAATAAGTGTGTAAATACCTTATATGTTTTACATATTTTCTCCTCCACCTATGTGTATATGTAAACCAATTCATTTCCTTTGATCTCCGCGATTTCACTACTATTTTTAACATACACAGTACTTCCACCTCTTCATGCATCCATTCACGTTTTAGTATAAAAAGTAACATTTACAACGAATAGGCGTAATTATTCTCTCAAATATTCGAAGAAATAAAAAAGGACCTCACGTAATAATCAGTTAACAAACCCCTCTAACATTCGAATTGTATAGACGCCTATGCCGAAAATATGCAACTTCCTTCATTTACGGTAAATTATTTTCTTCCAGGACAAAATAATTACTTCGTTAAAAAAGATCAAAGGAATTAACCGTTGCAAGAAAAGAACACAACCTGCAACATTGAATTTTATAAAAACTTTGGGACATTGAAAATATAAGACCACATGCAAAAAATTATGTTTATCAGTGCAAGGAATATGGAGATATTTGAAGTCAATCGTCGACCGATCTTTTTGAAACGCACTTTAACAGGCCCATTTTCATGCGTTCCACCCACGAATGTTAACCTCTCAGAAGAATTAAATTCCCGAGCACACAATGTAACTCAGGGAATATGATGAAAATTCACCAATATCCTTCTGGGTATTAACTAGGAAATTGCGTCTGGGGTGCATGAATAATGATTTGCCTGAATTACAATTGAAAAGGTATATAAATCTCACAAAATGATTCTATACACTTTAGGCACATGTGATGTAATCATCACTCATTACTCGTCGCTACTCCCGTCGGGGTCTAGGTCGCTCTTCTGTCTGGTTTCCCCGCATGACTAGTCAGAAACAATCACCATCTCTTGCAGTAGTGGTTCATGCATATACTGTTTTCATATGTTGAGGTTGCCAGCCTCATATATATAACCACTTAGCAAGAAACCTGTAAAATTTACATTAGTAAATAAAATTGTTTACACTTACCCCAAAATTTTGGGAATACACACGTCTCTTGGCACAGATTTAGAATGGACCCACATTGGAATAATCCAACGAATGCCCTCTTATAAGTAATGGCTCTATATTTACATATATATTTATCAAGAAAACTTGGCTCATACGTTTGCTTTCGTACAAATAAATTGAATCAACTATTATTGTTTAGTGTAAAATAACACGGACCCTGGGAGTGGAGTGTAGTTAGAAGCTGTTCGAATCACTTAAATCTGAACAATTCCTCTTATGACGGGTGAAACACTTGGTCTGGAAATCTATAATTCCTCTTATGACGGGTGAGACACTTGGTCTGGAAATCTATAATTCCTCTTATGACTTCTTGTGATAGAATTCCCAAGGTTCCAGTCTTGTATTAAAATGGCGGGTTTATTTGTGAATTCCAAAGTTGCCCAATACTCGATCTGGTACTTATAGTTGTGGAATTGTAAGTCCTATCCTCTTTCTTCTGGCTTGTAGGGGGTGTTTAGTTGACGCTGCGATGCAGTCTGTCTGTGTGCGGTGACTCCGAGTTTGTTAGATTATATCTCACAATCCTTAGTTTCAAATCTCAGCTGTGTTTCCGCCGAAAGTTCCAATCAAATGAAAGTAAATTCTGGCGAACCAATCCAATCTATCTAGCACTGTTTGGATGGGGAAATTTATCATTACTCATCCCACGCGTATTTGAAAATATTAAATTTAATATACACGCGTGGCCTCTTACAGTGATGTCATATCGTTACCTAAGACTTCCGGCACACTTCTGTTTATCAGAATAATCTGCGTGCCTACGCCAGACAGATGTCTGGACAGCCCGTGTGGTCTTCTTTCATCTGATCACGTACCGGCTTGTGTCAACACGATCAGCCGCTTTCCAGTGGGGTAAAATGTTTGACGGCCACTTTACCACAGATGTACAGACGGATTAGGCGATAAAATATTATTGCTGGCCGGGTCACCAAACCTGGCGAATCGTAACAACAGTCTGGGAGTGGAGTGCGAAACAATAAGATACGCATTATTCCCATAGCAAATACTGCCATAGGGGAGTGGCGTGTTAGAAAATTCACCATGCTATGTCCAGCATAGAGCAAAATAGTGAAAATAACGAATGAAAAGGCATGATTTATGCCAAATAAAAGCGATGAATGAGAAAAATGAAGAAAAAGAAAGGATACAGTCGGAGGGCTTAAGTGGTGAGAGATCACTCAAAAGGACATGTTCAGACGTTTTGTCACAGTCTTTCCATATTTTCTTTATCGCTTTCATGTCTACCACTGATTCAATTCTCCATAGGTGTTTCTGCCTTTCTCTACCACTTGCTCTGTGGGTTTCTGAGGACTGTCTTGGTATTTTATCAACGGTTTTCCTCAATGTGTGACCTATCCATTGCCAGCGTCTTGTCCTCACCTCTTGTTCCACTGGTACTTCTCTGATTCTTGTCATCAGTTCTTCATTACTGGTCCTATCATACCACTTAAGTCTTGCTGTTCCACTCAAGCATATCATCATGAAAAGTCTTCACTTCTCATTGGTCGTTTTTGTTGTTCTCCATGTTTCTCTCGTATACAATAGGACTGCCCTGACATTTGATTTAAAGCTTTTATTTTTGTGTTAGACTTGATTTCTTTCGATTTCCTTATATTTGTCAAAGCATTGAAAGATGTTCGTGCCTTTTGTATTTCGCTCCTCGTGCATTAAATTGTTGCTAGGCTGCAAAATACATTAAGCTAACTGCACGGGTGCAAAATACATTAAGCTAAATACACGGGTGCAAAATACATTAAGCTAAATGCACGGGTGCAAAATACATTAAGCTAAATGTACGTCATGGTCTAGAAACGCAACCCCTGCAGACCCAAGTAGAACAGTCCCAGCTAAGATGGCCATGTCTGCAGAATGGGAGAAGATCGACTACCACGTCAAGTATGGGAAACTAAGAGTCAGAGATCCAGACTATGGCACTCTCTCGTCCAAACCTCTATACCTCACGGTAGAAGAGGAACGACTAAGTAAGCAAGCAAGCATTAAGCTAAATGTAACAGTGTAAACTTTCGCTGTTCTCATGACGTTTAGGCGTATATGGTCCAAAGCTCTGATACTGTATAAAAGTTGTCCTTGTGTTCTGTAGACTTCTTAAGTATGCAAGAGTTTGTTTGATTGCTTTGTTGAAGACTTTTCCCTGATTTTATCTTCATTATCCTTTGCGCTCCTCAGGGAAAACGTAGCCACCACCTTAGCTGGTCCCCTTGCAGGAAGCTTGCAGCTGTGGTAATTGTGGCAATTAATTTTACACGATGAGGTTTCTAACCCTATACACAACTTCATATAAGTTGTCTTGTAGGACATGTCGAGTTTTTTCACACACACACACACACACACACACACACACACACAAATTGTTAAGTCCTTTTTTCGCGTGGGAGTTAAGTGTGTGAGACTTTCACATGCCAGTCTAGTTTTGATAGACGCACATGTGAGCGCATCTGTAATAAATGTATATCTTAAATATTTATGCGTACTTTTCTGCATCTTCATTGAATGCAGATGACGCACCTTTTTTGCGTCGGTTTGTTGCTATACAAATCATACCCTTCAGGCATTATAATATTTCGGTCGTCTGTGATAGACGCATTTTTGGGGTTCTTTCTCCAATATTATGAGAAGACCCATACTTGTTAATGTACTGATGTACTGAAGGACGATGAAGTTATATTCCTGTTGGATCTGCTCAGGAACTCGTCTACTTTAATAATTATTGCCAATTAACGGCACATTTTAAGGTCTCTTGCCTCAAAGACCCGAAGCCCTATTTGTCAAGGCAGGACTTCCATTGTATCTACCATGATCAATGGCTAGTGTGTCCCTATGACACTAGGAACGAGAATATATATCTAATTTAATCTATATTATATCCAATTCAACGAAGTTTTTCCGAATTGGCCAAGACGTTGACCATATTTTTATCTTGACCGGCGTTCCCAATCAGAGGTCATGTCAACGTTCATCTTGACTATATTTGATGCTACTACATGATTAATATATTTGTAATATAATTGTCTCTGGTCTCAGCAATTCTTGTCTCCTACAGTACAACCATGTATCCACGTCGTAGGAAAGATGAGAACACGAAGTAGGGCATGAACGAGTCGGGTGAAATCTCCGAAGAGGACGCTATGGTGGCTATGAAGTGGGAATTATATGAAATGTTCCTACTACGATGTCTTTTGATGCCACGTCATTTATGCCTGATATCCATGTTTGACCGTCGTTCCTGTTCTGCATATAATAAAACGTCAATGTACTTTCAAATGGGTCCAATCTGCTTGACTTGCCAGTCGTTGCTGTTGCGTTGACGTTGTCTGCATTGGCCATCCATACACCTAACGACATTCGCGTCAATATTTATTAATTCGATCATATGGCCAGTCAACACACAGCACCCTCAGACAAAGCCCATTTAACAAATATATATATATATATATATATACTGAAGCACATTAAAAACGCACCACCTGTATAATCCAGGAACAGAGTGTGAAATGTAAATATAAGTGTTTACAAGTTTACATATTTGGAATCTTTATTCATTTTCCTATGAATCCATGCTGGTCATTAATTTGTACATTTGATTGTTATGAAATTAATTGCATTCTGTGCAGGCAAGGGAGAAAACCAAAAATACAAAAAAATGCACGTGCGTTATCCTGCTGGAGAAGCTGCAAGTCTGGATAAATTGTGAACAAAGGAGCAACCAGTGCATCCAGAACCTCATCTC
This sequence comes from Oreohelix idahoensis, assembly GCA_024509875.1. Classification (NCBI taxonomy): domain Eukaryota; kingdom Metazoa; phylum Mollusca; class Gastropoda; order Stylommatophora; family Oreohelicidae; genus Oreohelix; species Oreohelix idahoensis. The sequence goes on from JAMPIV010013315.1 coordinate 256,943, forward strand.
GATATGTCACAGCATTAACATTTCCACGGAAGACGTGAAGAGGCAAGCGATGGTGAAAACTGAATCATCCCCAAATGTGAATACTGCCACCTCCAAATCGGTTGACACAGCAATCTGCAAAGCGCTCTCCACACCGTCGCCAAATCCGCATACGTCCATCAGCAAAGGATATGTTGAATCTGCTCTCGTCTGTGAATAGGACAGCATTCCACTGCAGTCTAGTCCATCTGACATGTTTGCTCTGCCCATTGCAGGCGCTGCTGACGATGTCTGTGAGTCAAGTTTGGCCCAACATAAGGTCGTCTTGCAGTAAGGCCTGTATCTCTGAGTCGTCGTATGACTGTCATTCAGAGACTTGCCCATGTCTACCCACTATTGCTCTTGCTGTTTTGACTTGGCCCGATGGGAGAAAAACGATTCCTTAGGTAACTCTGCACAATATGAACGATCTTGCGCAGGGGTTAGTCGAGGGGTTGTAGGTAGTAAATCGTGGTTTGGCCACCTCGAAAGTCTTACTCCCTGGGGGCTCTGCTCCCTGTGGTTAGTAAACCGTATGTCTCATTGAGACGTTACATATTTAGTGCTGTCGGTGGCTATTCATCCTTCTGGCACAATGGCCACGCGAGCTAATTCCACTGGTTCTCAACAATACCAAAATGGCTCAGCGTTGGCGGTCGTTTTTCTTTCAGATATGGGGCGTGGTTTTCATTATAATTAAAAGCAAATGTACTGGGTGTTTGTTTTGTACTAAAACGGCCGGGGATTTTTATACCGAGTATACACTGCACAAATAAGTCACGTAACACATTTTCAGGGTCATAGGGGTCTTAGCCATGTTCGGGAATTTCGTGTGTTGTTGATCGTGTAGTGTCGTTATAAACTTTTCATCGTTTTCATGTTAGTGAAGTCTGTTACACAAAATCCCGTGGGGTTTGTTGAAATCATTTGCTGCCATCATTTCCATTCCAGCTCAGCAGCCATGTCGCTCTCTACCTCTCTGGCATAAACACGGGGGGAATAATCCACTATTCCACACCATTTTTTTGTGCCACAAGCTTTCTCTGGCCATCAGATAGTATATTAATAGTGGGTGCGTGCGTTTTTATTTTTGTTATCGTGCGTTCGCGTTTCTCAATGTGTTCAGTTATATATATAATAATACTAGATTTACTTTTTTTCTAATACTTTATATTTATATATACTATATATATATATTATATATATATATATATATATTATATATTATATATATATTATATATATATATATATATTTATTATATATATATATATTTATATATATACCTGAGCACATTTTTAATGATACTTTCTGCATTAAAGATTTTTTCAAAGATCTTGTTAATTTGGGCATGAATTGAATTAGGCCTTTTGTGTTTGCCGAAACCAAAAAAACTGTGCAGTTTTATGTGTTGCGTTGCTCCTGGGCCTGGGAATGGGATCTCCTCATTGGACATATTTTTATATTTTCATTTTCATTTTTGTTTCTGGTTTTTGCAGGAATTCGAAATCGAGATCTCTCTGTACCGTCCATTATACTCTTTTGTTTTGCTACCTTTCCCTTCTTCCAGATCTGGTCCCACACCCATTATTATTATGGACATTTGGCCCTGTTATACTGAAAAGTTTATTTCACGCCCACAGCAGTAGTTATTACTTTCATTGGACATACCCCACCCCATTATTTCACTTTATGGCTCCATGTGCCCTGTGTTTTTTGCTCATGGATCCAATTGCTTGACAGTACTAGTTCTCCTTGCAGGATGTCTTGTACCAAACAGAAGGCATTGATTGCGTCATCCCTTTCTTTTTCTTTCGTTTTTCCAACTTTGATTTATGCAGCCAAATTCGTTTGCTGCAGTTGACGGTTTTATCTAGCCCACCACTCCCCATTTAGTTGCCCTCCTGTACGACATGTGCTGAGGGAGTAGTGAGTCACGTTACCAGTAAGTCTTCGTGGGAGAGTTTCCCTTAAGTAGTAGTTAGTAAGTAGTAGTAGTAGTAAGTAGTAGTAAGTAGTAGTCAGTAGATAGTAATCATTCATTTTTTTCCCCTAAGGGAAACCCCCAGAGAACTTACTCACAATGTAATGGGAACAGTTTACTTTTCTAATATGGCTCTAATTTGTTCCGCACACACTTCCTTGTCGTATGTAGATTATTCCAATGTTTTGTCGTTTATATTCCACCGTTTTCCTGTTAATAATTTTGATCTCGTGTTGTTTTTGTTTTTTTTTTTTGACCTTGCTTTCGTTATTTGGTTTATCAATGGTGAGGCTGAAATTTTCTTGTTTTCCTGATGAATTATGTAGTTTCTGGAAATATTTCTGTCCACTGGTCTATATTTCTATGTCATTTGGCATTCGGTTACAATCTTTGTATCAATAACGGCGGCATTTGCGTTGTCGCCTTTGTCTCTGGTCTCAGCAATTCTTGTCTCCTACAGTACAACCATGTATCCACGTCGTAGGAAAGATGAGAACACGAAGTAGTTGGGCCATTTGTTAGCCGGAGCATGAATCGAGTAGGTGTGTAATCTCACGGATTGGGAGGTCAACGCTGTTCATGGTGGGCATTGAAGTGGGAGGAATGCCTTGAAAATGTATTGGCCTCAAGGAAGCAGAATCTTGGGTGAGGGGGTATGGTTGTCTGACTTGAAACGCTCGCCTGCTTAGTCCAGTTATCAACGGGCAGCGGCTTCTGTTAACTGAGACCACCTAAGAGAAGATAAGAAAAAGAAGAAACTCCACAACCTATCTACACCATAACCAAGACACTACAAATACAACTGCCCATAGAAATTACTGAAGTATTATATTTGTGTGTTTTTTTTTCATAAACATGTTTCCTTTTTTGTCTACCCTACGCCGCGTAATTGTTTCATAACTTATTTTTTTCTGTTTTTTCTTAACATAAATCAATACATTTTAAAATGAGTCACAGACCAATCGCACTATATTCTGTATTTTCAGTGTCTGTCATATAATTTTCAGTACTCACAAGTACAACTCGGTCTTTACTTATGACATTATGCTAAATATTCGTTGCAACCGCCATAGATTGATCCGCCTACCTTTTTCCTATTTTTGTACCAACATTCCTAACAACTAAAGTTTGTCATTTAACGGACTCTGGTTTCTTGTTAATTAGATTCCAGTGTCCGCTGGGTGAGCATCCTGTTTCTATTTCCATGTTAATTTATTGGACGTTCCCACATCCTTAACACGATTATTTTTATTCCCTTTATGTTCCATGTGCATTGGGTCTGAGTTTTTACTGGTTCAGGTATTTGCGTCCCTGCAGCATAGCATTGTATACATTTCACCTTCATTTTCTCCTCTTTAAATCTCCAAACTGTATTGGGTTGACTATCATGGTTCTGTTTCCCCTCTCTGTCACGTCGTATATTTGTTTTATCTTCTGGTCATTTTTTGAATATATATATGTAGGATACTAACGAAAGCATCTGTTTTTCAATCTGCCAGCGGTCGTATGCACTGACGCGTACATAGGATTGTGCCTCTTTTGCAAATAACAGGGACAAGGACGCTTCTTCCTCGATCATCTCGTAATTGATGGTTTATTACAAATTGTCGTTTTAAAAACTTTTTTCCCCCTGGGGTAATCGGGTTGTCATTCTAGCCCAGTACCCCTGAAACAGCCCCCTCGAAAAACCAGGAGGGTCTGTGTCGTGCTCTATTTGTGCAGCAGAACATGACTTAATGTCCCAGCGTCAATAGACCTGTGAGGTGAGATTCTTAGCATGTGGTAGGACTTATTTTGTGGGCTAGCTTGTTTTAAATCATTTGTCAAGAGCAATACCAATTCACGTTTGTGAGTCGAAAAAAGTGTAAAGGTACTCTTTTTTTTGCTTTGTTATTGCCGAATGCGATTGACAACGTGTTTGGATACACTCTTTTTTTTTTGCTGGGTTTTCTTTCTTTTTGTCTCATGTTTTGCTTTCGTGCCAGTTGTGTATGTTTACCTTACACGGATGAACATATTTATTCAGTTTCCGTCAATGCTCAGTATGACATAATCAAACTACTTTCTATTTGTCTCTTTACACGGGACTCCATCCAAATATAATGGATATTGCAATCGCACGTCATAAATAGGAAAATCCAAATGTAAACTCGCACACGCCATAGTAGAGACTTCTGTTGAAACATTTTTACAATTAATGCCCTGACACAGAATATATTCATTTTGGGGATTTTTGTGCAGAAGAAAATTGAGCTATCTACTGTATAAAATATGGCAGTGGGAAAGACTTTTTTCTTTGAATAACATCTGGCAATGAGAATTCAATGAGTTTATGATTTTGTCATGTGGCCTCTTCTCCCCCACTAAACGTGCCACAAATTTGCCAAAGCATCCTTGAAAATAAATATAACCCACGGTAAAATTCTAACTTTCTTAAACAGGGGACAATGTATAACAAAAATTAGATTGGATCAGTTCCGTTTAGATCTTCTCCTTCAGCAGGGAGAAGACAGGAACACGTTTTTAAAATTAGAATTGGATCATTATCGAACATATGAGAAGACTGCAAAGCACGTCTAGACTCTATGAGATGGATTATATAACGAAGTCCGAGTCTATATGGCCCAGGTCAAAATAATGGGCCCTAACGAACATTTCCAGTGTAAGTTCATGCCCACAAGGCGAGATGTGTTACAGAGGGATGCATCATATTGATAAGTAGTTATACAGCCTATCAAACTGAAGTCAACGTTTCAAATACACAATGTAGGCATAACTTCGACCGAAATATCGACAAACATTGCAATCCGAACAAAAAGACCACATAGGTGACTCAAAATAAAAACGACTGCCATCACCTGTCATCAAGTACAGTAACTAATCGTATCGAATTTTCGATGAAGTTATGTTGCTATGTTCAACTCTGTTAGATCGATAGCATCAAACCACAGCCCAGATTCGCTTAATACTCATACGTTCTGAGGGTGGTCCTGTACCATTCCCAAATCACGCCTATACATGTTAAGTCTTTCATCAAATTCTGATCTTTAGATGATTCCGTCGGTGTGTAACGTAATTGTTTTACACCTATTTTTGTCTACACCTCACAATGCCTTTCATTTTTTTGAAACGTCTGACGGTGGCTATGTCCATATCCAACGCACACTAGAATCGCTGTCACAGGGGATATATGATGCTCTGTGAACTGAGTAGCGATAGTGAGGGCTTTGTCATTGTCCCCGTGTGCCCCTTGCATTGACAGCAGGCCAGTAGATTCTAGGGTCAAAGTTCCGTGGGAAAAAAAGAAAAGTCTAAGAACCATAGACTAAAGATAAGATATGTAGCTATGGATCGTTGATTTGGGGGGAAAGGATTCTCATTGGACAGAAAAGTAAAAACTAGGTGATTTCTTAGGGATGGGTTAGGCTGTGTATGTTGCGAGGTATAAGCAAAAATACAAAAGTGAGTCGCAGTGAATGGGGACAAAGCAAATCACTTACCACCAGCAATGTATTCAGGCCGCGAAGGACTGACATTGTGGAGATGTGTATAGTTTTACTTCGTGTGGGATGGTGTAGTAGTTTTTTGTGATGATATATTACTATCAGAAAAACCAAGAGACTCACTGCAGATGCCCATCTCTTAACTTTCATGAGGAATCTGACGCACAATGTGGGTGATTGATCAGATGAGATGAAGGTATGTACAAAAGGAAAGCATATCCTATTGAGCGCTCCTACTTGATTTGCTAACTTGATTTCACTAAGAATTGTACAAAACCCCCATCAAAAGGACCACCTCTGCAAATTTGTCGTTAGACGACTTCACAGTGTGGAACGCAATCAAACAGTCGGATTCAGACATCACGTTTAGATTAATTGTATTATATTTGCCACTGGCCGTAGACCCTCCATTATGTCACAACACAAGGCCTTAATAGCCGAGGGGAAAATAAAAGCACTAACTACAATGTAGTCAATTACAGCAAAATCCCAAGACTGCAGCCGATTTATGTACTTACCTCCCCAACTTGTGATTACTCAAGGATATAGCCTGATGGAATTTTTTTGTCTCCACTCTTGTACAAACTTTGATGGCCTCAACCCCATTATCACAATCGCCTCATTTCGGAGTACATAATATAACTGCATACAGCTTTAGTCGTGTGCCGATGCGGCGCACGGCTCAAAATTACGCACGTCTTCAAAAAAAAAGTGTCTGCACAATATCATGATCTGAAAGAAGAACATGTTTTTTTTTTTCGTGCGTCGCTATCACAGGGTTGGTTATACCGCATTAAATAACTCAAGGCCATCGTGGTCTGTCAACCATATCATCTTGTTATGTTTTCCGTATTGACAGAAACGTAGCCGACCCACAATTTTTAGTTTCTAAGAACTGTATACCGTAAACTGCAATTACATAGGTATTCTCACGACATTTATCAACAGTTCTACTGAATGGCATAGCGAAAGTGATACCCGGCCACTAAAGTACCCATAAAACAAGCAACGCAATTAGTGCCTTAGCATAGGCCCTGCAGACAGTAATTGTCGATACCAAGCAGAGCAGTTCAACAGTAAAGGGCCCACCATCGTGTATTTGCGATACAGAATGAGCAATGCGTCGCGTACCGTAGGAGGAGCAGACATAAAGAAGGATTAAGTACTGTTAATGTTTCAGTTAACATATGTCCTTACCTATATTTACCCGTTGGTTGTGGTTGAGCTCCCTCTTTATATCTATATACCCGGTTTTATGTTTCATTGCTCCCCACCACCCCCTTTATTTTTTGTCTTTCTGGTGATTTTTGGACATACCTCTCAGGTCAGACGATCCCAAAATCTAAGAGTCTATAATTGGCAAGAATCTGATAAGAACAAAAACTAAGTGAGGGCCTGCGAAAATGCATTGCTGTGTATTATAGCGCACAAATAAACTTCGGAATTTATTAATCCTAATTTTCAATATCTTTCAGCTTTTTTGGATGTCATGTTCTTGATTGGTAGATTCATGGTGGTTGGTTGACCCTCGTTTTTATATTTTGTTCCACTTATCCCCCCAGAATTATTGTTTGTAAACCACTGCCACACTGCTCTCATATTAACCCTAATATTCTTTACCGTGATAATTTTTAATTAATGTTGTTTTGGCAAGTCTTCTTTGTCAATCGTAAACGGTGCTGGTGTTAGTGGTAGCGGGCGATTATCAAACAAACAAAACCAAAACACATAAACCAATAACCATAACATAGCAGGTTCACTCCCGATACAAATTACCCCACCCAATCCTTGTACAAACTATGCTTACAACCTTCCATCGTGAACCCGCTTTGTTATCGTATCGTCCTTTCCGCCTACAATGCCCTAAGGATAAGATAGCAAAACTTCTTGATACCGCCGGATCTACTGTACCCCATAGGGAAACTTAGCACCACTCCAAATACCCCCCTATACTATCTATGGATAGATATATTACGACACTTCTAACTCATCATAAGCCACCATTCCTAGCTTCCTAACAATTAAAAGAGACGTTTTCCTCACTTCTAAGGGAGTAGATTTACTATCATACTCTAATTCTCTAGATAAAGTTTTGTAGTATAGCTTTAGAGTTGATAAGCTAAGTGAGTAAAAAAAATAATTTACAACTATGTATATATCTTGCGTGTCCTCTAAGGAAAGTATTGTCTAGAGCAAACATTTAAAGGAAGTACAGATATTTATTTCTGATCCTGCTACATAGAGTCTCAAGAAAGTATATGTGTCCCTAGATAGGACACATTAGGGTGACAAACCGTAATAGGTAAGTGGATCGCAAAAGCAAAATATCAGTAACAGTTTCGTAAGCGGTACGTATGCAATTTCGTTGTTAATCTTTACAGGAATAGAACTCTGAGATTGACCAAGGAACGATCTATTACGATATTGACTAGAGCAAGATGAGAGGCTACGGTGGTCATGATTTAGCTTGCATTAGTCAGAATAGAACAGCGCATGTATGGAGTAAACTTATGAGGAAAAATCACGGGATATTCTCCTCAATGAGACTTGATTATAAAAGTTACACTGTTGGTTAGTTAATATTTTTATTAACCCTTTTATTCCTGAAGAAGTGAAACTCCAATGTATTTGCAGTGACACGTAATTGGAAACTACAGTGAAGGCAGGGTCTCTGTGAGTCGTAGTTGTCGAGCTGTCATCATACTTTTTTGATCATCCTGTTCCACAAGAACGCAAGGAGTTATCATGCGCTCGAACAATCTCTGTAAATTATGTAGCTCTGGAATAGTGACAAAGAAGACCTCGCATGCTCGATTTCTAAGTTTCGAGATACCGACCAAGTAGATCCAGGAATAGAGAAGTTCATAGAAAACTTCCTGCACTCGTTTGGGTCGGTTTCATAATATGCATGACAATTTAGACTTATTATGGACGACGTGCCAAGATGCAAGGATAACTTATAAGAATTTCATATTTGATATACAACTTTGATAACGCCCCCTGCGTCTGTACACGTGGCGTAACTTATGGTGTAGCTTTAAGTAAGGAATATATGACGCAAGTCAGATACACTCATCAACGAAACAATTACCTCTTATGAGATGAGGATTATGCGGCTAGGCATAATGTGTCAGAATGACCAAATGTTTGAAGAACGTGATTGATGTTAAGCTATATCCAAGATTTTTTTAATGATTGATGGATTATATGTAGAACTTAAATGGTCATCATTATAGATGCGTCTTCATACAGGTTTACTAGATGTAATGGAATATTATAGACAATACTAAAGACAACTGTATTGATCGCATCTCTCAGATGTCATATTCAACGACATATCTCAGTGCATCGTGGGATATGTTCTGTTATTCATGTATAAGTCCATTATTAATCGCATACATACCAGTGGACGAATTCACCGACATATACTCTAACTCAAGTAGATAGTATTCATTGCGACTGCGCAGAACTTTGACTACGTTTAAAAGAATTATCCGCCGATGTTTGGTCTTTTGCAGATGTATGATCTACCATTTGTAGAAAAGCTATGAGATGTGCCGCTCAGCAAGCACCGTTGATCTAAATGAACATTTTTATTCTCTATCATCGGCTACCATAAATGAATGATTAGTCTTATTAAAAGAATCCTTGTCAGGTATTAACAGTTGTGTATAATATTCCCAGTAACGCCTCTGTGTCCTGTATAAAGTAGGGCTCTTGTTTTCATTGTGAAGTTGTGTTCTTCGTTTCCATCAATCCGTTTAATCTCGTAAATCGACTCTACTTCATGCGAAACATGAAGATAAGGTAAGTAAAAGAATCTCGTAAAAAGATAAGCCGTTTGGATAATACCAACTATCGATCGAAAATTATTAGATAAATTCGGGGCGCTAATAACTTTATGCGCGCCAATGTCCACACTATGGTATCATTTAAACAGTTATTTATGATAGTGGATTTACCTCGACATTGAATAACTTGAAGTACTCGTACCCAGAACAGCTTTAAGATGCGAGTATAGGAGCGATACAAAGATGGAACTACGGCAAGACGATATTCTGTTATAATACTGCAAAACTACTAATGACCTAATTTCACATGGTCTGGATCATCTGGGATTATGATACACATCACAGTCAATGTTGTTTAATTCCACATATTTCTGATATCTAGTCGTGTAGACTATAATCGTTATGATAAGGGTCCCATAGCGCTATACTTGATCTACTTCAGTCGAAAAAACGGAGTACGTAGATCACATTTCGCTGACTGTAATTCACATCCTCAAGCTTACATATATCTGACATGAGTCTAAGCTACTCAAAGGGAACCAGATTTATCACATACCAATCCGTAGCTGTAACGCAGTTGCCAAGTTATAGGTATTGCTTAATTGAGAATATGTATCACTAGATGGTGAGGGAGACGGACTAGTATTTATAATTACAGACGTGTATGCTTACAAACCTGAAAGCGGGCATCCTTTTACAAGAGAGTGCACAAACTACTTGTAAGTATGACAGGGTCTTTGAACCTTTAACAAAGATTACTCCTCAAAAAATAGCCACATGGTGACTGTCTAGTAGTGAGATTACCGTAGTCTCTCCATCTTAGTACCAACTGATGGGATAGACCACTTAGGAGTGACATGCGCTAGAAAGTACTCAATTGATCCTTGCTAATAAATCACAGAGTACTAAGAGTTAAGAAGTCACACCAGCACTTCGGGGGTAACAGTAGGCTTTTGAGACACCTTATACTCCATGAGCGGATGTTTTAGTTGATACAACGTTTCTTTACAGGAAAGGTCAGGTTTGTTTTGCCTCAGTCGATAGATCATGTCGCATACTTGAGAAGTATACGTGGTTTCGAAAAGGGGGGGGGGTGAGGAAAAAAAATCTCTAAATTCAGGCACATACACCAAAAATAGATTCTTGAAAGACATAAAAGCAAACCCCCCCCCCCCCCCCCCCCCCCCACCCCCCCGATATCTCCTGATGCGCACATCCGTCCACTGCTCACAGTAGTTGCTACATAAGGCTCATACACAGATGAGTAGGGTACCATCAGTGATGATCGGTGATTGAGTTGCAATGAGTTTTATCTGGATGATGTGTTTAAAGATAGACTACATCTTCGTGCTGTTAATAGCACTACTGTGCTCCAAGATTGACACGCACTTGGTTGTTGCGTATGAGATAGCAGACGTTTTATACAAGCCGCCTCAGTAGAATCTCTCAGACAATGGCTCATGCTATTAGTTCTAAGACTGAGGCCACCACCAGTTATAATTACCTTCCTACGTTAACTGACTCGTCCAGATGATGAGCAGACTGCTAACGTAACAGAAATACCTCTATGCCCACTAGATCATAGGCGTGTGAGTCTTGACGAGCATGCTCAATATATAAGAAAATGTCGATCTTAGGTCCACTCATGTGTAATCGCAATAGAGCGTTAGAAATTGTATAGGTACTTCTCGAAGATGCAAGATACAGTATTTATTCTTTAAACGTTCTTAGAACAAATTAAGTTTAACTGGTATAGAGATATCACTATGTACATAATGTCATAATCGGTTGATAGTTGGAACAAAAACTGTTAGAAAATGAAGAGAGTGGCGATCTCAAATCTACAGCAAGAAAAAATTTATTTTAGGGTCCTAATTAAATGCAACAGCCCAATTCTCTTTAAACCTAAGTAACTATATTTCCAGGCCACAGAGACCAGATTTTTCTTGTTCGACACAACCCATTTATAAAACTGCGGCACGCTTCGTCTCGATCATTTTTGGTCCCTCTGTCTAGTCGCATTCGATTGGCCAGGAGGCAACAAATATGTCCTTACGTGAATTGACATGTGCCACCCCACGGTGGCCGGACGGACGGAAGCGTATTCCTTTGAAAAATTTTGCAACTAAGGATGTAGCTGATGCACTTTTTCTCATTTTTTTGTAGATGGGATTTCCAGAGGAGAATATTGTAAGATAGGGGTACACTGTTTGTATCTGAGGCACATGTCTATGTGATGAGCCTTATTTTCGATTTGAAAAGATACTCTCTGAGTAAGCTTTAACCATACCCAATGTCTAGACGGCATTTACCAACGGGCTGATCACCCCGTTTGCCCAGTCACTTTTCGATTACGGAAATCACAACAGCAAGAGCAGTTCGGAATGTATGATTTGCCGTTTTGCCCTAAAGACGCCATTTAATAGGGTGAGTGTTTCGTTGAGACTTGATGGGAAGAACACAATGGCAAAGATAAACCTTTCTGCTGTTGCCATATTTTCCCCCTCCCTTTAAGAACGACCAATAGGCAGTAAAGGTCGTTTCAGTTAAATCACGTGTACGTTACACGTTTAACGTCATAAAAACCGTATACAGTCCGCTTTAATGGCTATATGGGGAACAAAACCCCCTGCTTTGCACGGGTTCGGTTGGCATAAAGGATGAGGACGGAAGAACGGGTAAGATGAAGAGTAGTTGAAGAAGAAAAGTAGTTAGATAGTACGGCATTAAGGGCATGTTAGTGCGTCTAAATTCCACATTTAATTAAAGCACACTGTTGGAGGAAAAATACAAAGTTATCTTTACAAGCTATCATCAGGAATAGGTTTGGGATAGGTATACGGATATTGATAATTACATGCCAGCAGTACGTTTGCAGTTATCGGAGGGGTGCCGACCAATGAGCAAAAAGGTTTTTTTTAACAATTTGTAATTGTATTTTATGGGCCCGGCAAGCGCACAACAAAAAAAAACAAAATAACATCCGAGTGGAAGGACACATTCCAATTTCAAAACAATTACCTGCTGGGTGTATGAAAAAAGATTCCTGAAGGTGAAAAATCCTCCTTATTCCTCTATAAGTTACCGCGTAGTGGAATTCTTAGAGAAAGACTCTGATCGAACGCATCATGTCAGTTGGCGACGAAAATCATCGGAGTGGGACAAAGAAAAAGCCGACGATCATTTTTCACATCAACATAGGAAGTTACGAACATTAGAGCACCTGAGATTGAACAGTCTATGTTGCTTTTGCTACCAAAAAGGGGGGAAAGAAAGGGGGGGAAAATCGTTTTTATTATTTATCTACTGGCCCACAACTCAGTGCAGAGAGATATGAGAGAGAGAGGAGAGGCCCGTCCGTCCGTACTGGGTGCATCTCTAAAAGAAACAGATGTATGTGGATTATGTTCATTGCAGGTAAAAGGGTAAAAAATAAAAACATTCCACATAAATATGCTTCAAAAACATTTATTTTTCAAGTTCTGATACATTTACAGTTCAGTCTTTGATTCACTGTCATGGAAACCTACAGGAACGTTGATTCTTTCGCTGTTATTAACGAAGAAGAACTAACTTCTTTCATGATTGCTCCTATTTAATTTACCACTCATTCCTCTTCAGCATACAGAATCCTGGAAAGTTAGTTTCCAATATGCACTGAACTTTCTAGTAATCGTCAAGATGAAGTCCAAAGTCTCTTACAGTCTTTTCCAGATGTACTCACTGACATTCCTGGACGAACAAATATATTTTTCTCATTCTATTAATCTTAGGGATGATCATCATATCAGAATAGACCATTATACAATTCACATTGCTCTTTCGGATCAAGTGGAAATACGAAAAATTGCCGACATGCTCATATATTAAACATCATATATACTTCTAATTCACCCTTATGCTTTTCCATGGTCGTCAATTAGGAAGGAAGAAAGAAATGATAAATCAGGTTCGAATTTCTGCATTGAATTTCGGCGGACTTAACAGTATTACAATTACTGATGCTGAGCCGCATGCCTCTTATGCATGGAAGACTTACTGTCCCACTCTCTGAGGCTAGTATTTTTTAGGTATAAATTCAGATTTGTCAAAAGGGTATGGCAAAATTCCACCACGATCACAGATGAGTACCAAACCCTTCACAAGCATTTTACCTACATTCTAGAGTGTTGTCTTCTTGTGGTATTTCATGTGCTTTTGGTCTATGGTGGGTAATACGCCATGCTATTTTGTGCGTTTATGAGTGTGTTGGGGGATTGTATTTTGTTCCAATTGAATTCTGGTTGCAATCAGTATACATTGATGATATACGCCTTCTTTCACAATTCTTGGGAGGGGAGGAAACATTTATTTCTGGTCTCCAGGACATTGCACTCCATATTCTTCGTGGGGTAACATAATTATCCAACAGCAATAATCCCTCACAAAATTCAGATAATGCAGATTGTGTTTTCAAGATGTTTACCTTCTTAGGTCACTCAGTAGGTTTTTTTATGGACGCTCATTTACTGTAGGTGCTGGTTTTCTGGTGGTTATTGGATGATAGTTTATTTTTCAACGGGCTTAACTTTCTGTAACCGGGTGGTTATGGTCTGGTTTTTCTGGCCGTGGAAGAAAGCGTTTCGTACGGGGGGATTCCTTTACCACGTTTTTAACCTTCCTTTTAATGTTTTACCTCAAATCTCCCTCACTTTAACCAACACCATAGACAGGCAAGCATATAAGTTTATTAAGTAACTAATAAGGACGAAGAAAAAGAATCAGTTTTGTATAGAAGACAAGCCCTAGTTCGATGTAAAATCTGCGTTTTTTGCATAGCACGTTTCACATTATTTACCGACAGTCCATCTTCATTGCAGGTCTGTTTATTGAAACTGCTATTCAATAAGTTAACGTATACAAAATTTTTCCATCAATCACTCAAGTTCTGTCATAGTTAACAGAAGGGGCTCTTATCTCCCCCCCCTCATGAGTACTAACATTACTATGGGGGGGGGGGGAAAACTTGGAATATGCAGGATATTGCGAAAGGAGGTAATTACACCATATTATACATTTTTGTTTTGTATTTATTTGCACCTATTTTTATGATTACCCTTAACATGCGTTTTTTTACAGTTCATTCTCAGGACTGGGACGCATATTTGGAAGGACATTGGTGGGTGTATGGATGCAGGATTTCACAGGTGCTATTCATCCAGTTCAGTTTTTTTTATGTTTAGCGAAAAAACTGAAGTATCTACAGTTACGCAGAGAATCCAGGGCTTACAACCACCGCCATTAATTGAAACGTCGAAATAGCTGGCTTTGGTATATGGGTTTATGACCAAGATTTATGGAGAGACGCGGTGCTTTCATTATGACTTAGTGGCTAGTGAACTGGCTCCTAAGCGCTGTGGTCTATGGTTCGAAATCCCGATGAGATGAGGCGCGGTAAAATTTTTTTAGGACAACAACACAGGCCGGACCTGGGTTGTCTTTACCACACTACAACACCACCCACCAAGAACAAGCTCCCAAATTATGGGTTACCAGCATGCTACTCTGGGAATGGTTTTTTAAGGCGGCCCGAGCGTGATGCCGACCACTTCTCACCCTAGTGCATTGTGCCGAACGGTGTCTAAAGATTTTATATGGGACCCATCCCTTACCCTAAACACCATTATTTTCCCAATATGCCTCAAGGGAGTGTAAATATTGCTTAAGTTCGTTTTGTTTGTATAAGGGTGGTTCATTTTACCTTTTTTTTTTATGACACAAGCTTTTCGCGCTACTTACTTGGGTGCAAAGTTTGTCTTGCAAAACTGAACCACAAAAGTCATTTGAACCATTTTGCAAAACATGCCCAAGTTTCAATATCAGTTAGAGCGTGTAGCCAGATATTGCCATCTTCTTCTACAATCTTATGATTTACTTGATCTTACTTCCTAAAATAAGGTTACCCTTTTTTAGCAGGAATTTTTAGGGCCGACACCATTTATCCACATGTGTCATACCACTCAACACCACGATTAGGGACAGTAAAAATTACATGGATCATGATACACAGAGTGATAGTTACGCTGAGTGGGTACTTTATGAAACCTAGACTTGTATTTCTGAAACTATGCTAAATGTGAAACTCTTGATTTTCTGCATGGACGTTTTATTAACATTCTGGATTTTGTTTTTTCTTCTTACAAGAAATAACTTTTGGTTTGGTTTAACATTATGGGACTTGGTGTTTGGTAATTATTTTTTGAATAGGATTGCTTTAGTTAATGTTGTTGCGTTCCACTTTTTTGTCATCACTTAACAGGCTATCTAACAGATATTTGTGTCACCAAAAGTCCTGAATTGTTAAATATGTGTACACACAAACACTGGTGTTAGTGATATAGTTGTTGCGCACGAGAAGCACCATTTTTGATATTGGTAAATTCAGCGCTGGTTGTTTTGTTTCCAAAGGGGGGGATGGGGAAACATAAGACATGACCATTTGACAGGGAGTGTATTGACGTCCAAATGGCTTACGTATCAATTGTAGAATTGAGAACGTTTGAGTTTTTAGGATATTGCATTTAGATTGACGTTGGGAAATGTTATCATATGTTTGACGCCGTCATGTCATTATTGCGCCTTGACCGTGGATATATATTTGGAAGATTTGGACCGTACGTATTCCGTAGTGGAGCAAGGCAAGGTGTTCCTTTAAGTCCTGGGGATTGTCTGATGTTTTCACAGTCCTTCATTCGGACATTATAATTGTAATTACTTGGTTGGCATTTGTACTGGCTCAACTGCAATTAAGTTCATAGCCCTCATCAGGTCACTAAAGTCAGGTCAATAATTATATATTGATTGAATTGGTTCGTATAAGTAATAAGTTTAGTTTCGTCTATTGACTTTCTTCAGTCAAGTTAGGTCCGACACCTCCCTTAAGCTGGTTTAACCGTACATGTTTTAGGGAACCAGATATGGTTGATAAAAGTCGCACTAGTCAAATGCACTGGAAGTTTTTTAAGTTTTGAAGGACGTTTCAATATATAAACATTGTTTGTGAATGAAAGGGATACTGCGGTTATTGAATATTTAAAGTTGCACGTCATCGCGTAGTTAAGTAGGTGGCCAGTATCGGACTTCTAATATGGAGAGGTGGAATAAACACAAAAATCTGTCGCATGTTCCAGTAGAAGTTTGTTAGTTTGGTCACTACACTTCACATAAGTTTTTTAATGCTTTTTATCAGAAGTCGGATTTTAATTTTTATTGTCCCAAACTAAATAAGATTAGGAATATTCGTTAATGGGTTTTTTGTATAACCTTGATTGTAATTTTGATGGTCTTGCCAATCACCTTGGTTGAGAGTCAACTAGTCACACAGTCAACACAGTCCGTGTATTTTTTTATATAGAAATTTTAATTAGTTATAGAAAGTTTTTCTTTAAGTCAAGTCATTATATAGGGCAAGGTTAAAACACCATGTATGAACTACAGTCAATCGATTTATCTGCAACCTACTGATGATGCTTCACGCCTACAACGATATTATGGATGGAAGGCTGAATACACATAATATTCACAAGTTAACTATTTAAGCCCACAAGTAAAAGAGCCTCCTATAATGGCTCAGGGTTTTAGACCTATTTATTTGGCCCAGGAGCCAATTTAAGTGGCTCGGAATTTTTTATTCCCTCCTGTTCTAGAGCTCTGTTCCAATGTTAACCCCCAAACACTCTCAAAAAACGTCATGTTCAAACAGGATAGTACTTCATTCTTAAATAACTGTTTATTTATGCATTGAACATTAAAGAAATATTTTTTTTTTTCCAAACAACAAACACATATAAAATAAAAAAAAGCACTGTGGTGGCCAATTTTATTTTTGTTTGGGCCCCAAACCTCCTGCTTTTTGATCTGGGACTTAATAAGAGTTAATACATACTATGTATATGCTAATTGAAACTGTCCGTATTGTCCAAGTCTACGTATTTTCAAAATATACCGCTTGATGGTTTATCATTACTCAACCAAAGAGACGTTCTGAGTGTCACGTCCTTGACCACTATTGAAAGTGAATGACTCTTGAGGCATTTTCTACTTATTCATTCGTGCCCCGTTTTAGGAATCAGACCAGGTAACTGTCGCACCCAATCACTATCTAATAACCCTTATTCCAATGGGTATCAAGTGGACCGGGTTATCTTCAAAATGGTGGATTGATGACAGTTTTACCAATCCACTACTTAAACTTAAGCTATTTATGTCTTAATGTGTTCTCTTATTATTATATTTGTTTCAGGCATGACGGAAACAGGTCGGAGGAACCATTATATGATTGAATTAGTTTAGTTCTTGTCTGTCACACGTGAGGGTTCGAAAGTTAAATTATTAGCATCTTCTCGGAAAAACCGATAGTTTTTTCTACCTTGGGGGGGGGGGGGGGGGGGGGGGTGGTAATAATGTTACACACTCTTTTGTGACCTCAATTTTTTTCATTATTTTGTCGAACACGTGCGCCGTAAATGCTGTGCTTCAGTAGAGTGTCTCCGGGAATATAGATTGTTTGTGAATGATGTGAGGGGCATGTTGGGTCTATTGATTGTGAGTTTATTTACGGTAAGTACATGGGTAGACAGAATTGGTTCGTAGAATGGGGGGGAGGGGGAAAAGTGTAAGTTTAGGTGGATGGTTGGACAGTGAATGAGTGGCGTGAAAAGGGGTACGCAACTTTACTGAGCAGGAGTATTCAGCCGGAATGGCGGTTGTGTGGGATGTGTAGTTTTTGTGTTGATATTTCTTAATGGGGAGGGGGGGGTGGGGGGGGAAAAAAAAACCCCCCGGCTGTATGTTTCTACTTCATGAGGATTTAGCAATTATGTGGTCCGTTGATTGCTAGATGAAATAATTGAAACGGAGAGGTATATTTTGAGCTCTACTTGAATTTGTTCATGGATTTCAAACCAATGTTGTGTTAGACGACTTCCGTGCGGAAGACAGCAAGACGGGGAAAACAGCAGAACTGTTTTCGACTTCTTTGTATTGTATTGGACTGCCTCACGGAGGCCCTATGGTGTTGGCCACTTATTCCTCGTTGGTGTGTTATACTTGGATGAAACATCTGTTTTTATTGGAGGTAATGTATTGACAATAAAGTCTGTAATCGTTATTTCGGGTCACGCGGGCATTTATTTGATGAATTTACTGTTGGGCGTTATACACACTTTTACTAGTGACGCATGCTTGTGGCCTATTTTAATGAAACATACCAATTGATAACCGCAACATGTACAAAGTATAATTTATTAAAATGGTTGTTTTGTCTATTTAAGTTAATGTTATGTCTTAACCATAATCTTCATGTCCTACAAACTTTGCTTTTGTGCCCCGAAGGAAGATCCGAAGAAACGATGTTCTTTCAAAACCATATAACAATCAAAAGTCCATTATTTATCAGAGTTTACTGTGACTGTCCTTTTCAGGGGTTTTACTGCTAGTGTTATGTTGCAACACAAAAGAGTTTGTTCTTTTCTTGTCCTTTCATTACAGCAAACCCTTTCTGATCAATGTATCTATAAGAGGAGACAATTTGGTTAATTTGGCAGAAGCTAAGCCAAAGGGGAAATAATCATGACTAAGTTCAAGTTTTGGAACAAATGTCCTTAATTGACTGTAAAAATCCCTTAAAATGTATTGTTAATGTTGTAATGACGTAAACCCCTCGTTTGATTTGACATACGACAGTCTTCATGAACTGCAGTGGTCAGAATGAGAAATTCTGATGATCTCCCACGTGGCCAGGGAGGGACCAGCGTCGGAGGGGGCGTCATGAAATATAAAAAACCTACAAGAGTCTCACAAACTACCTCGTTCAATATATTTGCAAATTCCAAAAAGGTGGTTGGAATGGAAATAGCAAAATAAAAAGCAAATAAAAACCAAAAAAAGAAGTTGCCCCGTCATTAACCTCCATAAATAAAAGATAGAAAAATCCAAACAGGGTGCCGGAGGAGAGGGAAGACATGGGTGGAGAAATATTTAGGAAAAAAAATACCCTAATGACTTGTGTTTTTGTTAAAAGATAACATAATTCAAACAACAATTGGAGATAAATAGTAATAAATACACGAGAAGGCAAAAATACCCACAACATGGTGAAATAAAAATACAACCAATCATAGGGACTTATGACTCACTTACTGAAAAGATCAAAACAAAACACCAGAAGTTAAGGAAGCCAAGATGATAAGTAAAAATGTCAATAGAGCTAACTTAACTAAAACATAGTCTGGCCCCCGCCCAGTTACACTGATGGAGGAAATCTCCAAGAGGTTGTTAAGTGGGCAACTAGGTGCCGGAGTTGTAATACCCACAATGGGGAATAAAATAAAAAGAGCTACAGTTGTAAACGGATAGGGGAATCCGATTTTTTTACTGCCAGAGATGGGGTAAGCCCAATCTCTTTAAAAGTCTTGCTAGAATTAATCGTAAGATAAACACACAAGATAGCTGTAGTTACGATATTTACAGAACTCACTATCATCACAACAAGCTCTAGAACACCCAGGTAAAATGTAGCGGCCAGACATTAAAGGAAGATAGAAAAGATATTCTAAGCAATTAATACACATCACTAGGAGAAACAGAGGATGTAAGTGTGTGGCTCAGTGTGGGTTCCAGCACACATATGGTATAACTGGCAACGAGTTGGCAGACTGTTACGGTCTCACCGCTGTATCCTTTTCTTGCTAGGGTGTTATTTCAAAAGATTTCAAGGCGCCGTTGGACGTGAGAGTTTATTGGGTTGCTTGTCAAAATATTTCAGGTTATTATAATTCATCCTTTCTAATTCCAGTTTTCTAGTTCGGAGTTGCAGTTTTTTAAGCCCATTATGGTTATGTGATATTACCGGCTGGTCTCGTGAGATTTATAATTTTTATTATTTATATTCCAGTTGTCGTTCATTATATTAATTCTACCATCCAGTCGTTAGGGTTTGCTTATAGTTAGTCTTCTTTAGAAAATAAATGTGATAATATGGACTGAACTTTGCTCAAGGATTAATGTCCTACAGTCAACAGCACAGAGATCGGAGAAACTTGTATAATTCCAGGCAAGAAACCAGGGCAACAAACAAAGTTCACATGGACGACGCCACTGTTACATGAACTATTTATATATTTCCTTTTACACAATGGTGCGCTTGCGACAAATCAATTCACACATTTAAATTGGCGTCTTCATCATAGTTTTAAGCTCTTTACACTATTGTTCCTCTCTCAGACTTTAGCTAGTATGGGTTAACCGTTTTAAGTTTCTTTTCTTTTGAGTTTGTTATTTTCACGTGTTTATTGTGGTGTTGATTAATTAGTAGGTAAAACGTTGCTGAAAGTGAAGGCGGCGCTTTGATCGGGTGGTTGTTTGATGTGTAGAAGGTCTGTTGGCGTAGTTGGGTTTGTGGGTTGGGGAGTGTCCATTTGGTGATGGTGAAAGGATTATATCTTGTCAGTAGTGAGTACATTAGTCTGTTACGAAAGTTATGTACAGTAGTTTACTTTTGAGTTCAGATGTAGTATTTATCTGTGGTTGTATAATTAATAGAGCTACACTGTCTATGTATAATTATTCAACGTCTTCTTTGGCTATCTTGCATTCGCCCGACGGGACCGGCCCCCCGCGGGGGCCCTGTCCGCCTGCGCGCCGCCGGCGCACTGCACCCTCAGGTCGGCCTGCCACGGGGCCCGCCCACGTCACGCCCCGGTCCACTGGTTTAACGGCCGTTATGTTGTTGTATACATAAGTTCGAAGGTGACGTCTAATTGAAACGTTCGATGAATCTGCTTGGTTCACACGATCTAATACGGGACTATACATGGTCCTATAATCAATTTTGTTACGGTTCTTTCGCTATCTTTTATCTCTTTCCATGTAGTGCATATCTAACGTTTCCACATATATATTTAATCTAGTGGCTGTGCAACATATTTCCAATACACGACGATCCTTACTGACCAAATATGTTAAAATAACACGATTATTTACTTAAGTGGGTTGGTTTTTTTTCCATTTTTTTTGTTTTTTTTTAATTATCAAATTTTAAAACTGCCAGTTATTTTATGGCTACTACAAGGCCCACAAACATAGACTAGCAAAGTAAACCTAAGCTAGACGACGTATCATATTTTGATTTGCGCGGCCCTCGATATGTTTTTCATTTCTTGCGTCTTAGTTTTAGGGTTTCTTCTTAGTTTATTTGAGGTGTCCAAGCGGTGACATGGCATGTGGAATTGGCACCATCTCCCACATGCATTCTCTGCAAGCCGCAAGACCAGTCCTCATATCATCACTCCAAGCCCACGCTCCCAAATCGTGACACTCGTGGCAGTGAACGTGTGGAGAGTGATAGTAGGTGGCACCAAGAAAAGATGGGGATAGATATGGCCGACCGAAATGTGAGAG
The DNA here is from genome assembly GCA_024509875.1 of Oreohelix idahoensis. Lineage (NCBI taxonomy): Eukaryota > Metazoa > Mollusca > Gastropoda > Stylommatophora > Oreohelicidae > Oreohelix > Oreohelix idahoensis. Next base: position 278,677 of record JAMPIV010013315.1, read on the forward strand.
AGTGGGGGTGGCGATGAAAAGATGGCCCGATTCCGAATAAATTTAATTCGATGGAAAATTAAATACGCTAGCGATAAAAAATTATTAATAATAGTATGGAATAAGTGGTAATACCACACTATCCACCCACAACACACCTTTTGCCCCCATACCTCACTAATATCATATTTTGCATTATTGTTTACTATAACGTTCCAAATGCAATGAAAATGAAATTATAAATTAAATATTCCTAATTTAGTTATAGAGATTAACAATTTATAAACTTAATGTCACATTGTCAATACATCAAGACAAGAAAAGTTTATTCTCAAATCCTGATGTTTGTGACGTATTTATTATAAAAATTTCTTGAAAACTAATGTCCCGCGAAGGTTTAATTTATCAGTTTCCTGAAATCGGAAATTGATTGAATAAGTAAGGGCGAAAAAAATTCTTGTAGGTATAAAAAGAAATAACCACCTTTTGACCTGGTGGGATGAATCCTTTGGCGTTTTTCCTTCATATTTTCCCTCGAAAGTGTTATCAAGTGATAAACGTCTGAGAGCGGACCTTGTGGGTCTGTGTAGATAAAAAACTTTCTACCTATATCACAGTTACTATTAGATAGTTTTTTCCAAGCACCACACCACCGCGAGCAGTTTCGCGCTCTCCTGTAAGCGTATATTTTATGTTCCTGCACGGGGTAGCTTGCTTGACATGTGAGACCTATGTGAGACAAACAAGCATGGGATGGAGTATCCCTTCATAGCATTGTTGAAAGCAAACAACCTGCGATTCCGGAGTTTGGAAAATTCCTATGGATGCATCTGTCCCAATGCATTATGTTTGGATCAAAAATGGTAAACTGGTTAACTGTTAGTTTTGGGCAATAAACAGAAATAAATAAGACGGATTCTTAAATAAAATTCTTTATCATAATCAGAGACCTTCTTCGCACTGCGGTTATTTGTTCCATAATTTATTTTTTTTTTTTGGACTACCTTTGGGCCAACAATCCGGACAAAGGAGCAGAAATCCCTGTGCGAAGCGTGGGTATAAATATGATGATAATAATTAACAAGCCCGAGTTTTTTAAACTTCTTACTTGTTTTCTTCTTCGATGAGAGTAAAACCCGGTCCCAGTGGCATCTCCCCACCCGAAGACCCCTCTAACCTTGCGACTGTATTGTCACCCCCAATCAGCCTTTGTAATCCTATGAGTTACACCTATGCGGTGACCAGAGAACAGTTAAACTCGCACTGAATGGTTACCATACGGTGAACCAAGAAACGTCTTAAATCTCCTGACAACCTATCTTTGGTCCCATTCACGAGGTCCTCTAGAACAGTCACAAAACCATACTATTGTCTTCCGTAGATGGTTAATGAGAAGAGAAGAACAAACCATAGTATGTTATGGTCTTCTTTCCATGAGTCCATGTGATACAATAGGCAGATTGTCACCACGATGTACAATTGTGATGACTCTTTTTTCTATCGGCCCAGAAGGCCGGGGGGGGCGCATCGGGGGGATGCGCTGTGGGCGAATGTCCGCCAGGCGCGTCTTACAAGGCCGAAGAACATCGAGGCACATGTATATCCCATTGAGAAATATTCCAAATGGAGTCCTCGTGTAGGGCAGTTAAAGTAATACGTTGGCTATGTTTACAGTGTTCTAGTGGTATCTGCCTAGGTAGCCTTTAGACAGGATCCAGTTTTTAACTAAAGTATTTGGCCCTGTTGAAAACTTGTGAAAAGTCTAGGTTCGTCGCCAACAAATGCAATTGGGTATGCTTTTTCAGGAGCTTGGTGTAATGGGGGGATACGGTTTATTATCGGGGGGGGTTTTATGGGGGACGTGTCCTCTGATAATAGTCAATACAAATTACGGAGTGCTGGAATAGACAGCGACCCATCGGGTTATTTTTCAACAATAAACCATTCAGGGTAAAGCTATATGGGAAGATGGTTTCAATTGGGGGGGTCTCTGAATGGATGTTATCTATAACTACCTATAATGATTATCGTATATGCCCTTTAAGCGTGCGCATCTTTCAACCCTTGCTTGTCCACAAAAATGATGTAAAAACATGAGATAGGGTTATAAGTTAGGTATCTTAACTTTAATTGGATGATCCATTCCGTGCTAGAATGAAATGTCATGTGAGAGATAAAGACGTATGACCTGGAGAAGGTCAAGTAGAGTACTCGTTTAAAGAAAGTAAGTACATGAACTTTGTTTGAGACAAGAGAAAGTCGGAGTGAAATTATGACGAATGCTTCACTAAGGCGCTTTCGGACATTTGTTGTGACGATGTGAAAGCAAAAATCTAGTGACGAAAGAAGATGTGAGGTGTCGGCGATCAAAACTAGTTCAAAAGAAGAAATTGTAGGGGAAGTACTCCCACCAGACCACTGACACGGTGTACACAGACCACAAGTTCAGCGTAATAGTGAAAAGTTGATGTATCCACGTGCCAATGATCAACATATTACGAAACATGGACACGTGAGTAGTAGTCGCATATCTCTACAATAGTCATGAGCCGCTTCACTTACTTTTGCATACGAATCTACCCTCGCATCGAGAAAAGCTAATATTAATGGGTCTGATAGAGATAAACTCCAGCACTGACATCAGACCTCCAGGACTCACAGCTGGATCAACCCTTCGGATCAGCGGAGATATAGACAGAAATAACAACAGAGTCCTTAACTCTAATAGCAATCTATGGGACCCCAGTTGCCCGCCGTCCATTAATCACATAGACCTTTAAAGACGTATGTTCCAATGCAAACACTCAAACCTACATTAAATAGACAACGAATTTCCCTAACCTTGACCTCTTGCGTTGTGAAGTATGCCAATTCAAAGATCACTGACATGCGCTTACATAATAATAACCCCTTGTAAATGATGAACAAAGTAAACTGTACAAGGACTATGTTACACAGACGTAGTGTCTTCCTATTACCCTCTCCCCTCTATATATGTCAGAGTATGAAGAGGTGAATATATCTTAGAGCGCGGTTAAGAACGCATATACTGCATATGTATCATGTCGGATATTATTGCTGGCGTTAAGTGGGGGGGGAGCTGTTGGTATGTGTTAATAAGTAGTAGTAGTTAATTGACTCTGGTGTGGTCTTAACCACTGAGCACAGGAGTGTGTCAAGATACAAACTTACTTGGAGACGTTTGTAGGGTAGTCAGTAGGCGTTAAGTAGACTGTCAGTTACATCCGTGTCTCGAGTTAAGTAAGCAAATGGTCCTTGCCAGATAACCATCAGTTTATGTAGTCATGAGGTTGGACGGTAACTGGAAGATTTTTCCCCAGCTGAATTAAAATATCGAACACACAATCTGACCTCCCTTGATTGTTGAATAATCTAGCTTTGTTTTGTGTTGCGTGATGATTACAATGCTTTACGGAATGCCATTGTTACACGCCATTCAATGATTTCGATTTGGTCTAAGGTCCCAATCACCAGCTCCGATAACTGAGTACGAGTGTAATCATCCACTGAGGGATCCTGACCAGTGGTATATTTTCCAATAGTTCATTCATCGGGCCACGAGGGTTTGAGCCCCTGGTCAAAACGAGCTCGAATGGACTCTAACTAAAACACAGGGCTCTACGTGGCAGGGGATCCCTAACTATACGCGAATAATAAAGCTGGCACAAGTTGCCTTGTCCAGTCCGAGGGACAGGGGACACTGGAGGACTTCCCTCAAGTGATATTGTAAGAATTCTGTTTTGAGTATGTGAACAGTTAAGACGTTCACAAAACTCCGTTTCGTTTTGGGCATGATATGGCACTTGTGAAAATCGAAACTCAATGAGGTGAATGGAGAGCATCGACTCACTTCTTTCATATTATTTGAGGTTTGGTCTGGATAAAATTTGTGTGAACCTCCTGTCTGTATTTAAAATTTTCTCTCAGGAAAAAACCTCACCCAATACGACAAAATAAAAATTGGAATAAAAAAATGCAATTGCTTTATGATCTGATACCTGTGAACGCCGTAGTATTATTGCGCCTTGTAAGTATTTGATTGATTTCATGGGAGTGGTATAGCCTCCAGGCCTCTCGATGTGTACAAAGATCATTCTACACAGGTGTAAGAAAGATATATCGGAACCCCTTTGAACCCCATTGTTAGAAGTTGGAATAGAGTAAAGGAGATCCGAGTGTAATATCACTATGACGCTATAATATCTTTTCTTAAAATGGTCTGTTCTGGTACATCCGTGCGCCTCCGTGATCTGTCTGGTTCTGTGTGATGGGACAGGAATTGATAAGTGTGGAGGGGCAATTGCCGTTGTGGATAAATATGGAATCTGACCCTCTTTCTATTACTTACGGGTGATATTGCGCTTTATGACAATTGCTAACTCGATACTTATGTCCTACAATTTATATTTTGTAGTCCTCTTATTGACACCCCAGGCCAATGGCGCCCAACTAAAAATTTGTGATGTAATGACGAGTGAACTCTAAATAAAGTTCTTTTATATACACCATGTGCCCCCTGCTCACCATGGGGCGAAGTCATATGCCTTGTTTAGTGAGAACAAACAATCAAGGTCCTCTAATATTGCCATGTTTGGAATCATTCAAAGGTTTTAATAGACAAACTCCTGTTTTGGAAACCAACTCATCTGTTAGTTTGTAATAAGTGGACCTTTACCTGTTTAAGCCCTACATTGTGCATCTGATAGTACCTTTGTATCAAGTAATGTATGGATTTTCGTTTAATTTTGAGAAACCAATGTATGTTATGTTGCTGCCTGATTTCGTGAAGACTTATGTACTTTACTAACTCGTTTTTTTTTTCCGCATTAGCCGCAAATAAACGCTTGGGGTTAAGTTCGCTGTAAAACTTGGATTCATTTTTTTTGTCTTTTACTTCCTCCAGTCTACAAAAAACGCCGCTGCGTTTGCATCTTAGCAGGGCACTCGATGACGATCGTCGGGAGACACTATACTGCATGGTGACATATTATTAGCACGACACCAGAGTACGGAGAACATGCGTTGTAGGTGCCTATATTTATAATTGGGTGCAATTTGTTTGTGGCGCGGTGGACATAATCAGCATCATGGGCCATGGCCATGTGGATGATGTCTGATGGCTAACATTTCGTAAATGGACCATGTGCCCACAGTACTGTAACTCCAATGTATTGTTACTAAGCTTAGTTGACAACAGCACTTCTTAGTCCCACCAGATGTGATGAGATTTTCTTCAAACCCCATATTCAGTAAAATCGGTGTAATCTCCTGTTTGATGTGTGGACAGAGAAGAGTACTGAAGGAGGCTTTTAGTTCTAAATTTCTACCCCAGGTTATGATTTACTCTAAGAGTTTATCTCAGCGACAAACGCAGATAGAGCTGAGATGTGACACCCATGAAGCTCTGTTAATGCCAAGCATAACCATACTGTATCATTAATAACGGATGCTGATCTTGATGTTTTCCGTTAGTATGCGCCTATATAGATATGCGCTCCTGTTGCGCTAGTATTGTATTCACCATCACCAAATCTGAAATTATTCTACAAGCATTTAACAGTTTACATTTAGACGCAGTTTTGCCTTGTAAATGCCAGATATTTTGGTGCGATACAGCGCTATGTTGTAGTGCGGTAATCAGACAGTAGTTAGACGCCGGGTGCTGTTGTTATGTTTAGTGATGTGAAGTGGGTCACGTCCCTCTTAAATATCTTGCGCAGTCTGGATTTACTTACGGATTTTACGAAATACGGATCTGAAAATATGCTGTTTGTGGTACTTGCAGGAAGCAGTGACGTCCAGATTCTCACAAAGACAAGTGTTCAGAATTCCAGATCCAGAAGGGGGATGAGTGTTGGTCACCATTATGACCATAACGAAGCGCATTTTTCCTCTTCTGATATAGCACAGGATGCTGAATGATTCTGAGTTGCGAATACAATGGTACAGAGAGTCATATGTCTAATATGATGCGTTAGCAATTTCCGCATGTTTGTGGGCAGATCATCTCATTCCTCCCTGATCTCCTTTTTGGCCCTAAATGGTAGTACAATGTCATTAGACTAATGACCAATGTCTTTAATTATTCTGTTTGGAGCGTAGATGAATATATCTTGAAAAATGAAAAATGTTGTCGCTGTATCTATTTTTGAGATGACTGAATTTTAAGTTCTTATAATAAAAAAAATTTGTATGGAATTCATCAGCTGTATTAATGGTTTCATCATTCACTTTTTGGGTATATGATGATCCGATGATCATTATAAATCCCTGTAATTAGTATTTGTGATAATCATCACGACCCCTGCCTTTTGTGGCCTCCTACGATCATGATCGGGTGAATAACACCTCGATAACTCCGACGATAGAATCTAATGATCTTGACGGTGAACCAGATAGCGAGGGGACTAGTTAAAAGGACCCCCGTCAGGATTCATGACGAAATAATTGATTCATGAACGGAATTGTGTTACGAGCGTAATATCGAACGTCCGTCCGAGTTATTTCTGTGCTATGTGATTCTAGGTCGGGGTGGATCATAAGATCTGTGATCTTGGAGCGCTGGGCGCACGTAGGAATAGGATCTCGTGGACCAAGATCGCAATGGACATCCTTATTCGAGATGTGCCGCTGACAAACTGAACTACCATATTTTTCATATTCTGAAATAGTGTTAGGGGGTGGAACTTGTCTTTCTTGTAAGAATGATTCTAAATCGTGACTGCATTGATGGACAGCACCTTATCTACGTAGCATGAGATCCATTAACCCCTCATATGATTTGTAATACCTGATAATTCTATCCATCTATTTTGAAAATAATGTTTAATGGAAGCAATAAATTCCCCAAAGTCAGTGAAGCGTCCTTACTAGGCTTAGCCATATGCAAAAACACGTTCTCGGAATCCAGATTCAGTTAAACTGGAACCGTCCCTAAGAAGTACTTCTTTTACGATATCAATAAATCGTTTTTTCTGCTTGCTCATCTAGATTCACTTTGATGAAAACCTTGAGTGAGTACCCCCGTGTCAAAAAATCAACCAAAAGGACTACTCCCATCTTTCCTTTGGTATGTTCAAACCTGTAACTTTCATAATAAATCATTGATTATGAATGAATCGAACGCAATCTCTTGATTGGTCGTTATGAAATGTGGCATCTTCAAAAATTTTGGGATAAAATACATTTGAATTAGCTTCTGAAGGTCGGGATTGTGTTCAGATTGCAACACCTCGCCAATTCCAATAGCCTTTTCATTTCTCAGCATTTAATCTTAAAAGTCTCAAGGCTGCTCTAATACGGCATGTTTATGCTTTCTTGGTCTAATTGAAGTAGTTTCCATTCTTCTTATTTTTGCATTTTTCTCTCTAATCTAATTCTCTCTCCTTTTTCTTGTTGAGCAATTTCCTTCTCCTTAAGTTCTTTCTGTAATTCTCTATCTTTTTCTCTGTTGAGCCATTTCCTTTATATCCTTTTGAGAGCGACATTTCTTTTCTCTTTTTGAGCCATTTCTTTATCTTTTTGCGCCCCAGTTCCAACTTTTTAAGTTCCGTTGCTCATCAATTCTTTCCTGTTGCGATAAATGCTTTTTCATATCTCGTTTCAGCATAAGTCTGCAAATCAGAACTGATTTCACCCAGACTTTGTCCTATTTCAATGAACTCTTCCAACGTAGACATAATGCTACGTTTTTTTTTCAATAACTTATTTAAAGTGTATTTATTTGTTAATAGATATAATATTTGAATATGTGAGCTTAATTAATTTTACAAGTAACTATGATATTTCCTATAGCTGGCCAGAGACAAAAACAGGTGACGATAAAACAATGGATTGTTGTAACAAGCCAAATGAAATGATATACTTCACTTATACGGACGCTATGAAACATATAAAAGAGAAACTAAGTATAAGTACTAGAGTAATAATTATAGAATAAAAATGTTTCAAAGTAGTAACATTACAAAAAATTTACGATACAAAAGTCGTCCTAAACTTAACATTGAGACAGGAGAGATCAGATGTTTAGATCCACGAATACGAATAAAATAGTGACACACAAAACGGAAATTAATTTATTTAAATTAAATGACGTAGGCACTTGACAATCACAACTAGCACAAGCAAAGTGGTTATATGGCTTACTGAAGAAACATTTAATTTCCTACTCAAAAGAAAAATTAATATCTCAGTTAGATCCTCAGTAAGCAAATATAAGCAATTTTCCCTAAAAGTCGTTAAAATTCGCTTTAAATCTTCCAAAAGGGATTATAGAAGCAATGATAAGCCCTATTCCATCCGTTCCGCGAAGGTTATTAACATAAAAATACATTGATAGTAAAACACGTAATGATAAAAACTAGGACTGCAAAGTAAGACAGTACAAGTGACAGTGGAGGAAGAATTGAAGACCAAAGCTAGCCAACTGGACAACACAATTCTAGTCGAAAAAGCTCTAATTTAGACAAGAAATTATCTTCATGTGGTCATGCCATAGTGATCCTCAAAATAAACAAAATGCTCCTAGCTGTTCAGACTTGTTTTCACAGAGAAGCAGACTTGACCGGTTGAACGAAGATTTTCAAACGTGATATTGAAAGAAATTCTGTTGAAATACTTCCCCGGTTGCTCTGGAAGTTTAACAAGTGTATGGATTGTCTTTCTGGTTCTATGTGCTCGTTCAGGATCAAAAATTGAATGACATTCGATTCGATTTGATTCAGCGACTCAGGCGACCGTTAATCGGAGTGAAGAACTCGACTTGACCTTCGTAACTTGATGTGTAAATGATTGAGTTTGCCAGCTTTGGACTTGCGTCTTGAATGAGACTTTCTTTGAACTGTTCAATTTCCACTGTGCCACTTTGCCTGTGACGAAACTGAAAATTGATCTTGTAAAGTTGTTTCTCACTAGAATCTTTCCAACTTGAATCTTATGAAGCCTGATTTCTGATTCATGTCAACATTAGTTCGTTTCAATTGTCTGGTCTAAGGTTGAAAAAAAAAGAAAAATTGGCGGATCCTAAAAGATGAATTCTGAAAATTGTGTTCCGTAAACAACTTCTCCTGACACCAGTATGGGGTTACGGGTCTACTCCCGCTGTATCTTTTCTTTGCTAGATGTTATTAAAAAAAAAATTCAGCGCCCGTTGGACGTGAGTTTTATTGGGTTGCTTGTCAATATTTCAGATATTAAAAAAAATTCATCCACTTCCTAATTCCAGTTTTTCTAGTTCTTGAGTGCAGTTTTTAAAGCCATTCTGGTGTGTTTAAAAAATTTTATTATATTCAGTGTCGTTATTATATTAATGCTTCTTCCAACAGTGTTTGGTCTTAGCTTACAGTTAGTCTTTAGAAAATACCTGTGAACAAATCTGGACTGACCCTTGCAAGGATTAATGAAAGTCAATCCCCAGAGTCACAGCCACAAGAGTGTGAGAACTTTGGGGGGTATAATTCAGGCAACCAACAAGTTCCTATGGACGACTGCGGAACAATTTAATATATTTCCTTTTACACAATGGGTGCGACAACAATTCACACATTTAAATTGGTCGCTTCATCATAGTTTTAAGCTCTCGCTCACAATTGTTCCTCTCACAGTACTTAGCTTCGTCTGCGGTTAACCGTTTCTAGTTTTATTAGTTTTGCTTGCCTCGTAATATTTAGAGTGTGCAACCAAACTCTTACCGAATCCACTCATCCTTAGAATTATTATCCATCTCAGCCATACTAAGTGAGTACATTATCTGTAAAATCTATAGATCCTGTCAGGTTATGTATAATTATTCAACGTCTTTGGCTTGCCATCAGCAACGGTCTTAACTGATAATCGTGGTATATAAGTTCAAGGTGAACGTATAATCACATGCTTGGATTCACGAATCTAATTACGGACTCTACCTGGTCTATAATCAACAATTTTGGACGGATCCTTTCGCTACTATCATATTTAACTTTCCAGTGGATCTACACGTTCCACATATATATATAATAAGTAAAGGCTGACCCTTGCCACATATTCAAAACACGATGTTCCTTCACAGAAGTTTTAGCACACATTTTTAACACTTGCCGTTAGAGCTCAATGGCCACAAAATAGGACTAGCAAGTAACTAAGCTAGATCGCGTCATACATTTGATTTGCGCGAATTTAGTGGTCTTAGGTATTTATTTGAGGTAATCTATAGATCCTGGTCTATGTATTAATTAGCGGTGCTTTGGCATTGCACGCCATCTTGAGAATGTGGCCACCATGTGCAACATGCCTGCAAGTACCGTAGCTTGTGACGCAAGACAGTCCTCATATACAGAGAGGATTGTCGGTGATCGAGCTTGGTCCTGCTGTAGAGAGTTAGCACACCAATCATAGTATACGGATTGCTGCCTTTCGAGCTCTTAATCAGGATACCGAACCAGGACTCAGAACGCCCAGAAGAAGAAAGAAGGGCTACCGCTTCCAAAGAAATAGTAGATAATCGTGCTGTGGCCACATATTTCAAGTAAACCTCCAATGCCTGGTTTATAATAAAATAAATAATATAAACACTCGCAGACAGTCCTCAACAGAGCCACACGAGGAAAGTAGAAGACAAAGTAACAATAGCTAAACGCGTTCATACATTGATTTGCGCGATTTCTGAGAACTTGTAGAAAAATTTGAGGTAGAGAAAGAACAAGTAAAATGTGGCCAACCATCCACTCAGAATAAAAGTAAGGTCAAATAAACAGCAGTAATAACAAGCAGGAAGTACTGTGGGACTGGCAACGAGGTTCAGAGGCGAGATCCAGAACGCAAGAAGGGTAGAAGTGACAAGTAAAAAAACATATAAAAGGCAAGACTGGGGAGGTCAGAAGATGGAAGACAACCAAGTGAAGGAAACTATAAACGAGGAATGGAAGACAACATGGAAGGAAAGTAGAAAAGGCAGACACGCGTTCAAACTGCTGAAAGAACCAACGAGGACATGCCAGGTCAGAGAAGAATTAAAGATACCATCGAACAAAAAACTGTGGCGTCTCCGACTCGGTGCAGCATACTTCATGGTAGAAGAACCACACTGCCAAAAATGTCAGGAAGAGAATGACATAGACCACTACCTGATCCACTGTAAAAAGTATGAACAACAAAGGCTTGAATTAAAAACTTACTATAGAAATCACAATATAGACTTAACAGGTGATAAGGTTTTAAGTATAGATGCCCCAGAGATGCCCAATCAATACTTAAAAGATATATACATAAAACAAAGGAAAAAATATAAGGTTAGAACTTCAGGAAAATCATCCAACTAAATAGAAATTAAGCAGCAAGAACTAACAAAGCATTAACAAAAAATAACTACTCATAGGACAAGGAAAGACAAGGTATTAAAAAAAAGGGACAACAACTCAAAAAGAACAAATACTAATACAAATTGAAACCAAGTGTAAAGGACAATAGTTATCTAGAAACAATACAAAAGAGAAAATAAAATTGACAAATACTAATATAAATAAAAATCAGCAACTGCAAAAGACAACAGTTATTTAAATTGAATACAAAATTAGTAAATAAAATGACACTAAATACCCCAATTATAACCAATTTTCAGGTTGAACAGGGTAGACCAAGATGGAACGAGAAGAGGCAACAATGATCAGATGTTGAGTGCCCGATCTCCACCCATCAACTCATAAAAACAACAACAACAACATAATTTTTCCTTGAAAGTGGTGTTTAGCCAGGGCCGAGATAACACATATTTTACACAATAAAGTCAATAGACCTCACTTTGAGCCCCAGAAGGGGTAAAAGAAAACAAAAAAAAGGTTGTTTTATTGTTATGTTAATGAGAGTAGACTTTTGGTAGAAGAGTATGTGTACGAGTGCATATGACTTTTATCTGTATTTCAAATTGACCTTGTATTTTAATAATGCACATGATGTTTGTAATATTATGTAAAAAGCAATTACACACACACACACACACACACACACATATATATATATATATATATATATATATTTATCTCTTCTCCATTCCGTCAGTCCTGATTAGGTTTAAAAGGCACACGGTGTTTCTTTACGCCTACACGCTAGCAGACGTCGCTGGCGGCTGAGTTCGGTCGGGCTGAGTTATGTTAACTCGCCCGCCCCTGCTCGCACCGGCGGTCAGCGTACAATGTTAATTATTATTTAATTTCTCCATACGCGCTACCTAAACAGTGATCGCCTGCCATTAAATAGCTATTAAATTGTCGGCGTCTGTTAGTTTGTCGTATGGTATTAAAAATAATAGACACTATAATAACAATTATACAAAATTAAATATAACGTGTATTCTATACTCCCATTATCAGTCGTTTTAATGCCTATAAGTCCGGTCAGCTAAACCGTCGGGTTTATCTCTCTCCTATAGAGATTAAGTGTCGCGTCTGCCTACACTGTTAACATAATTACCGTCTAAGGTGTGTGGGTAGCGGGTGGCGTGATTTAACATTTTAATTGAATATCTGGTACGAAATCGCTACGCGTTACTTTATTTCACTCGTTTTACTAGCGAGAAAAATCTAGTGAAGAATAAATGTTAAAAGCTATCACTTTTTAAAATCATTAGCACTATTATCCTTTTACCAGAAAATTCAGAATGAAAATCTCCACGAATCAATCACTATAAAACTCTACTCCAACAAGACAAACTGGTTCTAGGACTGTGTTAGACTATTCAAATTCTGACTGACTTCTGATAGTTTGGTTAAGAAAACAGCAGTATATATATATATCATTAGATTGCTCTGATCTCTAATGTTGTTAATTTCACGCTACTGTGTGGAACGACGAATTCAGAAACTAGCGCTCAAGATGAAAGCTTATGATTCGGCTACCAGAATCTCTCGTCTGGCGCTGTTGACCGACATCAGAGGCTTTCGTTACGGCTAACGGATTTCTCTTTGAAATGCCCGTGTCTCGAGATCAAAGAGCACAGGGGATTCTAAACTTTCCCTGAGTAAAAACTTCAAAAGGGTCTGTATTTCGTCTCTCTCACGTGCTGTATGTCTGAGAGGTATTATGATTAACAGATGAGCTCGCGTGGGTGGACGAGGTAAACAAAGCCTAATTTGTTTTCCTGTTATGATTGACAGGTCACGAAGTTAGTAAACACTGTTAGCTCGTATTAAAAGAAAAGAGGCTGGGATGAAAGAGTAAGCTGTGTAAGTAAAGACAGACAGTATAATGCATGTTTTTAGCTAGGAAATCACAGAGCAGCTATGAGGTTACAATAGGCTGTCAGATTACTGTAGACTCTTTTCCATTACACGTCACAGTGTAGACATGGTGAAATCTAACTATTACCATGTGTCGTGCTTAGATAGGTTAAAGTTATGTATGATCCCGTCTGAGTATTGGAGATGGTGATAATACGTGAGAAGTAAAGGGTGTAAGAAATAGAGTTTCACGAGTGAATAATTTAAGAAGATCTGTCTCTGGACTGAATAGTTCCTCCAGTCCAGCCTATCTATACGACTATAATTTAGTATAAGACAATCTTGCACCCCCTTATATTGAGAAATATAAGTTTACTAAACACATACACACACACACAGCTATGTGACAACAAGACACACAGAAGTGAAAAAAACTATGGTTAAATGGGTATGGGTCTGACCAACACACACAAAGTAGTTCTTTTTGTTGTTTATTATCACTTAACTTTACAACACCGAATATCTAAAAGAGAAAGATCAAATACATCAGAATTACATGCATAGAAAAATAACATAGTACCTATGCCCTCCCCTCATTGATAAGATAAGAACACACCAAGTCAATAACCCCAAAGGTTAATGGTTAGCAATAGGTTACAGTATAGACAGTAAAGAAAGAACACAGTTCCCACTAAACGTTATCCAATAAAATTAAACAATAGTCAAACAGAGTGTATATGATACAGTGTTTCCTGTACTAAAGAAGAATATTTCTCTCTCTCTCTCTCTCTGTCATACGTGGCCACACAATCTCGTTTCTTACCCTATTCTTGGTGAGACAATCTGTTGGACGTAAAAAATCCCTGAATATATGTAAGGTCCAGAGTAATTATTGTCCGAATTGGGCCCCAGTCCCTCCTTTCAATAATTAAATTTTATAAGGGGAACGCCTATTTGGTGGTTGATTTCCTGGATACACACTGTCACCTTGGATAGTTAAAGACGAGACTCTCTGAGATCTGGTGTTCACCGTAAACAGTAAGAAAACATCTGATTGCTTAAAAAAAACTGTTAATTATTGTTATGATGATGATGGTGGTAAATCCTATCAGCTGGCTCTGGTGAGTGCCGATTCTGAAAAAGCGTAACTCTTCTGGATAAATATCCACTTGGAAAACGACTATCAAATGTCGGGAGAACAGTTAGATCTTGCACACCCCAGTGGGCTGATAAAAATGCTATATATATATATATATATATATATATATATATATATACTATTATATATTATATATATATATATATATATATATTAATTATATATATATATCATATATATATATATATATATATATATATATATATATATATAATATATATATGCTCCTCACCCCCCCCCCCCCCCTTATTTGTAAGTCCACCAAAGTCCAGTTAAAATTTACTATTAAAATGTTCGTTAGTCTCTGTGGCCCGTCCTGTTCACAACTGAAACTTGGAGACGCATAAGCCAATAAAAGACAACTTTAATCCAATCAGTAAAATGGAGACAAGGCCCAAGATATTGCCACATAAAAAAGAACCGCTGGTCGCCGTTTGATCAGGTCATACCTAAAGGAAATAGGAACATTATGAAAAAATTACTGCTAATAATATCTACATATAAACACACGTTATCTCTAGCCTATTCCTATCTGGTCAGTTATTATTTAATTTCTCCATACGCGCACTTTAACAAATATCGCCTGTCGCTAAGTAGCTATTAGAGGGTTGGCGTCGGTTTGTTAAGTCGCATGATATTTAAACAACCGTCACTTACAAAATTACACAAATTAAATAAACGCGAAATCTTTTCTGTCACTTATCAGTCGCCTAGTGTTAATTAGTAAACTAAACCGTCTCTTTCTGTGTGATAGCGGGTGATTAAATTTACATTACAACTGAAACATCTGGAATAAAAATAGCTACGCGTTTTTTAATTCGCTTGTCTTAACACCTAGAAATCACAGTGAATTTAAGATGCTAAAACTTTTAACACTTTAATACGCTTAAGCCCAAATTTATATATTACCAGAAATCCTGAAAGAAACACCACGAACTATTAACACATCTATTTCCAGTGGTTGTAGATAACGTGTTTAGACTCTCTGAAAAAATCTGAGCGACAACTGATAATGATTTGGGAAAGACGCAGTTTATATACGATCATGTTGTTATGATCTCTAGAAGATGTTAATTTTCACACTCTGTTTTCCCAGCAGAGAAATCTGAAACTACGTTTCCCAGATAAATGTTAACGGTCGCTTCTGCCGGCCACTGCTTAACGACAACAAATGCTTAACCCGTGTAGCAGGCTCCCGTCCGAGAATTTCCCTGTTTCTCGAGATCAAAGGATTTGCTTCCCTTATAGCGAATCTTCAAAGTCCGTTACCTTCCACGTGTTTCCCGCGTGCGATCTGCTCGTTATCGTAATATAGACAGATCAGCTCACGTGAGAACTTGCGTAAACGAACGTGGTTCGTCCCCTGCTATGAATGAGAGGTTGCAAAAGTTGGTAAACAAGCTCGTTTGATATAGTCAAGTAAAAAGAGGCGTGGATTAAAAGGTGAGTCAGACAGGCAGAGAAATGCGTGACTTAGTTAGCGAATCTTACAACTACGCCGAGGTCACAAAAGGCTGTCGGATACAGGAGGCTTCATTTCCATTATACGTCACACCATGTAAAATGTAGACATGGTGAAATCTAACTATAACCATGTAAAATGTAGACATGAGGAAATCTTACTATTACCATGTAAAATGTAGACATGGTGAAATCTAACTATTACCATGTAAAATGTAGACATGAAGAAATCTTACTATAACCATGTAAAATATAAACATGAGGAAATCTTACTATAACCATGTAAAATCTAAACATGATGAAATTTTACTGTAACCATGTAATACGTAGATATTAGGAACTCTTACTATAACAATGTAAAATGTAGACATGATTAAATCCAGCTATAAACATGTAAAATGTAGACATGATGAAATCTATAACCATGTAAAATGTAGACATGATGAAATCTAATGAGTTAATTGCCGGTTGAAGATCATGCACTGAGTATGGTTACTTTAGTGATCTCTTGTTCATCGTGCTTTGTTTATTATTACGCGAATTAGGGTGAAGCGTTCATACAACTCAGTAGCATGGTATGAAGAAGTAATTATTGTAACTTGAACTCAGCAACATTAATGAAGTAATTAATGCCTTCAGGTTGAGTCCGTAATATTTAATCACATGTACACACAGGATGATCATTTCAAATAGGAGCAGAACATAAGTCCGTATAAGTCATGCATAAATTAATCAATAACGTAGACTGCTGGTTTACGTGTCAATGTCCGTTTAAGGATACAATGCAGTATTGTCGTCAGAACATCACAGCTATATGCACGCGCAGCTAGACATGGCTACCTGCCGACAGTGAGACTGCGAGTCTGAATATTCATACGAATTTGACGATTATTCTCCTCCTTCTGAGGATTCTAGTTAAACACTAACCTCCGTAAGTTTCCTCTCATATAGAGTTCTAGGACTGACCCTGGTCCATCATAAATGCACATATAAATGGCTATATCATGCCATTGAATTGGAAGGTTAGAAAAACGCAGCTATTCAGCTTGGCGGTCAAGTAACAAAGGGTAGCGTCTCCTAGTTACCGACTGTGACCCAAACAACGCTAGACACGTCATAATCGATCGTGTATGGAGCGTTCAATAATTGAAACATCTATCGCAATATATTAAATGTCTTAACCTTTACAATTGCACGTCTGCTAACCTTTAGCAGACGGCGTTAATATCATATACCGTAACAGCGATCCTTGGGAGGATAGCATACCATATTGTGGCGCACTAAACAGCTTATGGGGGTAGAACAGTTGAGATATAACACACCCAATAAAAAAGATCGTTGAAGAGAAACACTTACCTATTCCAACTTTATCACGTCAACCGTCTGCACGTGTCTCTCTGTGTCTTGTGCTTCCTCATTCACTCGCATCCAGTGAGTCCATCATTGAGCGCTCATGACCGTATGCCCTTAACTCGGACACAATGAACTCTCGCCACTAATAGAAACCTCAACACTCTACCAAGTACAGAGTGTTAGCAATGGACCCTCTAAGTCTGTCGTGTTCTGTACTGGACAAGTGGGTGCAGCATGAGAAAGTCGTGGCTCTCAATAATTTAACTCAGTAGAATAGATTCATTATCTATCAGCTGCCCGTGTAGTATAGGCCACCACAAAATACATTCCAAGCCTTTTATATCTACCTTTTCTATTTTATATGTCTCCAGTTCTGTTTCTTTGTGTGAGCGTGTGTCTGTTTTTGGCCGTCCAAAGCACTCAAGAAGAATATATTTGAGTGTTTTGGGCGGCCACAGAATCAGAAGACGTGGTCCTCGGAGAAATAGAACAAAGCTGTCAATTTAACAGCAAAGATTAGGGCGCAGAGAATTAAAGTTCTCGTAATAAAATCTAACAGCCTTCTGACTACTGGTGAACTCGACTCAAATGTAAGATGAGGAAGATAAAGAGAGAAATATTGTGAGAAAATGGTTAAATGGTTTGAGAGGATAATGATAATTTATTCGATCCAAGATACCACAAACCTTAGGAAATGAAGAGATATGGCTGTTAACGTCTGTCAGTTTGTAACATGATGATGCTGATGATGGCGATGGTGATGACAACGATGATAGTGATGGTGATTGTGAAGATGGTGTTGTGGTAGTGATGATAATGATGATCGTGGTGGTGGTGGGGTGGTATTGATAGTAATAATAGTGATGTGTCATATTAAAAGGAAGCGGCCCACTTTCTTTGGACATATTATGAAAAGAAGAAAAAAGGAAAAGGTGAAGGATCCCGTTACACGCCCATTAAGGCATATTGGGAATATGGTGTTAGGCCCATATTTTCTTGACCATCGGCACACTAGGGGTGATGTGGTCAGCATCATGCCGGCCGCCTTAACCTTCCCAGAGTTGCTCTGGTACCCAATTCATGAGGCTGGGTCGACCTCGGAGCCGTTTGCGGTCTAAAAAATCCCACCTCAACTGGGGATCGAACCATGGACCACCGAGCTAGGAAGCCAGTGCTCTAACCACTGCTCAAAAAGAAGAAAGCATGACTATATTATCACAACAGGAAACACTGAAATAAAAGCTTATAGAGGACGACAAAGACATTTGAACATTGTGGTATAACAGGAAGACGGCAACAGAATTGATAAACAGTACTCGTGATATGAGATTGTAGAGAGACGTGATCACCCATGCCAGCTGATGTGGTACTTGAAGAAGAATATGAAGATGATGATGATAATGATTATAGTGATGACGATGATGAAGATAATGATTATTACGACGTCGACAATGATGATTATGACTATGATTATGATCCTTATCATCATGATCATACTGCAGCACAAAGACGTAAACACAATGCAAGAATATTAAACATGCTGTGCATAACTTTCGATAGACACAATATAAAAGTCAGCGTATCTAAAACAGGAACAACGAAGGTCAGCAGAATCCAAGTCGACTCAACATTCAGTGATACCTTGCTTCAAAAAGTCGAGTACCAACATCCACTACAGGAGTGTCCCACACATATGAGAAACAGGGAAACCGCGCATACGGATAGGTCAACTGACGAAAAGAGGCAAACGGTAGGCACTCGTAAGAAAACGGGCAGTTCGGGTGGACCCTGGTTCAAATCCTCGGAGTACGGTACCTAATTCTTTTGTAATTTTCTGTCTTGTGCCTCCTTCTTTTAAAGAAAATGAAAATGTATGTCCTATGTCGTATATCGTATGTCGTTTATCGTATATTGCATGTCGTATATCGTATGTCCTATATCATATGACAAGCGATGCCCAGAGAGCTACCAATATCATTATAAGTTATCATTTTCCTTCTTGCACCCCATAGAGCATCAGGCCTCCACTCTAGCTGGCCTCCTTGCAGGAAGCATGCACCAAAGTTTTCATGTACTTTTACAGCGGGGGTTGTTGTAGCAATGGGATTTCCATGACGAGGTTGTTAGCCCTTTGCACATCCTCATATTAGAAGCCACTTACGATATACACGAGGGGGCAGTAATCCGAATCGTTCTTTATCTCCTGAGAGACCCATGAGGACTTCACGGGACATCACAATCAGCCAATCAGCAGCAGAGTGAACATCAATGACATCACAATCAGCAGCAGAGTGAACATCAATGACATCACAATCAGCCAATCAGCAGCAGAGTGAACATCAATGACATCACAATCAGCAGCAGAGTGAACATCAATGACATCACAAATAGTGTAGGATCAATCCCGTGCTTCTACTACATCAAAGTATAGAATTCCCCCAGTGTATTCCCGAGGCTTGAAAGGGGTTCAAAGAATAGTAATATTGCAGCCTATCACACATGTCGTAAAAGCGACTAAGGAGGGTAGGACATACGATCGACTACCCTATGCTGTAGAAACGTTAAGCCACAAAAACTCCTACAAACAATAAAGACAAGTCAACTAAATAAAAATATCAAAACTTAGCTATGCAAGACATAAAAAGAGTCCTCTAGTAAATAAGCACATGACGACACTAGAGAAAACCGAAAGGAATCTGGGTTACTGAAGAGAAGTAGAACTGAATATGATGGGGAAGATATGCGAAAACTTTGCGCTTGTATCACGTGACAGCAGGACTTGGCTTGCGTTTGTTGAAGGCCTTGACGAGTTGATTGGTAATGATGATGAGATTATAGAATTGCTTGGCCGTCTGTCAAATGCAATTCAAAGTCTTCATAAGAAGAAACGGCTTGAAGACAATGGGATACAAGAGAGGAAGATGGGCACACATAATTTAAAGATACACACGATACAAAGCGTAAGAGAGAGAAAGACACAGCGAGAGAGAGAGAAATAGAGAGAGAGTGGAAATGAAAGGTGGCGAACATATATCAGAGAGAGAACTTCATTAATTATTTCTTCAGTGCTAGCTCGCTTTTCTGGTCAGGTTTTTCCCAAGGCTTTTGATTGGTCCGGACAGGCGAGGGTGTATTTACTTTTTGTAACCCATAAAACCGACAGGCCGCCATTCCTGGTTTAATTACACGGTCGTTATGACGTTTGAATACACGCCTGTTAGACTGGGCATTCACACCCCATACTGACACTAATTTCAGAAATGGGAAAACCCAGTAATAGAATATTATTAAGTCACGTGTTTTCATTCATTCATCACCCTGGCAGCACGCGGTGGAGTGCATGTACTCTACAAATACACGCCAAGCATTCATGTCCAATGCTGTCCGATCACGGCCTTTCCGTTTCTTCATTATCACAATATGTCTTTCCATGTCTCCATTATCACAATGTCTTTCCATGTCTTCATTATCACAATACGTCTTTCCATGTCTCCATTATCACAATGTCTTTCCATGGCTTCATTATTACAATGTCTTTCCATGTCTCCATTATCACAATGTCTTTCCATGGCTTCATTATTACAATGTCTTTCCATGTCTCCATTATCACAATGTCTTTCCATGGCTTCATTATCACAATGTCTTTCCATGTCTCCATTATCACAATGTCTTTCCATGGCTTCATTATCACAATGTCTTTCCATGTCTCCATTATCACAATGTCTTTCCATGGCTTCATTATTACAATGTCTTTCCATGTCTCCATTATCATAATGTCTTTCCATGGCTTCATTATTACAATGTGTTTCCATTATCACAATGTCTTTCCATGTCTCCATTATCACAATGTCTTTCCATGTCTCCATTATCACAATGTCTTTCCATGTCTCCATTATCACAATGTGTCTTTCCATGTCTCCATTATCACAATGTCTTTCCGTGGCTTCATTATCACAATGTCTTTCCATGTCTCCATTATCACAATGTCTTTCCATGTCTCCATTATCACAATGTCTTTCCATGGCTTCATTATCACAATGTCTTTCCATGTCTCCATTATCACAATGTCTTTCCATGTCTCCATTATCACAATGTCTTTCCATGGCTTCATTATCACAATGTCTTTCCATGTCTCCATTATCACAATGTCTTTCCATGTCTCCATTATCACAATGTCTTTCCATGTCTCCATTATCACAATGTCTTTCCATGTCTCCATTATCGCACTGTCTTTCTGTGGCTTCATTATCACAATGTCTTTCCATGTCTCCATTATCACAATGTCTTTCCATGTCTCCATTATCACAATGTCTTTCCATGTCTCCATTATCACAATGTCTTTCCATGTCTCCATTATCACAATGTCTTTCCATGTCTCCATTATCACAATGTCTTTCCATGTCTTTTTTTATCACAATGTCTTACCGCGTCTTTTTCATCCCTATGTCTCTTTTCATGTCTTCAGTGTAAATGTATTATTCCCTTCGTGTGTATGCTTTGTTTTTGAGGGAAAAAAAAAGGGGGGGGGGGAGGGGGGGTCGGGTCTTTCTCTATGTCTTTTTCCCTCGTGCTTGAATGTGACATAAATAAACGCTATAAGTCAAGTCACTTGCTTGTTACCAGGGCCCGAAAAGTGAACAATGAATAGTAACACTACAACCTACTTCGCATGTGGTAAAGAGACAACTAAGGATGGCTTGAGCATGGGGCCAGCTCCTCCACCCTGTATACGTTTTAAGCCCCACACACAAATTCAACAGAACAATCATGGAAAGAGCTGATGGCACGGGACAAGAAGATTTGGGATAAGTTTGTTGAAGACTTATGCTCCTTGGGGGGCTGAAGGTTGCCAGGAAAGTCAGAAAATGGTAACAACTGGTTACACGTATAATTGATCAAGTGAGCGAGAGGAGTTTTTTCCAGATCCATGCAGTAGCCTCATAGCGTCTGCCTGAGCTCAGCACCCTCTGGCCAGGTCTGGTGTTGTCGTAGGTCATTGTGGGCTGGGCAATTTTTTCAGAATGTATTCAGAGGTCTGGATTCCGGTTCCACGTGGGCATTCATTAGTGTGAGATATCCTGAGGCAGTTGAGGTGGCTCAGTAGTCTGCAGGGACCAGTTCTCAGGCGAAACAGAATGGTCTGCTTTGTCTGTGAAGCTGGTAGATTGGGCCAGGATCTGTTGTCTATATCCCCTTCCTTCTTTCACTAGTAGTTTGTAGTGGTTGTGGATGATGGCAATGGGTTGGTGACTTGCTCCTCTTTACTGCCAGCTCTAGATAAAGCATCAGCTCTCTCATTCCCAGTGATTCTACACAAGCACCCATTTATGAAAGTCTGAATCTTCTTGGCTGTCAATCATCTGAGCTCTTACTGCTTTCCAGTATTTAAGTAGTGCATATAAGTGACATAGATCACGTATCTTGTAATTACCAAGAACAACTCAAACACTTGATATTTTGAAACATTAAGGTTTCCTATAAATGATATGTGCATAATAAATGGTCCACAGTAACTATAGTTAGTCTTTCATAAACACTTGAATGTTACAATAAATTCTTTTTTTATTTTTATTTTAAATTCTTACTTACTTACTTAGTCGTTCCCCTTCTACCGTGAGGTGTAGAGGTTTGGAAGAGAGAGCGCCAGACTATCCTATCGGCTGTCTTCCTCCTGGCCTGGTTCCATTCTAGTCCTCGGTCCTTCAAAGATTGTCTAATGTTGTCCTCCCAGTGGACTCTGGGTCGTCCTCGTGGTCTGGATCCTTGGCTCTTTGTTTCCCATGCTTGTCGTGGTATCCGATCTTCTCCCATTCTGAAGACATGGCCAAACCATCTTAATTGGGACTGTTCTACTTGGGTCTGCAGGGGGTAGGATTTAAGGCCTTGACGTATCGTCTGGTTGCGTACCATGTCTCTTCTTGTTACTTCAACCACCTTCCTCAGATACCTCATTTCTGAGGTTTGGATCTGGCTTTTGTGGGTTGTAGTCATTGCCCATGACTCGCTGTTTTCCATATTTAAGACTGGGACATAAGTGGAGCGGTATACAGCCATCTTCGTTTTCTTACCAACCTCTCTCTTGCTGAGGAATCCTCGATTTATGGCCTGAAAAAGTCTCCCAGCTGCTGCTTTTCGAGTGGCCAACTCTTCTTTGATGCCTCCCTTTCGGTCTATAATAGCTCCGAGGTATTTAAATTTTAAATTCAATGGATAAAAATATCCTACTCAACCCCTTATGGGCTATAATTAGGATATATGAAGGTCCTATAAAACCTAGGAATTTAAACAGAAATAAAGAAGATGATGACAATTAGAAAGTTAAAAACTTACAAGCTGGCTTATAAAAATTCAGTTTAATCATGAAATGTATGAGATACGAATGTGATTTTTTTCTTTGACATAAAGTTTACGTTCGGTAATATGTATCTGAGTTTGAATTTTCCACCACTGCTGTTGATGGAATCGCAGGAAGGAGAATGTGTGGCAGAGATAATAGTTATTTATAGGCTACATTTATTTCAAAATCCAGAAACTCTGAAAACAGATATGATTTTATCAAGGTAGATCTTTAGATAGTTCACTGTTTCTAAAGTAGATACTCACAGCTCCTGGGCTGTTTGCCGCTGCCTTAGATGAATAACATATGGCCCAGTTTAAACAGGTGAACTGTGTCTTGCTACCAACGGCAATGTATACACAGCTTGCCCTCAAGTATTTGTTCAACAAGAGGTGCCCACACTTCTTTCAGCTCATGGCTACTATATCAGCCTTAACTCTTGAGACTGTAGAATCAATGTCTTGAACTGTAGTAGTCTTGGAAAACACATCTAAAGAATTTAACTTGAACGACTCTAATATGGTAGTCTTGACTTATGTCATTCAAACAGCACAACTATTAGTTGTTTGTTGGCTTTTCACTAATCCTTTATACGATCAGTAAGAACTTGGTCAATCATTGAAAAAAACCTATGCTTTTCTTTTAGAACACAAAGCTTGGTATGTGATAAGAAGATTTATATTAATCTAGTATAACTTAAAAAAAGTTAAATGTGTTGTACATGCTAACGTTTGGACTGGCTCAACAACCTACTTAATATTTTAAAGTGAAAAAAAAATCACAAAGATGAAATCACATTTTATGAAATCAATTCACATGATAATATATCACAAATCACTATAACTACTGAAGTGAGAGACTTAAAAACATCATACACATAAAAAAAACGTACACATTTAAGTACAAATGTACACAAATGTTAAAATAATAACGCACTGTAACAAAACTGGCTCTATGAAAAAAGGGTTAAGCCCATAAAGGTCTTTTTCTCTTAACCTGTCTATTTTTGTCTTTGTCACCTGTTGGTACCTGTTACATACAACAGGTGAACCCCGAAATATCCCATTTCCTGTGTACCATTAAATTGTAAAACTGATTCCATACCATTTTTTTTTTATAATTGACATATTACTTCCCTTTCTTTTCTTTTTTTTCTCTAACCAGCGGCACTCGAGCTTTCCAGCTCTTTTGGCCCAATGACATGTCATTGCGAGGCTGGGGGGTCAGTGGACTTTCCTTCCAACCCGGTCAGGAGCTTCGCTCCTTCCCATCCACATGGGATTTATGTGCAGGAGCCGTTCAGGTTATTCAGTCAAATTTCCGGTCGTAAACATTCCTTCAAACGCTGACGCCCAGGGTTTGAACCATGAAAACCTGGTCGCCAGTACAACGCCGTAGCCATTACACCAGCGCGGCTCCCATTACTTCCCTTAACTGCCAGGGATGTTGCAATGAGATGAGATCTAGACGTGGAGTGAAAAGGTAAATAGCAATGATAACATTCTACTACTTTGTTTTGTCCCAGATGCAAAAATCATCATCATCCTCACGTTCCCTATGAAGCATGGAGCCACCACTACAGCTGGTCCCCTTGTAGGTCGCCAGCAGAATTCACAAACTCTTGCAGCAGGGGTCTCCGTAGCAATGTTTTTTTTTTTTTACCATAAGCTGCCAGACCCATGCATAACCTCCTATTAGTCACCTTGTACAACAACATGCTCGAGGCAACACTAGCGCCATTCTTTCTTTGTCTCATCAGACACCCCTGGGAACTACATGGGGTCCAGATGTCAAAGTTTAACTCATTCATTCCAGAGTTATTTTGCACGCTGTGCCAGACTTTTTTTGTGGGCAGAATTTTATAGAGTGAAGTGTTCATCTTTCAGTCTAAATTTGTTTGTGAATTTTCCTTTGAACATGTACTTATTATATACCAAACTGTAGGGAAATGGATAGAGAATTCAAATATATAATGTCTGTGGTAGTATTAACACAAGTATGTTCGGTATAATTTAATCATTTTGCATGTAAAATTGAAAAACGCTAAAAAGTTGACTGTAGAATACGATCTTACGAAAGACAAATTACTGTCGTAGACAATAAAACTTTCTTTTTAGTCTTCAAAACGTATCAAGTAAAATATCCATATACAAAGTAAAAAAAAAACACGCTTATGGCTAAAATTAGTAGATTTAGTGTTATTCGCACCAGTTTGTCCGTGGTTCTTTGTAAGAAAAAAAAAAAAATTATGCAATCGTGCATTACATAATTTTCAAACAAATAAATAAGAATAACGTCATTTAAAGACTTTTTTACTCTTGTTTAATGTTTTAATAGTATCCCTAGCTTCATCTTCTACCAAGAACTAGTGATTAGATGTTACGGTAGTTCTAGTTTTGTTGCTTTTTTTGATCAGCCAGAATATGACCACGCCACTCATCAACTAAATCTAATGTGTCTAGCTTTTCTGCACCGATTCTATATTTTGACAAACTGTGACTACCAAACAATCATCATCAATGTCAGCAATGTTTCAAAGTAGTTTGACACAATTATTTGCTTAGGAGACTTAGAAAATGTAAATATAAAGCGTGACATATTTCTCTAGCAAAAACAACGAAATACGTAAACACGCGAATCTTCACAAAAATTGTGATAATAACATCAAAACACGCACATGTGCTGATTAACTAAAGTCAAATTAGTTGTTTAAATAGTAGCGGAAGTCATTCTACGAGTTTTAATATATGAACTGCATGAAGTGGACGATTTTTAGGGATTTATTCGTGATAAACTAAAGACCACGCTATGAGCGTTGCTGGGGCACGGCATGTTGAATTTTGCAACGCTCAGAGCGTTGGTGTGGAGTCAAAGAGTTAATGATTAAAAAAACAAGCTTGTTCACGTGTAATGAGAGGGTTGTGGTTTAAATCTTGTGGTTGGTGGATAGAAGCTTCTAATGTTTCTTTAACACATTTCTTTGCCTCTGTTATCACAGATTCTTCTTGTGTACATCATTCCTCTATGTCCATCCAACAAAGCAGCAGACGAATGGGGGAAGAGAGATAACAACTGCTGAAGTTTGGCAACAAACAGATGACAAGCAGGGATGGATGTATGAGAGGATGGATCAGCTGTGTATACAAACAATGCGCTACAGGATAATTTAGCATTCATACCCTTGGTTGCCCAGAGTGTGATGATGACAATTCTCAAAAATACAATAGCAATAACAAATCATTAGAAAAAAAAAGAGAAGAAAAAGAGAAAAAAAATTAATTTACCGTCTGGTGATCCATACTGTACAGGTTTTTCATAGGTGACAACCTGTTATGCTAATGATGTTGATGATGATAACAATGATGAGGTCAATGATAACAAATGATGATGGTGGCAACTTGATGGCAGTCATGATAACTGATATGATGACAATAGCAATGATAATAACAATGATTATAATGATTATCCACTGTAATGGTGCTGCTGATGATTAAAGTTATATGATGATTTTATTATAGAGATGATAATGTTTGATAACAATACTGATAATGAAGGTGATATGATCATGGCACTGACAATAATGATGCAAGCAATGGTATGATAATAACAATGGCAATAAAAAAAATGATGAAGATTATATTAGTACATTATTTTCATTGCTTTTAAAACGTTATCACAGTCTGAAGACTTTTTAGATACACAGGTCTGAAAACTATTTTATCTGTAATCAATAGGGACAGCTTTGTTTTGGACACCGGATTTTTTGGGGTTTTCAGATGTCACCCAAACCGCACTAGAAAAATATGTCGCACTTAATAGTCAGACATCACCCTCAACATGATAGAAAAGCAGCCCAAAGTCGCTGAAAGAAACTTTCGATTTTCAGAATATTTCAGTTTTCGGTGTTCAGATAAAGGGTTATAGACTTGTATGAAAAAAGAAAACTATACATACAACCGCTCCACTTTTGTATACAGATTACAAATAATAATGAATTTTTACAACAAACAATAAAGAAAATAATTGTGCATACAGTTACATGTCAGTTACATCGCATCGGTAAAGAAAACAATTTAATCTATAGTGGTGTAAGTACAATGCAAGGGGCCCCTGGCACAAATTAAGTGGGGCCCTTTTTATATCATCATCATCATCAGTTGCCATCTCCACAACGAAGGTTGGCTGTAATGGATCTCCAACGTCTTCTGTCTCTTGTCTTGGTGGTGCACTCTGATAGACTCTTTCCTGTCCATCTCTTGATGTTGTCTTCTCACTTATAGCGCTGTCTTCCCCTTGCATGTTTGCCTTCAACTCTCCCTTCTGTTATGGTCTTCTGCAAGGTGTTATGCCTTTTTATGTGGCCAAAGTATTTTAGCTGTCGAACTTTGACCTCCCTCATTAGTTCTCTTTTCATACCTAGATTTTCTAGGACCTAATTATTTGTTTTCATCTCTTTCCATGAGATACGCCCCATTCTTCTATATATCCACATTTCAAGAGCCTCAATTCTTTCTTCCAACTGCTTATTCATCGTCCATGTTTCTGCGCCGTACAGAAATGCAGAATATATATAACACTTTATGATTCTCAGTTTTAATTTGTGAGATAACTGTTTGGATGTCAGTATATGTTTCATGTTGTTGAATGTAGCTTTGGCCATTCCTATTCTCTTCTTGATTTCTGTTTCACATCTGCCATCTTCTGTTATTATATGACCGAGATATACGTAGCTCTTGACTTGTTCCAGGATTTCCCCATTTACGCTTATCTTTAATGTGGGTTTATCGTCTGTTTTGCTAATTATCATAGTTTTTGTTTTCTCAATATTAATGTCGAGTCCTTTTTATATAAACTATAATTAATATACAGCAAATCTGTATTTAAAAAATCTAACTACCTAATTCATCATTATCTGTGCACTTCAGCTCCCCAAGGAGCACAGGGAACCCATTACATGCCCATTGAGGCATATTGGGAATATGGTGTTAGGCGCATATTTTCTTGACCACAGGCACACTAGGGGTGATGTGGTCAGCATCATGCCAGCCTCCTCACCGTCCCAGAGTTGCTCTGGGTCGACCTCAGAGCCATTTGTGGTCTAAACATCC
The DNA here is from genome assembly GCA_024509875.1 of Oreohelix idahoensis. Taxonomy (NCBI): domain Eukaryota; kingdom Metazoa; phylum Mollusca; class Gastropoda; order Stylommatophora; family Oreohelicidae; genus Oreohelix; species Oreohelix idahoensis. The sequence goes on from JAMPIV010013315.1 coordinate 307,282, forward strand.
CACTTCAACTGGGGATTGAACCATGGACCACCGAGCTAGGAAGCGAGTGCACTAACCACTGCCCTACCGTGCAAAGTGCATAGGCCTTAAAAAAAAAAGCTGAGCTATGCCTTCTAAGTCCTGTGTCATCTGCTAAAGATCTTTCTGTGCCTTCTATGCTCCTGTCATTACTGTCTCTAGAATGTGAGAAGTGCTGTTATGTTTAACACAGACACAAAGGAAATTAAAAGGATATATACATAGGCAAGTGTTCCTTCAAACCCCTACTTTACAGAGCCCACTTGGTGTTGGGGAACAACAGAAGTGATTGCGTCATTAATAGGCTGGATTGCCCTAGGTAAATTTCCGGTGTTATGTGTCGCAGGTCGCGCTAATAACCTGTCATCGAAGCACTATTTTTTTGTGGTGCTTGGATGGCAGGGAGGATAGTGTGATTTGCTTCCGTAGCTAGGCGGTGGTGGCGGACGGAAGGTCCTGTGTTCGATTCCCCAGAAAGCCACTCACGTCTGTTGTTTTGCTGTTGTCTAGTTTTCGACTTTACTTCTCACGGGTGCCTGAAAACATATCTTTATGTGTGTGTAATATTTAGCCCCAAGGATGTCCTGGGTCCACATAGATGGTAGTTACACCACTGTCATTTTACCCTTACGCAAACCCTATGCTAAAAAAGCCAAACATGGACATTTAGCATAGAGAAGTTCTTTTTATAGAATTTTAGTTTTGTGTACAAACATGGATGCAGAATATACAGATTGAGAAGTTCAACCTTCTAACGTTAAACTGAAAATACTGGCGCATATGACAAGTGGAGTCTAAAAATAAATGAGATAATAATAAATGAAATATTGTTATTAAACAATGGTTTGTCCTAAAGGTCAAAATGTAATACAAGGAAAAAAACAAATAACATTTGTCAAGGGATGCTTGTATAGGTAAACAGAGATATGACATCTCTACATCAACTAAGCTAGGATCACGACCCTATCTGGTGTGTCCTTGTGCAAAAGGATTGTGACAACATGTGTATACATAAGCAATTAATTCCCTTGGTTCCTTTGTATGCATAGACCAGTGATCTCCCTTCGCAATTTTTCTCTCTCCCTTAGTTTATCCTTCATGATTTATTTCTGTCATATTTTATAGATTCCATACCATGAGAAGAAGATGCTGACAATGGATAGGACATGCATCATGAAAAACCTACTGACAGCATTACAAGGTAGTCCTTGTTCTGGAATCTCTAGGGTAACAGTTGTAGAGCGAGACCAAAAAACACACAGACAAAAGAGAACTTGAGACAGCCATGAAAGAGATAAAGAAGATACAGAAAGATCTTGATTGGATGGCACCAGACAAGAGGCCCTGGCATAAATTTGTAGAAGGCCTGTGCTTAAGCACAATGATGAAGATACCATGAACATAATAGCATCCGATTGATAAAGTGGTTAGAGGGCTTGTCTCTTGCAGCAAAGGTATCTGGTTCAATTCAGAGTATCAGCACGCTTCAGTCTACCCAGCTGTAAATGGGTTCCTGACTTTGCACTTGAGTTGAGGAAGGAAAAGGCAGTGAGGAAGGGAACCGGCCACCTCACTTCTTGATGCTGGACCTAGAATAGTGAAATCTCTAACACTTCACTCCCCAATGGCAGAGTCTGCTATGGGACTAGATTTTTAAAATGAACATGGGAAAGACAATCAGGTTACCATTAGCTGTATTTATTCTCATAATCTGCATCTTTTCTCTGTGTTTTTTTTTTCTCCAAAACCCAACAGCTGTGACCTCTCATCAAGAGGTGTTTTCTAATGGTTCTGTTTTAGTTGAGCTTACTGTCTTATTTACAACAGTACTTCCATGCTGAACTTTGTTACCATGTTTAAATTAGAATACCAGGACAAATATGGGAAGCCAAGAGCCAGGGATTCAGACCTCCAGGACAACCCAAAGATCACTGGGAGGACAACATCAGACAATCACTGAAGGACCAAGGACTGGACTGGAACTCAGCCAAAAAGAAGACAGCCGATAGGACAGCTTAGCGCTATCTCTACAATGGTTTGTCCACAAGGTCAAAATGTAATACGCTATCTCTACACCAAAAGGTAGAAGAGGAACAACTAAGTAAGTAAGTAAACTGCAATGCTGCCACGGTGACAGCTCAGGGCAGAAGACATGGATAGAAATAGGTCCCATGAAGGCGAGAAATGGAGGCAGAAATAAGGATGAAATATAGTCATGGAAGGATCTGTAATAGACTGATAAAAGGGGCAGAGTGGTTTATGAGAAAACAGGGTGAAGGACTCTAAAGGAAGCTGTAAGACAAATAAATAAAGCATATCAGCTTCAACTCGAGCGATATAATTAACAATTACATGAGATAGTTTTTCTCATTTAGACTCATTTTATATTCTGTTGTGGGGTTTGCTTATTCTGAAACAAAAACTTCTTAAGTTAACTCTTTCTGTCCCATATACTTTTTAGGCTTTACCAAGCACCAAGAAGTATGCAAAATTTTTTCCCATTGGAAATTTTTTTAAAACTAACAGTAAACATAAATATTTTTGAGAAAATCTCTCATAATAAACAAAAAATCATTGTAAATTGGCAGCAGAATGTATACTTAAGTGTTGCTAATCTTAAATGCAACAAGTAAGTTTATTTTATACCGAGAAAAATGCAGGCATAGGACATCTGACCATAACCAAATGGATATATCTGGCAGCTCTTAGGTAAATATTGTACCACATTGTGGCCCACTATAGGGTTCATGGGGCAGAAAGGGTTAAGTAGTTATGTTATTCATTGAAATAGTCTTTTGTTGGCTAAAGTCTCATGCATGAGAATAGAGGCCTGAGGCTCAGAACAAACTAATGAGAAATGCAAGTATAAACAATCAAAAGGAATTGAAAGCTTTTTCTGTCTTCTTCTTTCACCATTTAACTTCCCAAGGAGCATAATCCTTCAACAAAATTTTGCCCAGTCTTTCCATCCCGTGCCATCAGCTTATGGTCTTTCCATGCATGGAGAACAACAGAAAAACCAGTGTTAGGCTTGCACAAATGGGTGCTTGCGTAGAATAGAAGGATTGAAATGGTACAAGGTCATCAATGTGAAACTGGTGACAAGAACTAGACAAGTGCCAGTAGAACAAGAGATGAGAAGCAGACACTGGCCACATATAGGACACACATTGAGGAAACCTGTGGACAGCATTACAAGGTGGTCCTTGTTCTGGAATCCACAGTGTAAGAGAGGCAGAGATAGACCAAAAACACATGGCGAAGAGAACTGGAGGCAGAAATGAAAATGATAAGGAAGACACTGAAAGAACTTAAGCTGATGGCACAGGACAGAAGCATGTGGCAGAAGCATGTGACAGAAGTATGTGACAGAAGCATGTGACAGAAGTATGTGACAGGAGTATGTGACAGGAGGATGTGACAGGAGCATGTGACAAGTATGTGGCAGAAGCATGTGATAGAAGTATGTGACAGAAGTATGTGGTAAAAGCAGGTGACAGAAGAATGTGACAGAAGTATGTGGCAGAAGCATGTGACAGAAGTATGTGACAGGAGCATATGACAGGAGCATGTGACAGAAGAATGTGACAGAAGTATGCAACAGAAGCATGTGACAGAAGTATGTGACAGACAGACGTGACAGAAGAATGGGACAGAAGTATGTGACAGAAGTATGTGACAGAAGTATGTGACAGACAGACGTGACAGAAGAATGTGACAGAAGTATGTGACAGACAGACGTGACAGAAGTATGTGACAGAAGTATATGGCAGAAGTATGTGGCAGAAGTATGTGACAGAAGAATGTGACAGAAGTATGTGACAGAAGCATGTGACAGAAGAATGTGACAGAAGTATGCAACAGAAGTATATGGCAGAAGCATGTGACAGAAGTATGTGACAGACAGACGTGACAGACAGACGTGACAGAAGAATGGGACAGAAGTATGTGACAGAAGTATGTGACAGAAGTATGTGACAGAAGTATGTGACAGACAGACGTGACAGAAGAATGTGACAGAAGTATGTGACAGAAGTATGTGACAGACAGACGTGACAGAAGAATGGGACAGAAGTATATGGCAGAAGTATGTGGCAGAAGTATGTGACAGAAGAATGTGACAGAAGTATGTGACAGAAGCATGTAACAGAAGAATGTGACAGAAGTATGCAACAGAAGTATATGGCAGAAGCATGTGACAGAAGTATGTGACAGACAGACGTGACAGAAGAATGGGACAGAAGTATGTGACAGAAGTATATGGCAGAAGTATGTGGCAGAAGTATGTGACAGAAGCATGTGACAGAAGTATGCGACAGGAGCATGTGGCATGTGTTTGTTGGAGGACTATGATGCCTGGGAGTTAAAGGATACTGACTGACTGATTGAATGTTCTATTTTGTACAACATTTGAGTTCAATGTATTATACTGTATTTAAGACGATTTTACTTCTGGAACATCTGGCAAGTCTCACAACCCCAGAAGTTGCATTACACACCTGGTTAAGAAACACTGACCTAAAACATCCAGATATTTACACTGCCAACAGTCTGAAGTGGCTGACCTTGGGACTAAGATGGGGCACTGCTGATCTTTATTTGCCAAGTCTTTCCATCCCGTGCCATCAGCTTATGGTCTTTCCATGCATGGAGAACAACAGAAAACCAGTGTTAGGCTTGCACAAATGGGTGCTTGCGTAGAATAGAAGGATTGAAATGGTACAAGGTCATCAATGTGAAACTGGTGACAAGAACTAGACAAGTGCCAGTAGAACAAGAGATGAGAAGCAGACACTGGCCACATATAGGACACACATTGAGGAAACCTGTGGACAGCATTACAAGGTGGTCCTTGTTCTGGAATCCACAGTGTAAGAGAGGCAGAGATAGACCAAAAACACATGGCGAAGAGAACTGGAGGCAGAAATGAAAATGATAAGGAAGACACTGAAAGAACTTAAGCTGATGGCACGGGACAGAAGCATGTGACAGAAGTATGTGACAGAAGCATGTGACAGAAGTATGTGACAGGAGTATGTGACAGGAGCATGTGACAGGAGCATGTGACAAGTATGTGGCAGAAGCATGTGACAGAAGCATGTGATAGAAGTATGTGACAGAAGTATGTGACAGAAGTATGTGGTAAAAGCAGGTGACAGAAGAATGTGACAGAAGTATGTGGCAGAAGCATGTGACAGAAGTATGTGACAGGAGCATATGACAGGAGCATGTGACAGAAGAATGTGACAGAAGTATGCAACAGAAGCATGTGACAGACAGGCGTGACAGAAGAATGGGACAGAAGTATGTGACAGAAGTATGTGACAGAAGTATATGGCAGAAGTATGTGGCAGAAGTATGTGACAGAAGAATGTGACAGAAGTATGTGACAGAAGCATGTGACAGAAGAATGTGACAGAAGTATGCAACAGAAGTATATGGCAGAAGCATGTGACAGAAGTATGTGACAGACAGACGTGACAGAAGAATGGGACAGAAGTATGTGACAGAAGTATGTGACAGACAGACGTGACAGAAGAATGGGACAGAAGTATGTGGCAGAAGTATGTGGCAGAAGTATGTGACAGAAGAATGTGACAGAAGTATGTGACAGAAGCATGTGACAGAAGTATGCGACAGGAGCATGTGGCATGTGTTTGTTGGAGGACTATGATGCCTGGGAGTTAAAGGATACTGACTGACTGACTGAATGTTCTATTTTGTACAACATTTGAGTTCAATGTATTATACTGTATTTAAGACGATTTGACTTCTGGAACATCTGGCAAGTCTCACAACCCCAGAAGTTGCGTTACACACCTGGTTAAGAAACACTGACCTAAAACATCCAGATATTTACACTGCCAACAGTCTGAAGTGGCTGACCTTGGGACTAAGATGGGGCACTGCTGATCTTTATTTGTACATGTCTACTTCGAGTTTCTGCTGGCACATCCTTCCTTCTTGAATGAAGCACTGACTCATCAGCGTTTAAATTAAACACATGGGCCACAACCACAAATAAAATCAATCCCAAAGCTTCCCATCCAGCCAGGGAGAAAAAATAGTAGTCAAGATGGCAATTTCCTGTTGTAGATGTACTTCCAGCCATAGCACAGTGAGACTTGCAGTTTATATTTCCATAGTCACTATTTTGAAACCACGTGTTTGTCTGTGCCAGGATTAAGACCACAGCAATGCCCAGGAAGCTGGCAATGCCAGAGAAGAAGTAGAATAAGCCAGTAACAACTGCTTTCATAGACTTTGGAGCTACTGTAACAGCAAATTGTAGACCTGAAAAGGCAGAGTGGATGATAAAAGTGATTAATTATTTTCAACAGCATGGATGAGATTATAATACAGGGTGATTAAAAAATTCAATCCCTATTTTAAAATGTTTATATGCTCACTTGAATCTAATAGATACAGGTGACAGTATAAACATTTTTTAATAAGCGTGGCATCAAACAAATGTCAAAACACAATGCAAAATAACCGCCATTTGATTAGTATGTTTTTTTTTAAATTTTTTATTTTATTTCCAGAAACAAAATAAAATCTAAAATGGCCAATAAATTGATGTTACAAAAATTGCTCCCCGCTATGAGGTTAATGTGACGTAGCATTTTACGTCATAATATGGCAGTTAATTCTCTGTATTCTGACATTTGTTTCATATAAATTAATTGGATAGGAACAGATAAATAAAAATTACAAAATAGTGAGTGACTTTTAAATCACCCTGAAGTTAATAGCAGACGCTAATGTGAACAGTAATCTAAAACTACTGTAAAAATAAACTCTGAAAGTTAACATTTTTTTTAACATCATATACCTATTTAAATAACAATCAGAATCATTAATAAAAAAAATGCTAACAAACTGTCCTAAATATCTTTCTTGAACAAGACAGCTGACTTTGCTCCAGGTCTTTATGATTCCCTCTCTGTTCATCTTCCATTATTTTATTCTGGACCTTCTGTTGCCTCATTTTTTTTTTTTTTTTTGCTGGATGTCATTTAATTCTTGATTTAACCAATTTCATCTTCTATTTTGAAAAGTACCAATAATTTGCTATATATCTATGAACATAATGAATGTATCCGAGAGATATTTTGTTTCTTCCTTCTGAACTCTGAGAATCTTCTGAAAAATTATTCCTCAAGTCACTTTCACTTGTTGTGCTTATTTGTCAAGTCTTTAAGCTACAAAGCAGGATCAAGAGATCATGTGACATTAATATGCTGCACTTAATTTGCTGTTTAGTTTTGGTTTTAAGGACCATCTTCACTGCACACTGACAACTCCATCAGTGCTCCAATCTCCTCCCTTTGATCTCACAGGAGGATCTCAGCACAGCGCACAAACTCCGTAGCACCGGTGCGGATCCTAATGTGTGTATACATGAATTATACATTCTATAAATATTTTTGTGGTGGGTAGGTTTTCTAATTTTGTAAATTTTGCCAGGGCAGCGGCCGTTTGGCATTTAATATGTCAGTAACTCATCCATCCACTACTGAGCAACTTGAACAACACTCTTTGCACTTTCTATTCTCACATTTATTTCCTTCTCCACATTTCCATCTTTGTATGTTGAATAGGGTCAGACCTTATAGGTTAAAAAGGAGTGCAGTGGGACTACAACCAATGATTTAAAAAAAAAAAAACAGAAGCAGCTTCAAGAAAAGAAAAAAATCAATAAGGATGTGATCAAAACATTACTGTTGTTAGCAACCAAAACAGTAGGAAAATCCATTAATATTTATCTAAAAAATATAATTTTCTCAGTATGACCAGTGGCACAGCGAAATGCCTGCTGAGCAGAGGATATCGTTAAAAAATAAAATCAAAGTAAGGGGAAACAATTACAAACCTTGACAATCCACTCTTTCAATAATAACCCTGTGTAGTTTTAATAAAAGCTGATTCATAGGTGTATGAAAGTAAGAATTATTTGCATTATAATTTTAAATATGATCAAGAAACTACATTTCATCCAGATTCAGCAAACATTCTCTCAAGATGCTGTTACCATAGTTATTTCAACCTATTTTACAACAAATCTATGAAGAAAACTCCAGGGGCCCAACCTCACAAAATTAATTAATTAACTCTTAGTATACGAGCGGCCTCTTAGAGAGGCCGATGATCGATCCCCGTCAATAGCGAAAATTTATAGGTGAATGCATGTTTAAAACCACTGAACAATTTAGTTATGTGCATGATATAGGGGTTTCATTTCTTCACAATTTGATATATAACACTTATGTTATCTTTATAAATAAATTGTTTATTGCAAAATCTGTAAAGGTAGTCATGAAATTAGCTCGTATACTAAGAGTTAAGGCCCTTTTACATATGCATAATTACTCATGCAAGCAGATATAACTCAGTGTAAATATCCTTAATCTTCTGTGAACACCCTATGTCTGAAGAAACCAATGGTCAGCAGAATCTTCTTCTTCTTCTTGGATTCACAGCCACTGCCTGTCAAAGCAGTCAGTGGCTGTCACGCGTGGTGGTGTCTTGTAGTGCAGCAACAAACTGTCTCCACTTTGCTCAGTCCGCAGCCATCCCTCGTGCAGTGCCCCAGCTCTGGTTCATTCTTTGCATATCGGCCTCCACAGTTCTTCGCCGTTGTTTTTGGTTGGCCTCTCTTTCACCTTCCTTGGTCCGCTGAATGTTGTACATTATTTTTGGTAAAAAGGAAATAATTATCAATATGTTTTGAAGTTTTTTTTAACAATATTTTGATTATCCCTATATTGCGACTCATAAAAATTAGTTAAAGTAAATAGATTAACAGCCAGTGATGGATTCATCTGGCCGCTTCTATCAGACATTGCGTAAACACAAATACATAAACATACTGTATAAACTCGAGTATAGGTCGATCCGACTATAAGTCGACCCCAAGACTTTAGGACTTAAAAACCTTCCAAAATGAATACCTGATTATAAGTAAAAGTAAAAAAAAAATACAGATGCCAGAGATTTCAATATTTATGGCATGTTGCAATATTTTCCACTGCTTTTCAATTGAAGGGCGCGAATCTGAATTGATCCTCGAGTAATGATGCTACCATTTTGCCGCTTAGTTAAAACCCATTCATTTATTTCTTCTTCAAGAGCCAAAAAACAATGAAGTGTTCTCTCTTCTTGCTCATTTCATTTTCGGAATTTCTTGCAATGATTCTTTTATTTTTTGCCAATCTAGAACATATTTTTCATAAATTCTAAATCCCGCACTGCACTGGAATTGCCATGGCTTTCTGAAAATTCTATCACTTTTAGCTTACAACCAGAATTGTATGCTTTCTTTTCAAGATGCTTTCAACAGCTGTGCATGCTGGTGTACACATGACAGGAAGTACAAAAGCACGATGGACATTTTTTAACCTCATACTGTTTGTATCTTGTATCGAGTGTTTGTTTTTATTTTAATAATTACCACAATTAACAGCCTAATAAAATTGATTCAAATATTTTTAATGCATTATTTAAGATAAATTTTTAAAAACATTTAGTGAAGCAGCAAGTTCATATCTGAAGGATACCAGTTTTGTGATTTGTTGGTTTCAACACTGACTGATTTCATGAATTTTTGGTTTTTTGACTTGACTATGAGTCGTGGGTACATTTCTTAAGGTCCAAAATAGGAATAAATGTCTCGACTTATACTCAAGTATATGCGGTAGTTTAAATAAACAAGTAAAAGAGCATGGCTGGTCTAGTAGTCAGCATAGTTGTTTTCCATGCAGTCGATCTGGATTCAATTACCGCCTGAACTACAACAAATCTGTTTTTTTTTTTTTTAATTCAGTCACTTGTCACTTTTAACAGAAATTTTTTTTTCAAAACAGTGGTATCTGGCAGCTCATGTGCTCATGTAAGAAACCTAAGTTATTTAACTCTTAGTATACGAGCGGTCTCTTAGAGAGGCCGATGATCGATCCCCTTCAACAGCGAAAATGTATAGGTGAATGCATGTTTAAAACCACTGAACAATTTAGTTACATGCATGATATAGGGGTTTCATTTCTTCACATTTTGATATATAACACTTTATGTTATCTTTATAAATAAATTATTTAGTGCAGATCGATCATCGGCCTTTCTAAAAGGCCGCTCGTATACTAAGAGTTAAAGCAACTCACAGTTTTAATTTATTTATCATTTCAAAAGAGTTTTTTTTTTTTTTTTAAATTATAGTTTTCCAATATCTGTCTGCTGATGCTGCAGATGCTGAAAGATGTCTTTACTTCTTCCCCTGCCAATTTTTTAATAGGTTCTCCACTGGTAAGACAGACTGGTCTGTTTTGAACCAGTGATGAAAGATTTCAATGAGATTCCTTTTCCTTCAGAAACATCAGTGGAACCATCCACCTATGTCTACCATGATACTCACAAGCAACGCTACCAAAGACCTCACTGATGCCGATAAGTGTGTATTGAGGGATCTGCCATAAAACTGACATGTCTGCAGCATAGTATACTGTGTTACCTGAAACAGTAAAATAGATAACAAACGCATGATAATATGACACAACATTATAATTTTTATGACACATTACTTATCATATTTTTCAAGCACAGTCAGTTTTTCTGCTGAAAAATTATTCCTGTAAAGATATGTAACAAATAATATACTTCTTTGGCATGTTATTCTTAATTACAACTTACTTACTTAGTCATTCTTCTTCTACCGTGAGGTATAGAGGTTTGGAAGAGAGAGCGCCATACTATCCTATCGGCTGTCTTCCTCCTGGCCTGGTTCCATTCTAGTCCTCGGTCCTTCAGAGATTGTCTAATGTTGTCCTCCCAGCGGGCTCTGGGTTGTCCTGGACGTCTGGATCCCTGGCTCTTAGCCAACCATACCTGCCTTGGTAGCCGATTTTCTCTCATTCTGCAGAACCATCTTAGTTGGGACTGTTCTACTTGGGTCTACAGGGGTTGGGTTTTTAGGCCTTGACGTATAGTCTGGTTGCAGATCATGTCTCTTCTTGTTACTTCAACCACCAGAAGGTGGCATGTTATTCAAAGCGGCGAATATGAGGTTGTGTATGGGGTTGGTCGAATCTTTTGGACGAATACCATCACCAACCAAGATCTGCTTACTCTGAGCAAGCAAGAGGACATGCACATCATCATAGCTGGCAGACGCTAGAGCTGGGTTGGCCATGTCCTCAGAAGAGACCCCGATGCCATCACAAGAACAGCTATGCTTTGGACCCCTGAAGGAAAACGAAAGAGAGGCCGACCAAAACAACCTGGCGGAGGACTGTGGAGGCTGAGATGCAAAGAATGAACCAGAGTTGGGGCACTGTACGAAGGATGGCTGCTGACCGAGCAAAGTGGAATCAATCTGTTGTTGCCCTACAAGAGGACCTAGTCATTTCTTTAAACACAACAATGTTTATTTTTGCCTTTGGTGGTCATCATTAGATTCAACCTTTAAATCCTACAAGTTCAAGAAAAAAAACGATTCGTAACCCATTATGCTAGGCATGATGGCCACTGACTGCTTTGACGGTCGGCGACTAAGGATCAAAGAAGAAGATGGGGTTGGCAACTTCATCATGTAAATCAATCAACCACATAAACCACTGCTGCAAGAGAATGTGACTGATTGGTGCAGTAAATTAAAGTAAGTAAAGTAACTAAAGTCAGTAAAGTAACCAAAGTAAGTAAAGTAACTAAAGTCAGTAAAGTAAGTAAAGTAACTAGTCAGTAAAGTAACTACAGTCAGTAAAGTAACTAAAGTCAGTAAAGTAACTAAAGTCAGTAAAGTAACTAAAGTCAGTAAAGTAACTAAAGTCAGTAAAGTAACTTAAGTCAGTAAAGTAACTAAAGTCAGTAAAGTAACTAAAGTCAGTGAAGTAAGTAAAGTAACTAAAGTCAGTAAAGTCAGTAAAGTAATTTAAGTCAGTAAAGTAAGTAAAGTAACTAAAGTAAGTAAAGTAACTAAAGTCATACAAGTAAGTAAAGAAACTAAAGTCAGTAAAGTAAGTAAAGGAACTAAAGTCAGTAAAGTAAGTAAAGGAACTAAAGTAACTAAAGTCAGTAAAGTAACTTAAGTCAGTAAAGTAAAAAAAGTCAGTAAAGTAACTAAAGTCAGTAAAGTAACTAAAGTCAGTAAAGTAACTAAAGTAAGTAAAGTCAGTCAAGTAACTAAAGTAAGTAAAGTAACTAAAGTAAGGTAAAGTAACTAAAGTAAAGTAACTAAAGTAAGTAAAGTAACTAAAGTAGGTAAAGTAAGTAAAGTCAGTAAAGTAGGTAAAGTAAGTAAAGTAAGTAAAGTGTAACCAAAGTAAGTAAAGTAACTAAAGTAAGTAAAGTAACTAAAGTAAGTAAAGTAACTAAAGTAAGTAAAGTGTAACTAAAGTAAGTAAAGTGTAACTAAAGTAAGTAAAGTAACTAAAGTAAGTAAAGTAACTAAAGTCAGTAAAGTAAGTAAAGTAACTAAAGTAAGTAAAGTAACTAAAGTCAGTAAAGTAACTAAAATAACTAATGTAAGTAAAGTCAGTAAAGTAACTAAAGTCAGTAAAGTAACTAAAGTAAGTAAAGTAACTAAAGTCAGTAAAGTAATTAAAGTCAGTAATGTAACTAAAGTCAGTAAAGTAACTAATGTAAGTAAAGTCAGTAGAGTAACTAAAGTAACTAAAGTCAGTAAAGTAACTAAAGTCAGTAAAGTAACTAAAGTAAGTAAAGTTAGTAAAGTAACTAAAGTCAGTAAAGTAACTAAAGTAAGTAAAGTAACTAAAGTAAGTAAAGTCAGTAAAGTAACTAAAGTAAGTAAAGTAACTAAAGTAAGTAAAGTAACTAAAGTAAGTAAAGTCAGTAAAATAAGTAAAGTCGGTAAAGTAACTAACGTTAGTAAAGTAAGTAAACTGCACACTTACCAATTATTTGTAATACAGCGTGACTTTCACACGTGTCGCTATTAGGCCAATAAGACTGCAACCTGAAGTGTTCCACAACTCCCGCCACTACCATGGCAGCCATTGCAAACAGCATGCCCAGAACTATCCGCTTGGTAAAGGTGAAAGGGTGGCCTGCTCTGGTCATCCGTGGATATATCACCCGGTCAAACAAGGGCAGCAGAATAATCACAACTACAGCATCACAGAGGCTAAACCAGGCAGCAGCAAACTGACGAGAGACAAAAAAAACTTTTTTAATCAGTGCAAATTTCTAGTTTTTTGATGGGCTGGCAACCTGTCTAGTAAAACAACTGCCCCAGAAACAGAAACTACTACAGTATCGGCTACATGCTCCGCCACTAGGAGCGACAAGTAGGCAGGAGGAGGAGGATATTTCTGGCTCATCTTAAGCAGTCAGGCAGGCAATGGAATGGACTCCGCAAGTCCTCATCATTGTGCTTAAGTTTCCAAAGCAGCGCAGGTCTTATATAAACCCATGCCAAGTCCTCTTGTCCAAGCTCATCAACCCATGCCAAGTCCTCTTGTCCAAGCTCATCAACCCATGCCAAGTCCTCTTGTCCAAGCTCATCAGCTCAAGTTCTTTCCATGTCTTCCTTATTATTTTCCTTCCTGACTCCAGTTCTCTTCTCCATGTGCTTTTCACTCTGCTTCTTTCACGCTGTGATTCTGGAAGTAGGACTGCCTGGTAAAACTATCCGCCTGTTTCCTCAATGTGTGTCCACTCCATCACCAGCACCTTCTTCTTCCCATTATCTGGTTCTTCATCAATCCTGCAGTCCATAAGAATGCAGTAGGCCAATTTTTTTTTTGTCTACATGGGGCTTGAAGACAAATAGTCCATTTATACAGGTCTGTATTTTTTCATCCAAAATGAGACTCTTTGCGAACTACATGGGGCTTGAAGACAAATAGTCCATTTATACAGGCCTGTATCCTTTCATCCAAAATGGGACTCTTTGTGAACTACATGGGGCTTGAAGACAAATAGTCCTTTTATACAGGTCTGTATCCTTTCATCCAAAATTCCTTGGAGATATCTTTTGTTTCAGAAACTGGAATTTTTTCTGTTTTTAGATGTCGCCCAAATAAAAAAATAGCCCAAGTATCCCAAAATAGCTCAAGTCACTCTAAATGTGTTAAAAAATAGCCCAATGTGGCCCAAAATAGTCATAAATCACCCAAATTGTGATAAAACAGTAGCCGAAAGAAACTTCAGATTTTCTGCATATTTCGGTCTTCGGGTGTTCAGATAACAGGATATAGACCTGTATTCGAAAAAAAACAGAAACAAAATATAGAAAAAAAAACCACTTACCTTAAAGTTGCTGTGAGCCTGAAAAAAAGGAAGAAAAATAAATATTTATGTTGTCTGAAATCATTAAATAAAAAAAGGAATATTGAATAGACATCCACATTCTCTACAGGCATGAACACACACAGTCAATCTGTTCACATTAAAAAAAAAAAATAATGTTTAATTAATACAGTAAGTGTTTACAGGAAGACAACAAAGATAATGAGAGTAAATGCAGGAAACGATAACAGTACGGCACCTGAAGAAACACCACTAGAAGATGTAGAACCCTAAATACACCTTGGCAGTTGCATAGACACAGTAGGAGGAACAAACAAGGATCTCAACATAAGAACATACAAAAGGTTAAAGGAGCTTTCATTGAATTGGGAAATATATGAAGATAAAAAGAAATAAAGTCCAATGCATGCTGAATCTTCAATTCAAATGTCAAGTCAGTCCTATTTTTTGGCTCTGAAATATGTAGAACAAAAACAACAACCAAACAGCTACAGACTTTCATAAATGGGTGTTTGCGTAGAATAAAAAGATTGAACGGATATGACAAGATCACAAATGTGGAACTGATGACAAAAACCAGACAAGTGACAGTGGAAAAATAGATGACAAGAAGACACTGGAGATGGATAGGACACACATTAAGGAAACCTGTTGATATCATTACCAGGCAGTCCTTGTTCTGGAATCCGCAGGAGACCAAAGAATACATGGAGACGAGAACTAGAGACAGATATAAAGGGCATGAAGAAGACATGGAAAGACCTTGAGCTGATTGCACGGTACAGGAAGACTTGGCATAGGATAGATGAAGGCCTATGCTCCATGAGAAGCTGAAGTGCGGTGATGATGAAGTACAAGTAATTACAACTAAAAAAATATATATAAGTGTTAATTAACCAGTCTGTCTTGACATATGGATGCGAGTCATGGGCAATGACTACAACCTACAAAATCCAGATCCAAACCTCAGAAATGAGGTATATGAGGAAGGTGGTTGAAGTAACAAGAAGAGACATGGTCCGCAACCAGACGATACATCAAGGCCTAAAATTCTTCCCCCCCCCAGTACAACAGTCCAAACTAAGATGGTTTGGCCATGTCTGCAGAATGGGAGAAGATCGGCTACCACGACAAGCATGGGAAACAAAGAGCCAAGGATCCAGACCCCCAGGACGACCCAGAGTCCACTGGGAGGACAACATTAGACAATCTTTGAAGGACCGAGGACTAGAATGGAACCAGGCCAGGTGGAAGACAGCCGATAGGCTAGTCTGGCGCTCTCTCTTCCAAACCTCTACACCTCATGGTAGAAGGGGAATGACTAAGTAAGTAAGTATTAACCAGTCTACAATAAAGAAATGAGGGGGAAGAGCCTGTCCTCTTACCAGGCATGTCGACCAGGTAGCGAATGGTTGAATAGCCTCTAGATATAGAGGTTAGCCATGAACCCTGAATAAGCAGCCATGGACCAAAACAGATGGTGGTCACAGAGGGCAAGGTGGGATACTTGTGAGGAGCAGCTATCTGTTTAAAACACCTGTGAAGCTTTGTGATGTGAGAAGGTGCTTCACCCTCTCCCCTCCCTGCTGCCTTGTGGGTTAGACCTTCTAGTCAAAGGCCATCAAAGGTACTGTTATACAAACTGATGGAAAGCAACAGAAAACTACTGTTGTATTATCCCTCGAACAGTCATGAATTAAAAATAACAACATGGAATAAATGATTAGGTAGTGTGTTGCCAGGAAGATGATGGCAGAAGCTGAATATATCTTCATCAATTATTGACACAATATATCCGAATTATAAAGAGCAGGTCTACTGCCAACTCTGGCTTATCTTACGAGGCAACTAATATGAGGCTGTGTATGAAGCTGGCAAACTCATCTCATAAAACAAATTGCTACAGAAAACACTGCATCAAGAGCTCATGAACATTGTGATGCAGGCTTTATGCAATAGGACTACCTGCAGTGGTGGCTCCTTGCTCTATGAGCAGTAAAAATGGAACAGAATCTCCTAATTATAAACTTAAGGGGTTCAACATAATTTGTCCATTACTTGAATCAAAATATATTGTCCTTCCATCTTAAATCATGATTTCTTAACCTGTGGCTCACGGAACCCTTGTGGGTCCAAAAATGAGTTCTAGGGGGTCCATTTACATAAATTAAAATGTAATGTTCTTTATTATGATTTTAAGTACAATATTTTCCAAGAAAGGGTCCACAGCCTTCATTGGACAATTAAAGGGGTCCACGCCTTCATCAGACAATCAAAGTGGTCCACAGCCATCATCAGACAATCAAAGGGGTCTATGGCACAAAAAAGGTTAAGAAAATAGATGATATGCAAAGAATGCCAAATGTAAATAAACTGTCACAGTACAAAATAACTTACACTGCGTGTGATAGGGAGTGCTGGGATTGTGTTGTTATAAATAATAATCGTTTCTTCAGTGGTCCAGTTCACGCTTAAAAGGTCCAGCTTCATGTGAAGTGCTTGAACCACAAATGTTGTCTGCATCTGGAGATTTATAAATAAAGTATGCCTGAAAATACATATGCAGATGTGCTTAGCTGAGACCATGAAAATAAGTAAATGAAAATGAGTGGGTTTTTAAAGGCTAGTATTTATACCTTTTATCTGACCTCTTATTTTAGTGCACTTTTGAAAGGCTGGTTTTTATACTTTCTAGTTAATCTGTTATTTTAGTCTGCCTTCAAAAGTTTGGTATTTATGCCTTTTAGCTGATACATTGCTTAGTTAGAAGCACTGTATTTCTCAGTTTCTTATTATTCTTTAGTGAGATACAATACAAATGCCCATTTTGTTGTTGTTGGTTAGATGGCAATCAATTTCTTCTTCTTCTTCGTTCGCCCTGAAAAGGACGGTGGTTGCGTTGTGTCTGTTTCCAACGTAGCTGTGATATCTGCACCTTTCGGTCGACACATCCGACTTCTGCACGGCATTTTTTAGGACCGGGTTTGCCTTCCCATTTCGATCCACACTCGCTCAGCCAGCCTGCACAGCTGCAGACTGTTTCCAGGACCACCACGTGGAGGTGGAGTGCGGTCTTGACCAGCTCTGGTTCGCTGGTCCTGACGCAGGCAGTCAAGCTATGAGTCGCTGACTGCGGTCTCTATTGCTGCGTCTTGAGGTCCCGCAATCAATTTAAACCGGTACTCTCAGTCTGCTTTGTCCATCATTTCAATTCTGTGGCCAGTATAAAACAGAAAGTGCAACCAAAAATTATTCAGTTGTCACATTAGTTGAAAATAATGAACCATATCTTGGCATGCCTTAATGGCCTGTAGGGGTAAAAAAGTAAAAGAACAAAAGTTAAGATGGATAGGACATACCTTCTGGAAACAACCAGACATATGCTAGACTAGAACCAACAGGGAAAGAGAAGAATGGAAAGGCCAAAGAGAGCATGACTAAGAACAACCCCATCAAAACAGAACCAGGTGATAAGCAAGAAATGGGGATAAAATGAGCTGCTGGTAATGATGATGATGCTGATGAAAGGGAAATAAGTACCAGAAAATGCGTAAGTAAAACAAGGAATAAGTACCTGAAAATGCACACGTAAACAATGAATCTTCTTCTTCTTCAAGTATCATGTCTGGTGGCATATGTGATCATGTCTCTCCACAACCTGCCATCTCCAGTGCCGCTTATCAATTCTGATGTTGACCTCTTTCCATGCCATGATGTCAAACTGCCCAGTATCTTATCTCTTTGGCATCCTCTATTTCTTTCTCCTACAATCTTTTGGCTGTCACAACATATTCCAGCTTTCTTCTTCCCATTACATGCCTAAAGAAAATGGATTGGTGTCTTCTATGTCTAATAAACTTCCAGACGGCAGATGGTTGAACGACCTGTAAATAATGAGGTTAGCTGTGAATACTGAATAAGCAGCAGTGGACCAAAACAGGCAATTGTCACTGAGAGTGAGATGGGATAGCTGTGAAGCGCAGCTGTCTACATAAAACACCTCTGAAGCTTTATGACATGACAAATGGCAAGATGGAGACGCCTTTGCCTCTTCCCTCCCCACTGCCTTGTGGGGTTAGACTTTTTAGTCAAAGGCTATCCAAGGCACCCATAAACAAACTGAGGAAGGCTACTAGAAACCACCATCATACTATGCCTTGTACAGTCATTAATCAAAAAAAAGTTAGTTGCTTATCCTTTACAGGACGTGGCAATCAACCCCAGCTTTTATTGGCTGTTTGTGATTTTTCTAGGCAATATTTTCATTCAGTAGTTTGCCATTGCTTTCTGAACGGTACGGCGCTTATACCATTGTTAAAAATCCACACAAAGCGATCTGCTACCAAACCGCCTGCAGCAGGTTCGAACCTGGTATATCTGGATTATGAAACTGCGTTCATATCCATTAGGCCACAAACGCAGACATTAATCAAAACATCAAAAACAAGAAATAAGTGCCTGAAAATACACAGGTAAACAATGAATAAGTACCTGATAATATACGAGCCAATATGGAATAAGCACAGCAAAAACTGCCAGGATCATCCCTAATTTTTTCACATCATCCACCAGAGTGTTGTGAAAACTGCCCCCATGAGAGTGCTTAGCATAGTCAAGAAATGAAATCTTGCCTTGTGCTGGTGGTGCCTCATCTACACTTACATGAGACCTGTGGATTTTAAAAACGTTATTTAGATGAAGACAAAATATTTTAGAATAAGAACATAAAAAAGGATAAGAGAAAGGAATTATAGTTTTAAAATAAGAAGCATATAAAAATGTAAAAAAAAATCAACTGTACGTACAACATGTTTATCCACTTCCAAACATATGGAAGTGAGTCATAGGCAATTAGAAAAAAAGAGATGTGGTTTTACAGACAAATGTTAAGAATCATAGACAGCTAAGAAGAGTGATGAGGATGGCCTGAAAGAAGCTAGTGCACAAAGGAAGCTTATACTAACATAAGACGAAAGCATTAAACTTTCCTTGGGCATGTTATGAGAAGAAGACAGCTGGTATATATGACGACAACAGGAAAGATTAACGGAAACAAAACAGAGGATGGCAAAGAAAGAAGGTACTGTTTTTACAGAAGAATATCACAAATACCATGAGCAGCTAAAAAGACTAATGAGGATGTTCTGAAAGAGGTCAATGCACAAAGGAAGCTTATTCCTCTTGTTAGATGGAAGCTTATTCCTCTTGTTAGATGGAAGCAATCCATTTTCTTCTGATATGTTCTAAGAAAACTGGAATATTGTGACAAAAGGAACGGTTGAAGGAAGATGAGATAAAGGATAACAGAGAAAAATGATACTGGATAGTCTGACATCATAGCATGGACAGTCTGACATCATGGCATGGACAGTCTGACATCATGGCATGGACAGTCTGACATCATGGCATGGACAGCCTGACATCATGGCATGGACAGTCTGACATCATGGCATGGACAGTCTGACATTGTGGCATGGACAGTCTGACATTGTGGCATGGACAGTCTGACATTGTGGCATGGACAGTCTGACATTGTGGCATGGACAGTCTGACATTGTGGCATGGACAGTCTGACATTGTGGCATGGACAGAAGTCAACAACAGAATTGGTAAATAGTACTAGAGACAGGAAGTTGAAGAGAGACATAATAATTACAAAACCAGGCATGGTACTTGAAGATGAAAATATGTCGGCATTCATTTTAGATGAAGTGCCAATTCCACATTGAAAGTTGGCTAATTTTTCATCTCGTGCCTTGACAACACACTCTGACAGAATACGTCCTTATCTCGTGATCTTTCATTCCCAATTACTTCACTATCACTTTTATGCCCTTTGTACATCACCATTTCTGTTCACTGTCAACACAGTGTTATGTCTATGAATCTGCCTACAAAGAAATCTTACTTTGAACTAATTCATGAATTTTCTTTGCAATCCTGATTTTTCCAGGACCTCTTTTGTTTTTTCTATGACCACAAAAAAGTGCTCCATTTACTGTTATATAAGTGTTACATAAGTTATATAAGTGTTATATAAGTTAATACCATTAAAAGGCAGTCTTTGCTCTGGAAACCCCCAGATAAAAGAAATTAAGGGAGATTTGGGGAAAAAAAAAACAGGAGTAAGACAAAGGAGAGATGAAATGGTGCAGAACAAAAGGGCTTGGCATGACCTAATTGGTACGTTTGATTTCTTGTCAATAAAATTACCCTTCCGGCACAGTTTTCTTCAGAACACAGGGCACTTGTCTTCGTTGTCGTTTATTCCGCCAGGCCTCTTGAAAAATTTTACAGATGTTTGTGAGAACACTGCCATCTCGTGGACGACTTATGTAGAAGCAACATCCTGATCGTTAAAAAAAAAAAGTGTAATTACATGAAATTATGACATTGCATCATTACTTGAACATTTTGTTTTCAAGCGCTGGGTGGTTACAGTGTTATTTCTTGAGGCACAGGGTTTGAAACCTGGTAGGTCATCCTCCAGTTTACCCAGCTGGAAGGCAAAGACAGTGTGAAGGGAGATCTGTCATCCCACCTCATAAAGCTGAGACCTAGTAAGGGAAGTCTGTAACACACCACTCTAGCAGTACTTGCTATGGGACTACCTTTATTTGATGTTTTTTAAAATTAATTTCAGTAGCCACATCTACGTGAAAGTCAAGAGAATTTATCACTGAAAATAAGAATACCATCAACAAGAGATGTTCATTATTATAATGATTATAACAGTTTAAACAAAATTCTACAATATTGATCAGTGTTTCAAAAATGGGTGAAATGAAGAGTTGATGATTTGGTAACACTAACTGTATTCCTGTTATCATTACCTGCATTAATGATAACAGGGTTGAACTTGAAGAAGCACCAATACAAGGTGTAGAATCGTACACATATCTTGGCAGCAATATAGACAAAGTTGGAGGGACAGACAGTGATATCAAAATAAGAATACACAAAGCAAGAGCTTTCATTGCATTGGGAAATATATGGAGATCAAGAGAAATCGGATCCAACACGAAAATAAGAATCTTCAACTCAAATGTGAAGTCAGTCCTATTGTATGGCTCTGAGACATGGAGAACAACAAAGACAACAGCCAAAAAGCTACAGACTTTCATAAATGGGTACTTGCATAGAATAGATGGATTAAAATGGTATGATAAGGTTACCAACGTGGAACTGATGACAAGAACTAGACAAGTGCCAGTAGAACAAGAGATGAGAAGACGACGATGGCGATGGATAGGACATATGCTGAGGAAACCTGTTGATAGAATTACAAGGCAGTCCTTGTTCTGGAACCCCCAGGGCAAGAAAGGCACATGGAGAAGGGAGCTGGAAACAGAGGTGAAAATGATGAGGAGAACGTGGAAAGAACTTGAGATGATGGCACTTAACAGGAGGACTTGGCATGTGTTTGTTGAAGGCCTATGCTCCTTTGGGAGTGGAGGGTTATGAATGAATGAATGAACTGTATTCCTATGGCTTTGTTAACTCATGTCCTAATGTTCATTATTATAACAGTTTTTAAAAAATTCAACACTACTGATCAGTGTTTCAAAAATGGGTGAAATGAAGAGTTGATGATTTGGTAACACTAACTGTATTCCTATGGCTTTGTTAAATCATGTCCTACTGCTCTCATTTAAAAGATCAAGCTATTTTCAAAACTAAGGAAAACAAATTCTATCATCACTTAAGCAACATCTAATAACAAAGAGTTTGATATCAGAAACTTCCTTGTGATAACAAATCTCTTAATGTGTCTGGTCAAACTAGTACATTCACTTTTGTGTATGATTTTGAGCAAGTATACCCATCAAAACATTGCTGGAGGAAAAAATAATAAAGCCAATGCCTTAACATTTCAGCATATTTAGAAGACTGATGATCGCTTAGAACTCAGTTTGATGATTCTGAACAGTTATTTTAAATATTTGTAAACTTCTGAAAATATAATTTTAAATTTTGCCTTCTTCTTTTCAGGGGATGTAACTTTCCCACCCCTTCACTGTCCAGGGGAAAGAATCAGACCACAATTTTAAAAAATCATTAAATATATAATTAAATGACATTTTACAAATGCTTTTTCCACTTATTATTTTACAATAATATAAGTACATAACTATCTGTTTTTTTTAGATCAGTTTAAAAAAACATAAAGCTAATGATTCTTACCTCAACACAATTGTGGGTTAGCTTGTATTTTACAAAATAGTATCATTAAATCTTTGATGTTTACCACTTTGACAGCCATGGCACCAATTAACAGCATTATATTAATGAGCTTCCACCTGGTAGTGTGATTAGAGCGCTGGCCTCTCGTGGCAAAGGTATGGGGTTCAAAATATGGTGGCGTCATGCTCCACTCTACCCAGCTGTAAATGGGAACATGACTGCTCTTGAATTGGGGAAGACAAAGGCCATGAGAAAGGGAATTGGTCACCCCACCTCTCGAAGCTGGACTTAGTATAATGTAGTCTCTAACCCTTCACTCCCATACAGCCGTATCTGCTACGGGACTACCGTTAACATTTGTAAAATAATATTAATTTTACTGTCATGTTACAATTGTACTGCAATAAGATATTTCTAGTTAAGACCTTCAAGAGTTAAGACCAGGGAAAATCCAAAAGTACATAATTTTCCTGCAAAACCCTTACCAGCTATGAAGATTACTGCTGAGCTGCCCAAAGATATTGCACATATAGTAAATCCAGTTTTAAAGCTTTCCTGCTGTTGTATATATGCTATAGCGCCAAGTCCCAGAAAACTGCCTATGTTGACACACCAGTAGAACAAGTTGAAAAAGCTGAGCTGGGTCTGTTGACTGGCTTGAACAAGCTGGAGGTAGATATAAGAAGGGAGAAGAAAACAACAAAACGTCAGTTCCGTAATGATGACTGTGTTAACTAAATGTTTAATGTTGTAAGTAGCATTCTAAACTTAAAACTATACATTTATATATATTAACAAATAAAATGATATTGAATCAGTTTTACAAATTAACGGTACACGGGAAAAACTGGACGTTTCATCAGCCACAGTTACAAACAAGCAACAAGAACAAGAAATATACTATAGCATATTAATGTATACTGTTAATTTGTAAAACTGATTTAATACCATTTTATTTGTTAATATATATATTTATTTCCTTCCCAGTTTTACAGCAGCCCCCTAATTTATTTACTTAAAATTATACAGGGTGTTATATGGGTGTTTTAGGCTCCAGTATTCAATGTGTATGTTGAAGGCCTATGCTCCTCAGGGAGCTGAAGGGTATTGATTGATTCAATGTGTGCCCCACGTAGTTCCCGGGGGGTCTCTGAGGAGACAAAGGAAGAATAAGACTACTTCATCCACAGACGTTTAGTTTAAGGTTATGACAAATACGAGGTTGTGCAAGGGGGTGGCCAACCTGAACAAATTGCGACAGAAACTACTGCTGCAAGCTGCATTAATTCTTTGGTGCAGGCTTCCTGCAAGGGAGCCAGCTACAGAGTTGGCTACATGCTCCATAGGGGGAACAATGGACAATGATGATGATTACGTTTGTAACACATTAGTTTTCGGTGGCAGTTTCCTTATAAAGTTCTCATCTGCAAAATACAATTTCCAAACAAACCACAGCATAATTTTCTAACAAAGGCATATTTGCCTCCCGACTCTTTTGAATGACTTGAAATTAACTCTTGTATTATATACAGATAGTCCTCAACCTAAGGTGTACAAACTCTTCCGGCGATTCAACTTATGACGGCCACAACAAAAATTAAATAGTGGGGGAAATATTAAAAACAAATTTTCTATTCAAGGTTTTCAACCTAAGCCATTTTATTGTTCATGTTCTAAGGGGCATTTATGGCTTTGGGTAATGCAAACATGCTCACAGAAGAGTTCTACTGCACTGAACTTTAAAAACATTGACTTGGTTTGAGAGTAAACATTCATTTCCATTGGACGTGATATAATATCCTCAGAATTCATGTATCAGTCTTCATTGTTTATTTGCGTTATAAGTAAGACTACTGTTTCCCAATCATGTCTTTTATGAGGAAGAGTCCATCCACCAGTGGCCATCTTGTTCAAGTGACGATTTATGTGTGTAGATCATTATAAATTTGTGTTTGTGGCTGTCGTGTACCACATTTTGTACCTGTATCTTTATAGTACATTTTTAACAGCATTCTTGTAAGCTTTTTAGTACAGTAAAATGCACTCTAAGGTGACAAAATTTTTTTTCAACCCTTTTATTTATTGTACAGTGTATGACTAACAAATGATGATATGATGGAAGACAGACTTGGAAATATGTAATAAGTCAATATATTTAAGGAGTGATTCAACTTATGACCTCTTCGACTAATGACGGAGTCAACAGAGCGGAACTCCATCATAAGCTGAGGACTACCTATATATATATATGTGTGTGTGTGTGTATATATACACTGATGCATATCTGGAGTCATCCTTATATGACCACCAGCTATGCACAATGCTTTAGTATGTACATTTGGATGTGAACCTCTGTGACGCTAATTATACCCTCATTGACTCTTGAAATCCTCCACACACTTTGAGGGATTCCCCCTGTGGTGAAACATGTTGAGAACCCAGCATTGCAGACTAAGCTTGGAGGAGACACTTGAGTCCCAGATGTAACTCTGGCTTTTACCTGCATGCAGGAGGATCTCACTGTGGACCCCATGGTAAGCAGGGGGTGATGAGAAGTGGCGCTGTGTATGACGTGATGATTCCTTGGGATGGCCGGGAACATATATATTTATAGCTCAGCAGCCCTCGCTAAACAAAAAATGCACGCACGCACGCGCGCGTGCACACACACACGCACATATATTTTTCTGTAGACAGGACAGGAAAGCTTGGCATAAGTTTGACAAAGAACTGAACTATGCTTTTTGGGGAGTTGAAAGGTGAAAAAGAAAATGAGACTAGTCAAATCAACAAAATGTACACAAGAACCTGAATCAAAAAAATTAAAGTGTACTCTTGTACACAAGAAGGAGCCGTGGTAGCACAGTGGTTAGTGCACTGGCTTCCTAGCTCGGTGGTCCATGGTTCGATCCCCAGTTGAGGTGGGATTTTTTTTAGACCGCAAACGGCTCCGGAGTTGACCCAGCCTCATGAATTGGGTACCAGAGCAATTCTGGAAAGGTTAAGGCGGCCGGCGTGATGCTGACCACATCACCCCTATTGTGCCAATGGTCAAGAAAATATGGGCCTAACACCATATTCCCAATATGCCTCAATGGGAGTGTAACAGGATCCTTTAAACTTTTTTACCCTTATACGCAAGAGCACTAGTCAAATAAACAAAAAGTACACTCAAATACAAAAGCACACCAGTCAAATAAACAAAGAGCAAAATCACTATGTAAAAACCAGCACCAACCATAGGTACACACCTGATCAGCTCCAAATGGGCATATATTTGCTTTGAGCATTCCTGAACCTGCTGCGATGACAATCAGAGTTATGATAATTACAGATGCACAATGCTCCTCAAATGGATTATCTGACCCCTCAGTACCCTTTATGATGCTTGATGAGGGGCAAATGCCTGGCAGTGATATGTTTGCCGTTTTATTATAGCCATTCCCTGTGGCTAGGAAAGGCAGCATGACATAACCACAAATGTATATTCCATATGCCAGAATAATGGTTTTGAAACGTCCAAGCAGTGAGTCTGAGATCCAGCCTCCAACAAGTGACATAACACAGCTAATTCCAAAGAATAAAAACGAGGCACTAATAGCATGATATGACTCCCAGTTATATGGGGCCCCATTAAGGAAAAGTACCAAGTTGCCAGTAAGTCCATAAAACGTTAATCTTTCAAGTATAACTGCCAGGAGAAGTGAGGCTAAAGCAATTCTGACCTGCCACTTATTTCTATTTTTGCTGTCTAAAGTTTTTCCTGTTTCACTCAAAGGACCTCTGTAATTTCCTCGAAAACGTGAGCTAGTGCTTGCATCAGAAATAGGTGGGGATGAAGTGTCTGATCTCTGATTCCAAGGAGAGTTTGTACGACCCAGCAAAGGTCTGGTTTCTCCATCAGCCATAATTCTGAATGATAATGTCTAACGCTAGATACAGCTATTTGTGGTTATCAATGCTGACATCAGATAAATCTGCACACAAAAAAAAAGAATTAATAACTGACATTGCTACAAAGACAACATCTTCAATACAAGAAGTTAAATTCATTTACATACAAAATTTTCTAAATAGCTTTATTTTCCTTTGTAGTTTAATAAAGATATCTTCTTTTTCTTCTTTCGTCCTTGGTCGCTGACTGACAAAGCAATCGGTGACCATCATGCTTTGTGGCATCTTGCAGGGCAGCAACAAACTGTCTCCACGTTGCTCGATGGACAGCCATCCTTCATGTGGTGTCCTAGCTCTGGTTCATGCTTAGCATCTCCACCTCCACTGCTCTCTGCCAAGTGGCTTTTGGCTGTCAAACTTTATTGCAATTCTGATTTATTGATTGTTAATTACTTTACTAAGGCATGCATATCTTTTGTAACATTAACTCTGAATCAAATTTTAAATGCAAAATTAAAAACCAAATCTGTCACAATTGTTGACATTTACAGTTATTCTGCTGTTATTCCTGATAGTAATTAGACTCAAACAACATATTCAAACACTGTTATCAGGTTAATTAAATTCAGTCCAAGTTTAATCTTTAAAAGTCATGTGAAACATTGAGACAGCCAGTCATGTACTAATTGTCATATGATAATGCCCATCTAGAGTAAGCATACATGTTTATCATTTTGTTAAATCAATCAGTCATTATATCAGCCAAATGACTCACACTTATCATGTTCTGCATGATGTGTCACTGTGTGTGTGAGTGTGAGTGTGTGTGTGTGTGTGGTGTGGTGTGGTGTGGTGTGTGTGTGTGTGTGTGTGGTGTGTGTGTGTGTGTGTGTGTGTGTGTGTGTGTGTGTGTGTGTGTGTGTGTGTGTGTGTGTGTGTGTGTGTGTGTGTGTGTGTGTGTGTGTGTGTGTGTGTGTGTGTGTGTGTGTGTGTGTGTGTGTGTGTGTGTGTGTGTGTGTGTGTGTGTGTGTGTGTGTGTGTGTGTGTGTGTGTGTGTGTGTGTATTGGCCTGTATATAGTACGACCTCACACAAAATACGACCCTAAAGTTTTGAAGATGTTCTACATGAAAAATAAAAGGTTTCATTTGTCGTGGATGTATTCACAAACAAGTCTTTCACTGTTTTGAAATTTCCCAGTCTTAGGCCCTCTGAATGCTTTTCTTGAGGTGCTGCTACTCCTACACTGTATTAGCCTCGGAAACACCAAACTTGTTAGCATTCTGCAAACTATTTGTTTGTTGTGCCTCGCATATTTCTTTTCACTGAAAATTTATATCGTAGCATCTTCTCATTCCTTTGTTTACTTGGGACGCCAAGGAAGCCTTCTTTTCAACAAGATCACTCACTTGCGGATCTGCCGCGGGTACTGCAATTTTTTTAAATATCAGTAATACAGCAAAGATTCTACCACCAACCAACACTGACGTACTGAACTACCAGTTCAGTGACACTGAAGGGTGCAAATCCTCACTCTCTAGTTTCATGTTGACCTTGAGTTTATTATTAAACGTGCAGTGATTCATGCCCACGCTTGCCAGTACAGTTCCAGCATGCTACAGAATAAACCTCTGTAGGAATCTGCCGGTTTTTTTTTTCTCAGTGAAAAATGTTAGGATGTGCACATAATATGAGTACGGTTTTTGGAAGGGCATTTTTTGGAGAAAAAAACACTGCACTATACATAAAAGATTTTAAGATGCTTTTAGAATTATTCAACATTTTCAGTTTTATTACTTATAAAGCATGGATCTGCCACTGCAGCTGGTCCACTTGCAGGAAACTAGTCCCTAAGCATTGATGTCTTCTTGCAGTAGGGGTTTCTATAGCAATTCATTTTACATGATGAATTTGCCAGCCTCAAGCAAAATCTCTTATCGGTCATCTTTTACGACATGGCTGAGGTAGCAGTTGTTCTGTTTTTTCTCTGTTTCCTCAGAGACTGCTGGGAACTGCATGGAGCTAAAAATATTATAATAATAAGCTGTAATAGACTTGCCATGACTTAAACCATGGTTAAGTCAAAGCACATCTATCAAACACTCAGAACTAGAGATTGTATCTAAGAGCATTACTGTTAATACATTCAAATCTACGTTAGAGACAAAAAAACTGTATTGCAGCAAACAAATTTTGGTCAACAGAGAATAAAATAAAAATTTCTCTAAATCACAGATTGAGATGCTGTTAAATATTAACACTTATGAAACCAAGGCTGTGAATAAGAAAAAAAAAATGTGCTAAGACAAATAATACCTTTAACCCTTTCCGACCGAATAAAATTTGCATGCCACTATTACCAGGTTGGAACATTTTTTGTCAAAAAATTCCCCAAAACGACACCTGCTAATATTCTACACACCAGAAAGAACTTACATAAGTAATAAGTGTTGTATCATTTTTTATTTATTTGGAATAGTGTCGGGACCTGAAATAAGAAAAAAAGTCTTTGTTAGATGACGTCATTCGGCGGTGGTAGAGGCTTGGTTGTAGCTGCGCCATTAACAAACAAGCAAATAAACATGCCGTGTCCTATCGAGACTGTGCATGGTCCCGGCTACCGGGTCTTCCCAGTTCAGAAGGGGCAGCGCTATGTGTCTGTCTAGATGACGTCCTTCGGCACTGGTAGCGGCTCAGTTGTAGCTGCGCCATTACCAAACAGGAAAATAAACATGCCCTGTCCCATCAAGTCTGTGCGTGGTCCCGGTTGCCGGGTCTTCCCAGTTCAGGTGGGGCAGAGCTATGTGTCCGTTTGATGTCGTACTTCGTCAGTGGTGGTGGCTCGGCTGTGGCTACACATACGCCTTGAAACATCCGCTATGGTGACTGGGGCTGCCGGATACCGCATACTTGTCTCGGAGATATAACCCTCTTTGCAGGGTAGAGAGCCAATAAACCTCGGAACATTGCACACACTCCAAAGTGGGACTGGTGCATTATGCTTCTGAGTCTAGGATGCTCCGTGGGGTTGCAAGAAAGCCCACCTTTGGCAGACATATGGAGGCGGTGGCTTCGCCACCACGCCACTATGCTGTCTGGCTGCTCGTGCCACGGCCGGTGACTGATTGCTCATGTCAGTCTTGTCTCGGAGATATAACCCCCCTGCATGGGTAGAGAGCCATCAAACCTCTTGGTAACGCACACACGCCAAAGTGGGCCTGGTGCAACATGCCGCTGAGTCTAGGATGTTCCCTTGGGGTTGAAACAAAGCCCACAAATCACCTCCCATAACTGGCTCAAGGTATGAGTGACTAACTCATCCCCTAAACAGCAAAAGAGTACAATAACTCACGCCCAGGGATTCACATCAATCAATCAATCACATCAACGATATTTTGTCACAGTGTGGTACATTTTGAAACATTTCCCAGGATGCAAACCAGGTTTATGTGAACATGTTTCATAGTAGTACATTGTCTGACGCCTCTCACCTGGAGTTTTTCTATCACTGCACACAGCACAGTCCTTTGTTTTTCTGCCAGGAAAAGCATCAATAAAGTGTTGACGCTTATCAAGGCGTTCTTCCACATCTAGTGTTGATGGACAACCCCGGCGACAAGAAGGCTGAGAAGCCCGCTGCTCTTGTTCAAGTTGTAAAACAAGATTTTTGCGATACTTTATGTGATCCATTTTTGTCTATGGATGTGTTTCTTTGAACAAAATATAGCTGTTCACAATAAAAATGAATATAATCAATCCATTCTACAGAAAAATATTCTTTTACCACGCCACCCTCTTGCATTCCCATTCTCAAAATGACTCCAAAATAAGCCTTTATTTAGGAAATCGTTACATCTTTCCATGTATGCCATATGGAGCGTGGAGACAATGTTTTATTTTTCAATTGGTCAGCTGCATACCGGTTGGTCTCATTGACTATCTCCTCTAGCAATGATGATGTGAAAAAACAACTGAAAGAAACCACAAATATTGTCAGGAATATCACAATCAAGAAACTGTACACCTGCATTGAGAACTGAAAATTGTAAATGATTTATACAACAAGAGTCTGATTGAGATAACTCCACCCATTGTGCTGGTACTTCCTCACTTTCACCATCTTTATTAGGTCACTGTCATCGCTACTGCCAGATTCATCACTGGTACTGGAATCATCTGTTACAGAATCGCCTAATATAAAATCACTGTCATCTATATTTATCTCATCACTTTCACTACCACTATTATCAGTCTCCTTTAGAAAAGTCACTACTTCGGAGGTAGTCATTCGCCAGGCACATTTGCTTGTTGGTGCCTTTGTTTCCCCCCTACGTTCTACTATTCAGTTTACCACAAATAGTTCATTTCCCTGTTTCACCGCACGAATTTGTGCCATAAAATAATGGTACAATGCCTCGGCTAACTGGGAAAGACAGACGACCGTAAAACCAGTTTTTTCGTCGTGTGTCTAATGGGTAAGACATTCGACCAGAACGGGAAAAATCGATTGTCTTACCCAGTCAGACACACGACCGGAAAGGGTTAAAGCATGTTCACAAAGAGGCTGAGGGACAAGATAAGACATGGAGAAGAGAACTGGAGACAGCCATGAAGGACATGAAGAAGACACAGAAAGACCTTGACCTGATGGCACGGGACAGGAAGACTCTGCACAAGTTTGTTCAAGGCCTATGCTCCTTGGGGAGCTGAAGCGTGATAAAATGTTCACAAAGTGTAGAACAATGGACAGAGAAACAGAACTAAGATGACACAGAGCTGAACAAGATGCTTATATTTTAACTCCACTACACACGACACTAATATATCTTGGCGTAGATAAAACAGCTTTTGACGGTGTACTCTCCATAGAAAAAAAAAAAAAAAAAAAAAAAAAAAAAAGCGAGTTGCGTGATACTGTGGTTTCCGGTGCGCCTTCTGGCCCAGTATCTATGACTTTAGCACCTGTTCAACGGGAGAGTGGGCTCATCCCTAATCTGTTTATGTTCCCAGTAGTAGACTATTCGCAAGCAGCCTGGGGGTGTCACTGCTCTGCGCGGACCTTGTTTACCGAGGCGGCGTCCGAGCTCGTATGGTGAAAATATGGTTGCGTTATCTTCAAAATAGCCCTGTCTTTCCCATGGCTTTTCTGCCATCCTGCAACTTGGAGTTAGGGAGTTCTGAGCTCCAGTCTCTTTCCCAGGCATTTTATCCTGGCCTGGCACACATCCAGAGGACCCCACTTCTGGTTCTAAGTTAGCAGTTGGGGATAGGTGGGGTAGCACACTGTGCATTCCCCGTCATCCAGGGGGCTCTCCAACTATGCAGAGCTTGCACAATGCTGTGCTCTGGTTCTGGGCTCTCCCAAGGAATCCTCACGTCCTGCACAGAGCCACTTCCAGATACCCACCACCTGCCAACCCTCCATTGTAGAAATCTCCTGCATGCGGCCATCCAGTCAAGAGCCAGTATTAAGTCTGGTGCCCAAGTGATTCCCCCCAAGCTCAGTGTGCAATTCTGGGTTCTCATCATGCTGCAACACAGGGGGGATTGTGATGCTCAGCCATCTCTCTCAACTCTGCACCGATAAATGACATCGGGGACTGTGGTGAAGTGGGATGTTATAAATATTTATAGGGGACTTAGTGTACTGACTGAGATCAGCTGTGAAGGTATCTATATCTATTAAGAGTAGTGTATTATAGATAACCTTACTTGCTACCACATATCTATATATCTCAGTCAGAATTATTCTGGAATAGTGTGGTGACTACGTTATGTGTCTAGGGTATGTGTATGATGAAGTGTAAGTCACAACAACAGACAGATAAACAATTTAATTTAATCCACTACTCTTGACAACACTGTGACACTCACATACATATAACACTCTATGAGAATATCTTAAGGAGTCACTGATAACTTTTCAAATAACAATATGTATTCATGGTTATCATAAAGGTATATGTGTCCTGATTCAAATACAAAGGAACCAGGAATCACAATCAATTTTAATTACAAGTATATGTACAGACTTTATCAATATGAATATTGTAGTGACATATATTATTAAAATATCCTATGTGTGTCAGTTGTGTAGTGGTAATATGAGGTAATACTGGTTTTGTTTTGTTCAAGCTCTGTTGGTATTTGTCATCATGACTTCAATAGTTTGTCTTTTGGGACTAGTATTGGAGATGTTCTCAGTTCCTGATATTAAGACAATTAAATTCCCCTCTGAATGTTATTTTTACAAAGTCATTTCAAGATGAGGGGACATAATGTTGAGCTCAGCTGGCCAAATCAGCTTATCTTGCGTGATGGCGGTAGGAAAGGACTCCTCTGCTCGAATTCTCCTCTGGGCTCTGGAGACACCTCACTGATAGCTAAAAAGACCAAGGAGTATGCTGTCCGACTCTGGATTCAGCAAAGCTCTGACCAGGTGCTGCTCAGTACCATCAAGACCACGGTCCCTGAAAACAAGAAGGATGTACCTTCTACTTCATAACTAATTGATACTCTAGTTCTACACTGAGCACAATACAACACAAACATTGAGTTCAGAGCGTTAGGCCAACTGTCAGCTTCATCTGAAATACTTTATACCAGTATTTACCTCCTTAATGGTTACCACGCCTCTGCACTTCCAGCATTATTTCTGTCTAATCAATCATCCAGGTGTCAGTGTACTATTTGGCCATTCCATGCCGTTTTACTTCCCTCCGACACCCTCTGTTCAGGCTGGAGCATTATAGGCTTTATCTCCTGTTTGCCACTGAACTACACATATATATACAGGCCTAAATTAACAATTTACATTCAATTTTCATTAAAAGATACTGAATGGTTCAAGCTTACCACAATTTCATGGAAATAAACACAGATACGTTGATTAGCAATGAATTCTGGCACAATTACTGGCACAAATTCCCATCTGCTTATGTTCCAGGCTTTTATTTAACACAAATATGAGCTGGCTTCAACGCACTGTTGCTTTATCAAGATTATTTGCACTAGTGGTCTCGAACTAACGCTCCTAAGTGAGTATATCAGCGAGTCTAGCCAATGAGGCCACGTTTCGACAAGTGTTTGAAAAAATGTTACCTTTTCACGTCTCCCCTAACAACGAAAGATAGTATTTATAGCCCGACCAATCGTGGTTAGTCTTTCATTTGTTGCGCTCCAATCAATTTGGAGTTTATATGGTAGGCTAATTCTGTAACGTAAGATTTTTTTCAAACACGTTATAAAAAAATTTTATGAGCAGAAATGATTCCATGCTGTCAGGCATCCCCACTATTTTATTTTGGGTATAATTTATTAATTCCTGGACTATTTGCGTAACGTTTTACATATTCTTTGTCAGCAAGCCCTAAGGAACCCAAATATCCAAATTTAAAAGAGCTACGTGGCTGCGTTCAAAATATGTATTTTCTACCTCCTGTTTCGAAGATGTGCTGTCTGGGTACTGTTATGTTTTCAACCGTAAACCCATCTATTGTTATCTTTCCTAATAAGCGTTTTTTTGTGATTTTAAAACCTAACTCTGGGAAGGGTAGTGAATTTATCACTGTCCATCTGAAAAAAAGTTAGTGCATGTAGTCTTACACGCGTGATGGCAGCATTTGTGTATCGCGCGAAGCGTGTTGCATGCGTTCCTGATTTTCAGCCCTCCCTTCTCTCTTTATCCTTTAGTCCATCTGTTCGTTCGTTTTGGTAACGCAGTATAATTAATGTTAGGATTAATTTAGGTCATTACGCAGTCTGCCTCTCAATGTTTTTCCAAGAAATACAGCACACGTTTCATTGAAGAAAGCGGGTATAATACAGTAAGCTTTTACTATCAACGTGAAAGCGTTACAATTTGCAGACGAAGCAGAAAACAAGGGGGATTTCGAGTACCTTCTTTGTGACAGCACTGTTATTTACCATTGCTCTTTTCTTTATTAATTATATGTATTTATTAGGCTTTATATTTACTTGATAATTTATATATGTGGATTAGAATATTCCACGACAGGGACTTAACTGTGTCTCAGTACTGGGAGGCCCCGTTTCCGGGTACACCACACACAGCCAGTTGAGGCAACGGTCACCGTGGGCGTAAAAAAAAAAAAAAACAGCTTTTAAATAGGATATTCACACCAACCCTCTGTTATTAATGCCAAACATGGTCACAATTTAATGCGCAGAAAATGAAAATCGCATCATATGAGATGATCTGTCTCACTTACTGCAATAAAGTAATAACATGCGCTTTGATGCAGGCTTCCTGCAAAAGGGCCACCTGCAGAGTTGGCCCATGCTCTATAAGAAGCAAAAAAAGAAGAAACTAATGATCTATGTCTCTTGGCATTCATACATCTGATGACCAAAGAATTCACCCAACAAAAAAGTGATAGTAACAGTCAAACTTCTGCTGTATCACCTCTGCATACTGTGTAGAACATAGAACATTGATAGTAGAAAAATGATTTTTTTTTTTTTTGTAATGACACTTGAATGTGTCACATTGGATAACACTGAGGCATGCTCTGTGACAAGAAAGCAACTGTGCTGAAACTGATAACAACTGTTCATGATAGGGATTATCTGTGTAACAGCTTGGGGAAACTTAGGACTACTTCCTGCATATATCATATCATTTGGGGGTCGGAGTGGCTAAGAGGTATGATGTCCGCCTCGTATTCGAGAGGTACCGGGTTTGAATCCCAATTGAGGGATTATAATTTATGGAAATATTTTTTTCAGAACCAGTGGTCCTAATTATGTCATACTCCCCCCTGGTCTCATGGGTAGTGAGATCGGATGCCTGGCCTTCTCGGATAAGGGCGAAAAAATAGGAGGTCCCGTGAGCAAGTTGCGCATGTTAAAAATCCCACGGCAGTTGGAAAATCGTACAGAGTAGGCCTTAAAGCCGCTGCCCTAGCAAAATTTAAAAATTAGGAAAAAAATATATATATTTATAGAATGTGTGATTCCTATACACCACTTTAAATACCTCGGAGCTATTATAGACCGAAAAAAGGAACCAGTTACACGCCCATTGAGGCATATTGGGAATATGGTGTTAGGCCCATATTATCTTGACCGTCGGAACACGAGGGGTGATGTGGTCGGCATCACGCCAGCCGCCTTAACCTTCCCAGAGCTGCTCTGGTATCCATTTGGGGCTGGGTCGACCCAGGAGCCGTTTGTGGCCTAAAAAATTTCCGCCTCATCTGGGGATCGAACCATAGACCTCTGCGCTAGGAAGCCAGTGCACTAACCACTATGCTACCGCGAAAAAAAGGCAGTCTTGGATTGAGTAATTGCTCTAATCCAGCCTATCTTTTACGACTCTATTTAACTTTCAGACACCCTTACTCTCCTTGTACAACATACAAGTTACACAACACTTAGTACACAAAATTCTGTGACATATAAAACTACGTACAGACGTGAAAACAAACTATGAATAACATATAAAAGGACAGGGGTTTGACCACCACTATAGCTATATATTATGTTTTATTTTCGCTAGAAATATCACATCATCAAGAAAAGCATTATCATTAAATCAATGAAGTATAGTTTACAGACAAGAAAAATGAAAATATAATCTAATAGGCCCTCCCTCTTGTATAGGAAAACTAGGAAAGATCCCAACAGAGGTAATTAACCCAAAAAAGATCAAAATAATTAACAATAGGAGTAGGGAATGGTCAGGACGGGTAAGACTAAGTCCTTAATTTAACCTATCCCGAGAACACTAAGATTAGTGAGAGATAAATAAAGAAGGTTGGTAGGTTAGTAGTAACATAAGAAATTAGTACCGTTCTATCCGTTCACTCACACAAACAATACAGTGGCCCACTTCCAGATTTGCTTACCAAATGTTGACGCTGCATACATTCCAGGGAATTTAAACACTAGCAGTTATAAAAAACTAATCAGTCATATTCAGGGTCAAGTGCAGCCCCAGACTATCCGATGAGCTGACTGCTATTTTTTCGGGGAGTCGCTGCAATTGATGCATTAGTATTTTTGCCTGGATATTATTCCTTTTCACTGCAGGTATTTGCTTTGGATAAGTGTTTCTATTGTGGTGGCACTGTCCTGGAAATTAATATGGTGAAATATTGTTCCAGTGGGGTCTAGCCTCAGGTGGCTATGACACTCGGTGACGTGATGGGAAAAAAAAATGTTAACTGATAATAATCTGCTGTTCGTTGAGGTGGGAGCCGAGTATGAACAGTGAGTTCTCTTTAATAAATCCGATGGAAAAACTCCTGACAAAGGTCAGATGAAAAGTACTGACTTTTTGCCTCAGCAGACTGATAATATATTATGATATGAAAAAAAAGTTGTATTCTGGGAATGTTCCGTACCAGTTAAAATTTATCTATTATTGTTTGTTTTCTTGATTTTGGCTTCTCGTCATAAATAGAGAAGGTGGACAGCACAGGGGTCACAATATGAAGATGGTTATAACAATAATTTTTTTGGGTGCTGATAGGAACATCAGACGGTAAAATCGCTGGATCGCAAGGTTTTGATCAGCCTGGATTATATAGGAAGAAAAATATAAATGCTTTAACAATATTATCAATATCCTAATCTAACACACATTTAGGTATGACTTGTTAAGCACTCCGTTATTAAATTAAATTTCTTCTTCTTCCGTCCTTAGCCAACGACCGGCAAAGCAGTCAGCAGTGGCCATTACGCTTAGTGGCGTCTTAAGGGCAAAAGTGAATAGATTTTCTTTGCCGTTGTTCCCATCACGCCTAATGGCGTCTTTAGGGCAACGACAAATCAATCCATTTGCTGTTGTTTCCGTAATCAAAGTGACTGGCAAACGGGTGATCAGCCCGTTGGGTAAATTAAATTTAAACCCCACAAATGTCTAGCTAATCTCATCGCTCCTAATATGAGATATGAACACTAGTCACTTAAAAATTTACACAAGATGAAAATAGAAAATAAATCGCGTTCTCTAAATTATCCACCGCCTAGCGTCTTAATTAATTTAAAGCATCTCTTACTTAGGAAATAGCGAGTAATCAATTTTTCGTTTATAGCTGGTAAACTTTGCTATACGTTATTTAATTAACACAGACCAAAAACCCAGTGAAATATAATGGAAACACTTTAACAATTAAATCACTCGAAACTCTAATATATTATTACCGCAGCACAGAAAAAGAATTAATCTCCATGTATATAAGTAATCCAAAATTGTAGTAAGGCTCTCATATGCGAGCTAGGTACTTTCTTCAAAATCTCTGGCGCTACTGATAACTGAATTTTTAAGAGATGGGTATATATATTAAATTGGATCAATCTCACCAATGTCTGGCAAAAATCGCACCTCGAGCAAATTCTTCGGCCAAGTCCTGAATGAAAGCTATTTTTCACAACTTTTCTGACGGTATTGCCGCTTCACGTAAACGGTTCTTCGTCCGTTCTATTCATCATCATCATCATGTGACATATTCATTCCAGAACGTTGTCTCCATTACAGCTGCTCTGAACGCATCATGATTCTGGGCAAGTCGACCTGCATCAGCCAAAGACAAGTTCAGACTCTCTGTGATGTCCTGGGTCCACCATCATCTAGGTCGACCCCTTACCCTTTTTCCAGGGACCATGCCTTCCATCACTGTTTTTTCCAGACTATTATGTCTTTTTATATGACCGAAAAATTGCAGCTTCCTTATTGCGATGGTATTTAGGAGCCAATGTTCCTGTACATTTAGTGAGTGCAGTACTTCTCTGTTGGTCTTTTTTTCTGTCCAGGGTATTCTCAGCATCCTTCTATAGCATTTCGTTACTGACTCTGGCATGTTCTGTTCGAAACTATTCCTTTGTCATAAAATGGTGGTTTCCTCTATCTATCATAGTGTTTTTAAAAAAGATGGGGGGGGGGGGGGGGGGGGGAGAAGAATGTGTGAAAGCTTGGGGTTTTTGGGGTGATACCAACGTCACTACCAACGGGCTGATCACCCGTTTGCCAGACACTTCGATTACGGAAACAACGGCAAATGGGTTGATTTGCCATTGCCCTAAAGACGCCACTAGGCGTGATGGGAAACAATGGCAAAGAAAACCTATCTGCTGTTGCCCTAAGACGCCACTAGGCGTAATGGCCACTGACTGCTTTGACGGTCGGTGGCTAAGGACAGAAGAAGAAGACCAACGTCACTATTTATTTTTTACTATTAATATGTAAATTAGAACATCAGTAGACCTTAACTTTCCCACGATATCCCCTATAACCATTATATATTAATTGTTGTTCTTGTTATATACTGTTTTTTATTATATTGTGTAGTTCACTATGTCTGTCTATTCTCAGCACATGTGCTACGGTTATAGGTGAATTGCATTCCTGTAAATAATCTAATATTGGATTCTCTGTTGTTAATATTTCCTACATTTTAGTAGGAAATTCTCTATAATAGTGTTTTGCAGGCATTATGCACAGTAAGGTTCTTCTATTCTAAAATAGCTAATTCTCAGTTGCAGTCTTAGTAGTTTCTGATTCCTGGAAATTTTTAGTTCCCTGGATACTTGACATATTCCTTGTTGGAGCCTTGAACAACTTATATGCATGTCTGGCTTTCAGAATATGATCCATCTCTATTGTCCATTCATCAGTTACTATTCTTTTAATTAAGATTTTAATCTCTGTTATACTCATCCCCTGCCATCACCGGTGTCAATACCTTGTCGAGGTATGGCGGCTTGCGTACCCTGATTACCCCCAGAGCTATGCCAGCGGGAGTTTTACTCCTGGAAGGTTCTACCAAGCTGGACAGGTTTGCGCGGGCAGGGGTCAGACTAAAGCAGACACCCTGGTCCTCTAGGTTGGGGGTTTTAGCATAGGGCTGACACCCCTGTCTATGTAAAAAAAAAATTGAAGTTATGGAAACAACAACGAATAAACAAACTTTGCTGCGGGACGGACATCCGGAGTCTGAGGCTCGTATGACTGTCAGTGGTGAATGCCGAAATGAAGCCACCGACATGAGAACGGACGTCCTGACCGCAAAACATGATACAAGAATAGGATTTTGGAATGTCAGGACAATGAATGAGATGGGTAAACTAAAACAGGTCACGGCAGAAATGAGAAACTATAGGTTACACATTCTAGGGATAAGCGAGAGCAGATGGACAGGGGCAGGAAAAGTTAAAACAGCAACAGGAGAAACAGTACTTTACTCTGGAAGAGACGGGCTGATCACCCGTTTGCCAGTCACTTTGATTATGGAAACAACAACAAACGAATTGATTTGTCGTTGCCCTAAAGACGCCATTAGGCGTGATGGGAACAACGGCAGAGAAAATCTATTCGCTGTTGCCCTTAAGACGCCACTAGGCGTAATGGCCACTGACTGCTTTGCCGGTCATTGGCTAAGGACGGAAGAAGAAGAAGACTCTGGAAGAG
Organism: Oreohelix idahoensis; assembly: GCA_024509875.1. Taxonomy (NCBI): domain Eukaryota; kingdom Metazoa; phylum Mollusca; class Gastropoda; order Stylommatophora; family Oreohelicidae; genus Oreohelix; species Oreohelix idahoensis. The sequence continues at coordinate 347,071 of JAMPIV010013315.1, forward strand.
AGGATGGACAGCACAATGAAGGTGTAGCCATTATTCTACAGAAAGGAATAGAAAGGACATTACTGGAATGGAAACCCATCAACAACAGACTGATAAGATTAAGATTGAGAGGTAGATTCACCAATACTACAATGCTACACACCAACGAATGACAGCGATGAAGAGGTCAAGGATGAATTCTATCAACAACTGCAGAAAGAAAAGGAAGACACACCTAGATATGATCTTATTATAGTAATGGGAGACCTCAATGCGAAAGCTGGTACACACAATACATATAATGAAAGAGTAATGGGGAAATGCGGCAGCGGAACAGCAAACGAAAATGGGGATAAATTAATAAGTTTCTGTAGTATTAACAACCTGGTCATTGGAGGAACACTTTTCCCACATAAAGAAATTCACAAATTAACATGGGAATCACCAAATGGTCGGGACAGAAACCAGATAGACCACATCATGATTAACGGTAGATGGAGACATGCATTACAAGATGTGAAGGTAAGAAGAGGTGCAGATGTGGGAAGTTATCACCATTTAGTAGTAGCAAAACTGAAAGTGAAACTAAGAAGGGCTGGACCAACTGTAACTACACAGAAAAGGTTTGACATCAGCAAATTGAAGGACCCCCTTACCAGAAAAGCTTTTGCGGCTGACATAAAGAAACGATATCAATTTGCCAAAAGTCAGGAAAAGACATCGACTGATGATATAGACCAGAAATTCAACACCATTTCAACAATATATTAGGAAAGCAGCAAATCATGCTTGGGATTCCAGGAAAGGAAGAAGCAAGACTGGATAACACCAGAAACATTAAACACCATTACGCTGAGAAAGGAAATGAAAGGAAAGAAAACAGAAGCGAAGTTCCCCCAGGTTAAAGCAACTATATAGCGAACAGTACAGTCAGCTGGACAAGAAAGTTAAACGCCAAACCCGAGCCAACAAAAGGAATTTCCTAGATGATCTTGCAAGACAGGCAGAAGAGGCAGCACTGAGAAATGAACAAAGCACAGTATACAAAATAACTAAATTCATCAGCGGAAAACGAGGTGCAAACAATATTACATTAGTAAGAGATAAGCAAGGAAATCTCATCACGACAGCAGAGGGACAGGAAACAAGATGGGCAGAGCACTTCAGAGAAACTCTGAACAAGGAACCACCAGAGACACAATTAAATGTTCCTGAGGCTGAAAACGATCTAGATGTAAATACAGACATTCCACGAAAAGAAGAAATCATCACAGAAATCAAAGGGTTAAAGAACGGAAAAGCTCCTGGCCATGATAACTTAAATGCAGAGCTATTTAAGATAGACCCTGAGCTAGCAGCAGAACTATTAGAACCACTATTTGCACAAGTCTGGAAAACGGGGACAACACCATCAGAGTGGAACAAAGGAATAATTGTCAAATTGCCCAATAAGGGAGATCTTGCAGACTGCAATAATTGGAGAGGAATCACTCTTCTCTCAGTTCCCAGCAAAATACTAGGCAGGGTAATTATACAGAGAATTTCAAAAGCAGTAGACCACAAACTGAGGAAAGAACAAGCAGGATTTAGAAAGAACAGAAGATGTGTAGATCATATATTCACTCTTAGGAACATTATAGAGCAGTGCTCAGAATGGCAAAGACAGCTGTACATTAATTTCGTTGATTTTGAAAAGGCTTTTGACAGCATACATAGGGACAGTTTATGGAAAATACTGAGGGCTTATGGAATTCCAAGCTGTCAATCATAAAAAGCCTCTATGTCAACTTTACGTGTAGTGTTGGGCAGAGCAACCTAACCTTTGAGGTGAAGACAGGAGTACGACAGGGATACCCCTTATCAACCACTCTATTTTTAACAGTCATAGATTGGGTGATGCGCCAGACAACAGAGGGCAGTCCAAGAGGAATAAGATGGACTACATTTTCTACATTGGAAGATCTGGAATATGCAGATGACATTGCACTACTAGCACATTCACATCAACACATCCAGGAAAAAACGGATAGACTTAATAAGTTTAGCCAGCAGGTGGGCTTGAACATCAATTTAAAGAAGTCAGAGGTCATGACGCTCAATGTGAGCAACCCTGAGCCCATATCAGTAAGGAATCAGCAACTGGTACAGACAGACACCTTCACATACCTAGGAAGCATAGTAACACCAGACGGCGGGGCAGGCAAAGACATCAACATCAGAATGAATAAGGCAAGAACAGCCTTTTTTAGCCTAAACAACATCTGGAAGTCCTCTCAATACAGCACAAGCACAAAATTAAAATTATATCAGAGCTGTGTGCTTTCGGTGCTTCTCTATGGTGCGGAATGCTGGAGAGTTACAGAGAAGGAAATGTCGAAATTGTCCTCTTTTCACACAACATGCCTAAGAAAAATTCACCGAATCTTTTGGCCAAATACCATCACCAACCAAGATCTGCTTACTCGGAGCAAGCAAGAGGACATGCACACCATCATAGCTGGAGCTGGGTTGGCCATGTCCTCAGAAGAGACCCCGATGCCATCACAAGAACAGCTATGCTTTGGACCCCTGAAGGAAAACGAAAGAGAGGCCGACCAAAAACAACCTGGCGGAGGACTGTGGAGGCTGAGATGCAAAGAATGAACCAGAGTTGGGGCACTGTACAAAGGATGGCCGCTGACCGAGCAAAGTGGAATCAATTTGTTGTTGCCCTACAAGACGCCACTAGGCGTGATGGCCACTGACTGCTTTGATAGTCGGCGGCTAAGGATCAAAGAAGAAGAATACTCATCCCATTTATTTGATTTTTCTTGGCTTCTTTATCTGCCTTTTCATTTCCTTCTTGGCCAACATGTGAAGATATCCAAGTTACTGAAACAAATATCCTCTGCAGTCTTAGTTACGTATTAGCCAGAAATATCTCCTCCGCTATATCTGGTCTACTGCATTCTCGTAAGCTGAAAGTGAATCTGTTAAAACTGTCAGTTTCTGGGGTGGGTTGTTAGAAAAAATTTCTAGTGCTGAAGAACTGTCATCATCTTTGCTGTGAAAAGGGATGTATTTCCTGTGACCTTATATTCTTCATTTTCCATGTTGGAATACAAATTTCTATCCAGACTGACAGTGATCAAAGCAGACTGACAGTGATCTGGCCCCCTGGCTATAAGAGCCACTGACCCCTAACCACGCCATAGATGGAGGCTAGAGAAGAGTGGGCCCCCTACCATTTCTATCCGTAATTTGTTATCTTTTCCTTTGGACCCATCTGTGTAAACCATGTTTGAAATGAAGAATAGTGGGTCATGTGTACAATACAGCCTTAAAAAATAATTCAGAGGCACAGTAATAAGGTGTAGAGTTAGGGTTAGGTATTCTAAACCTAACTCTAACCTTAACGACACTGGCGACTTACTAGGATGAGATCGAAGAACACATCCCACTGTTCTTCATTTCAACCGTACACTGTCCTTTGATATTTGTTGCATATATTTCCTGGCTTTTTTTTCTGATAGTTTCTGTATTAGTTATTTTATTAATTACATTGTGGTGAAGTGGGATGTTATAAATATTTATAGGGGACTTAGTGTACTGACTGAGATCAGCTGTGAAGGTATCTATATCTAATAAGAGTAGTGTATTATAGGTAACCTTACTTGCTGCCACATATGTATACCTCAGTCAGAATTATTCTGGAATAGTGTGATGACTACGTTATATGTCTAGGGTATGTGTATGATGAAGTGTAAGTCATAACAACAACAGACAAATAAACAATTTAATTTATTCCACCACACTTGACAACACTGTGACACTCACATACATAAAACACTCTACAAGGATATCTTAAAGGAGTCACTGATAACTTTTCAAATAACAATATGTATTCAGTGCTGTCATGAATGTATATGTGTCCTGATTCAAATACAAAGGGAACCAGGAATCACAATCAATTTTAATTACAAGTTATATGTACAGAATTTATCAATATGAATATTGTAGTGACATATATTATTAATAGTATCCTATGTGTGTCAGTTGTGTAGTAGTAATCTGAGGTAATACTGGTTTTGTTTTGTTCAAGCTCTGTTGGTATTTGTCATCATGACTTCAATAGTTTGTCTTTATTGGAACTAGTATTGGAGATGTTCTCAGTTCCTGATATTAAAACAATTAAATTCCCCTCTTAATTGTATTTTACACTGTCATTTTAAGATGGGGGTACATAATGTTGAGCTCCATGGCCACACTCTCTTATCTTTCGTGATGACTGCAGTAAAGGCCTCCTCTGCTCGATTACACTAGTCAACAACCAAAATGTACCAGAAATGAAAATAGCTGATCTTAACTAATTTTGGTGTGCTGAAAACGAAAATGACATTAAAAAATGTTGATTGGCTCTAGTTTTCAAGATATATGCTACTAGTTTATTTAATTACGGTCAATTTATATATATGACGCAACTGTTGTGGGCGATTGCATAATTTTTTCTAATGACCAATAAAAATGTAACTAGAAGTTGATGATGCAATCCTTCCTATGATTACATCACCTTTGTGATTAAATATCTTATCTCTGATAAAATTTTGCCATTAGTTAGTGCATTTGTCCTTATCAAAAGTATCGTAGTTAGAAATGCCTAGGACATATGTGAACAGTGCTAATAATTTCTGTTATATATGTGGTGAGGTGACATTTCTATCACAAAAACGAAATATAACAAAAGTGATTAAGAAGGCGTACAGTTTATATTTTGGCTGCAGAATAGGAGATCAAGATAAGAGCTGGGCGCCACACATATGCTGCAATACATGTGCAGCACATCTTAAACTATGGTTGACTGGCAAAAGGCAAGCTATGCCTTTTGCAGTCCCAATGATTTGGAGAGAGCCCACTGATCATCTCAACAACTGTTACTTTTGCATGGTCCCACCAATTGGGAAAGGCATATCAAAGAAGAAAAAATGGACTCTGGAATACCCAAACATCCCCTCTGCAATACGTCTGGTACCACATGGCGATGACCTACCAGTTCCCAAAGTGCCAGAATCATTTTCAGCTGCTTCCACTGATGAAGAAGAGGACATTGGTGGTCCTGAACCATCAACCTCAAGCGACCCAGATTTTGAGCAAACTACATCCACTAAACCACACTTAATAACCCAAGGTGAACTGAATGATCTTGTAAGAGATCTGAATTTACCGAAGAACAAGGCGGAGCTTTTGGGTTCCATATTGCAACAGTGGAATCTCCTGGCAGAAGATGTTACAATTTCTGTGTATAGGAACCGCCAGAAGCCGCTTATTACATTCTTTTTCACAGAGGGTGACCTTTCTGCGTGCCACAACATTTCTGGTTTAATGGCAGCCCTCAAAATCAATTACATACCGGAAGAGTGGAGGATTTTCATTGATTCATCCAAGACGAGTCTTAAAGCTGTTTTGTTGAATAATGGTAATGTGTTACCGTCAATTCCAGTTGGTCACGCAGTTCATATGAAAGAAACTTATGAAAACATTAAGCAGCTTTTGAAGTGTATAAACTACGATCATCATCATTGGTCACTTTGCGGTGACTTAAAAGTGGTCGCTCTTTTGCTTGGACTATAGGGTGGATACACCAAGTACTGTTGCTTTCTCTGTGAGTGGGATAGCCGTGCACGAAGTGACCATTACATCAGAAGACATTGGCCAATCAGGCAGTCATTGTAGCCTGGCAGTAAGAACGTTGAGAACCCAGCACTTGTCGACACCAGCAAGATTTTGTTGCCACCCTTGCACATTAAGCTGGGTCTCGTGAAAAACTGTCAAGGCAATGGAGAAAACAGATGAGGCTTTCAAATACCTCATCAGAAAATTTCCAAGACTGAGTGAAGCTAAAATAAGAGAGGGAGTATTTGTTGGTCCGCAAATTTGAAAACTTCTTCATGATGACAAGTTTCTTTGCGTGTTGCATGGCAAGGAAAAAGCAGCATGGCTAGCATTTAAGTCAGTGGTGGACAATTTTCTTGGAAACAACAGATCTGATAATTACAATGAAATTGTAGAAAATCTCCTTCTGAAGTATAAGAGTCTTGGCTGCAACATGTCTTTGAAAATTCATTTTCTGGATTCTCATCTGGATTTTTTTACGTCAAACTGTGGAGCGGTCATTGATGAGCATGGTGAACGATTTCACCAGGACATTGCTGCTATGGAGACAAGGTATCAAGGCAATTGGAGCCCTTCAATGCTTGCTGATTACTGTTGGACTGTGACAAGAGACACCTCATCGATTGACTACAAGAAGCAAGCAAAGAGAGCTCGAACAGCGACTGAATAATGACGGAATGGGTTCAAATGTGTCTTTTTAAAACATGATATGTGAACTTTAAATAATGTTTATATTTTTTCTATAATTTTATGTTGAAATATCAATTAATTGAGTATGTAAACACAATTTTTATAATGCTAAAGTAGAAAGACTAGCTGTTCACCCCAGAGAATTAAACAAGCATACATTATTTGTATTACTGTAATGTAAATTCATCATTTTAAAAAAAAACCAGAGCCAATTGGTGAATTTCATTATGATATTTGAAATCAGCATGTCAAAATCAATAAGAAATGGTATATTTAATTTCTGGTACAAAAAACTTTTGAAAATTTGTTGACTAGTGTTACTTTAATGAGTTCTGGAGCCACCCCACTGGTTGCTATATGGACCAAGGAGTATGCTGTCCACCTCTGGCTTCAGCAAAGCTCTGACCAGGTGCTGCTCAATAACTTTAAGACCACGGTCCCTGAAACAAGAAGGATGTACCTTCTACGTCATAACTAATTTATACTCTCTTTCTACACTGAGCACAATACATCACAAACATTGAGTTCAGAGCGTTAGGCCAACTGTCAGCTTCATCTGAAATACTTTATACCAGTATTTCCCTCCCTAATGGTTACTACGCCTCTGCAATTCCAGCATTATTTCTGTCTAATCAATAATCTAGATGTCAGTGTACTGTTTGGCCATTCCATGCAGTTTTACTTTCCTCCGACACCTTCTGTTCAGGCTGGAGCAAGATAGGCTTTACATCATGTTCGCTACTGAACTACACATATATACAGGCATAAATTAACAATTTACATTCAATTTTCATTAAAAGATATTGAATATTTCAAGCTTACCACAATTCATAGAATAATAAACAGTTTCGTTGACTGGCAATGAATATAGCACAACTCCGATCTGCCGATGTCCCAGGCTTTATTTTATAAAAAATTATACACTGGTGCTCAACGCACTGCTTCTTAGTAGGTTTATTACAAGATGTGGCAATGAACAGACGCTCTGAATCGAGTATATTCGCCGCTCTACCCAATGAAACCATGTCTACACATCTTTTCAAAAAAAGTACTCCTTTTTCACGTTTCCCCTGACAACACAAGATAGTATTTATAGCCCGACCAATCGTGTTTAGTCTTATATTTGTTGCGCTCCAATCAATTTGGAGTTAACATGGTAGGCTATTTCCGTAACGTAAGGTTTTTTCAAACACGTTATAAAAAAAATTTTATGAGCAGAAATGATTTCATGCTGTCAGGCACCCCCACTATTTTATTTTGGTTATAATTTGGTAATTCCTAGACTATTTGCGTAACGTTTTACATATTCTTTGTCAGCAAACCCTAAGGAACCCAAATATACAAATTTAAAAGAGCTAAGTGGCTGCGTTCAAAATATGCAATTTCTTCTACCTCCTGTTTCGAAGATGTGCTGTCTGGGTACTGTAATGTTTTCAAACGTAAACCCATCTAATGTCATCTTTTCTAATAAGCGTTTTCCAGGTTTTTTAAAACCTAACTCTCGGATGGGTAGTGTATTTATCACTGTCCGTCTGAAAAAAAAAGTTAGTGCATGTGGCCTTACACGCGTGATGGCAGCAATTGTGTATCGCGCGACGCGTGTTTAGTGTTGCATGTGTCCTGCCTTCATTCGCCCCTCTCTCTCCCCTGCTTTATCTGTCTTTTAGTTACGCCGTGTATAAAATGGAATGAATGAAATATTAAATTTAGGTCATTGATCAGTTTGCGTATCTCAAGGTTGTTCCAAGAAATACAGTACACGTTTCATTGAAGAAAGCGGGTAATAATACAGTAGGCTTTTACTATCAACGTGAAAGCATTACAATTTGCTGACTAAGTAGAAAACGAGGGGATTTTGCGTACAGTCATTGTGACAGCACGGTTTCTTTTACCATTTCTCTTTTCTTTTATTAAATTTATTTGTTAGGCTTCATATTTACCTGATAATTTATATATGTGGATTAGAATATTCCACGACATCTCCCCTCTTAAAACAGACATTATATGTCAGTCCTTTATTCTATATACACATAGATAAATGTAAGTCAACTTGACTTTACTCTGCTGTGGTGCTATCATGGTTTTATGTAGTTGGGTCCATTCAGAGTAGGCACTACTCATGAAATCTGCCTCAGACTTCTACAACCAATAATATATTTCGGTTATGTTACTGAACAGCCGCAAGTGTGAGTGCTTGTCTTAATGCTGCTTCGCAACCCGTATTCACCATTTCTCTTCTCTGAGTCTGCGCAATGACATGTCCAGAGAACATTATATTTCCCTCAAAATGTACGTTATGAGGAGATAACATATACCTGGTGATAGCAGAGTTTTCGTAGTGGATCCCATAATCTTCTTATTATCCTGTATGAAACATTCGGAATATCCTCAATCAAAGAGGCAACTCAGGGATTCATTACGTTCCTCCGAAATGTTTACATCCAACAATTTTCTCATCATTCTAGAGAAGACACTCGGCGCATTCTTCAATCCAAATGGCAATCTATTAAACTCATAGTGTCCTTCTGAGGTACTAAAAGCTAGGTATGGTCTAACCTCAGGCTTTACTGGAATCTGATAGTATCCTTTACTCAGATCCACTTTTGAGAAATATTTAGCTTTATTTAATCTGGCAAACAGCTGATTTGTATCCGGCAATGGATCCACCTGTCCTTCTGTAATAGCATTCAGTCTCCTGTAATCTATACAGAGTCTATGTTCTCCAGAGGGCTTCCTTAAGAGTACAACACCGGAACTATACGAAGATTCACTGTGCGAAATAATTCCTTCCTTCAACAGATAGTCTATCTCTTCCTTCAAAGCTTTCTCCTTAGCAAACGGAATCGAATATGGTTTCATACAGACAGGTGTGGGGTCTATGAGTTTCATATCATATTCCAATAGGTTTGTATGCCCTGGTCGGTCTGTTAACACCTCTGCATGATTATTTAGAACCTGTTGCACTCTCTCTTTCTGAGTTTTCGTTAAATGTGTACTGATTTTCACCTGTGCTGCTGTCTCACAGGGGTGTAATGGATATTCAAATGATGAAAGTGGTTCCTTTTTCATCTCCATGGCGATGGACAAGGTCAACAAGTGTGTCTCTTCCTGATGTTCTCTTTCCAAATATTTCTTCAGGAGATTCACATGATAGATTTTTTCTTTCCCCTTCTTATCTATCTTATAATTTGTTCTAGACACCTTCTCTAAAACTGTATATGGACCTTGCCATCCAATCTGTAACTTATTTTGACTCCCGGGGAGAAGAAGCAGTACCTTCTCTCCCACAGCCAAATCTCTGTCTTTCGCCTTCCTGTTATAATAGGCAGCATGTTTCTTCCTGGCTTGTTTCAAATTTTCATTGGCAAGTTTCCAGCCAGTTTTTAAACGAGTGGTCAGCTCATTCACATATTGGTATGAAGATGTAATATTTTCCTCTGCCTTTTCATCAGTCCACGTTCTTAACCAAGCTACATATGGACCTTTAATTTTGGGGACCTATTTGTCCATGCACCTGTATGGTCTCTTCCACTCGAAGCTCTATAGTGATGATTTTTCCTCCCAGAATTATCATTCACAAAACGACCGCTACCAATTTTTCTTTTGGGGCTTTCTCCCCACTTAAAATTCTTGATGAGAGATTTCCTCTCTACATCCTCTTCCTCCAGTTTGTTTAAGTCCGATTGAGGGATTTTCGGCTTATCCTGGGGTAAGACATCTTTTTTGCACTCTCCGCATAGTGGCCATTGTAAAACAGTTAAGTGAAGCTTGTCCGTGAAAAGGGGCTTCCCATTCCATTTGGTCCACTTTATCAAATCTATTTTTCTTTTTATTATCAGGCCTAATTTTGCCCCGTGGCGTGTCCAGGTCCTGATCCATGTTCCCACTTGTGGGTGTTCCCTCATGTGCTATGCTACACCTTTCTACAAAATTCTCAATGTCCCATCTTGCTTTGGGCCAATAATAATTGTGAGCCACCTTTTGAATGATGGTACCTATTTTCTCATGGTCCCCATCTGGTTTCACATGTAGGCTCCTTATTAATTCCGCCCTATATCTTTTAGGAAGTACCAGCTGTCCCTGACCTTTGGATCTAGCTCCAGTCTTCCTATACATCAACTTGTTTTTTCATGTAAAAATCTCCCTTGCCTGGAGTTGTATGACAAGTTGACAATTTTCTGAAACAAGGCTTGAGTGTTTTATCCCCAGCCTGTGCCTTCCTCATCTCTTCTGGAGTGGTATTCAACATAATATCCTCCTCCTGTCTTGAGGTCGACCTGACCTGAAGGGTGGCCATATACACAGGTTTCCTTCTGCAACGGTCAGTGTCATGATTGTTCATCTTACAATTTTTTATACCACCTTTTTCCTTGGTTGAAAGATTTTCTTTCATCATATTTCCTTTCATCGAATTGTGGGAATTTATTTTTATTTTCATACCGTGGCCTATCAAACTGGTGCTTACCTTTGTTTTGATCCCTAGGATCAAATTTATTAAAGTCTTGTGGTGCCCTAAAGTTATCCACTTGTTTCTTTTTATTACCTGTTACCTCTGCTTGAGCTGCTTGATACCTTTCAGCAACATTTAGCAACTCACCCAGCCTCTCTGCACCTTGTTCCATGAGAAACTTTCTCAGGTCTGGAGCCATGGACTCTCTTAGTTGCTCTATAAGGACCATTTCCTTAAGATCTTGGGTTTTCCCCAGAGAAGTCCATTTCTCCAAGTATGTCTCTATTCGTGCAGAGAACTGGTGATAGGTTTCACCTGACAGTAGTTTAGCATTCCTAAATTTTTTTCTATAAAATTCTGCATTCTTTTCATATCTTAACAAAAGAGCCTGCTTTAGCATGTCATAATTTTCCTGATCACCTCTGCTCATTTTTGCAAAAACTTCATAAGCTGCCCCACGAAGTCCCTGAGATAACTTTAAGCTCCACCTTTCTCTCTCTAACCCATATGTGGTAGCTATTAGTTCATACCTATTTAGATAGCTCTCTATATCATCGTCTTTCTCAACAAAATGATCTAAATGAAAATTCATAGCTGAGGTTGAGGCTCCTTGGCTAGCAGTGGCATCAGAGGCAAAGGGACTGGCACCATTTTCAGGAGCATGGCCCTGAAACTCAAACTCCCTTAGTCGTAACTCATGTTCCCTTTGTAATCTCTTATCTTCTGCTTCCCTTTCTGCAGCTAATTTTCTTTCTTCTGCTTCCCTTTCTGCAGCTAATTTCTTGTCTTCTCTTTCTGCAGTCAATCTTTTGTCTTCTCTTTCTGCTTCCAATTTCTTAGCCTCAGCCTCAATCTGCAACCTCTTAGTCTCAGCCTCAGCCTCAAATTGTAACTTCTTAATTTCCCTTTCAGCCTCTAACTTTCTTTCGGCTTCAAACCTTCTTTCTTCGCGTTCAATAAATTTGTCACATTCAGTAGTGACATAGGCAACCATAACTTGCCCATCTAATCCTAACTCTTTTGCAGTCTGAACAGCAGCAGATCGAAATTTGGCTAGGTCCGCCATTGTCTATCAGGTAAGTTTATACAATGTCTAACTAACAATTCAATCTCTAAATATATATCTAATGGACAACACAGGCACCGAGAGCTCAACCTTATTTAATTCCACCCAAGGATACCTTTTTAATTCTTATTATTCCCTGAAGTGAATTACCCCCAATATTTGTAATAGGTAAAGATTCAAAATCCCGAGAGCGAGACCCCAATATATGTGGTGAAGTGGGATGTTATAAATATTTATAGGGGACTTAGTGTACTGACTGAGATCAGCTGTGAAGGTATCTATATCTAATAAGAGTAGTGTATTATAGGATAACCTTACTTGCTGCCACATATGTATACCTCAGTCAGAATTATTCTGGAATAGTGTGATGACTACGTTATATGTCTAGGGTATGTGTATGATGAAGTGTAAGTCATAACAACAACAGACAAATAAACAATTTAATTTATTCCACCACACTTGACAACACTGTGACACTCACATACATAAAACACTCTACAAGGATATCTTAAAGGAGTCACTGATAAACTTTTCAAATAACAATATGTATTCAGTGCTGTCATGAATGTATATGTGTCCTGATTCAAATACAAAGGGAACCAGGAATCACAATCAATTTTAATTACAAGTTATATGTACAGAATTTATCAATATGAATATTGTAGTGACATATATTATTAATAGTATCCTATGTGTGTCAGTTGTGTAGTAGTAATCTGAGGTAATACTGGTTTTGTTTTGTTCAAGCTCTGTTGGTATTTGTCATCATGACTTCAATAGTTTGTCTTTATTGGAACTAGTATTGGAGATGTTCTCAGTTCCTGATATTAAAACAATTAAATTCCCCTGTGGTGAAGTGGGATGTTATAAATACTTATAGGGAACTTAGTGTCCTGACTGAGATCAGCTGTGAAGGTATCTATATCTATTAAGAGTAGTGTATTATAGATAACCTTACTTGCTACCACATATCTATATATCTCAGTCAGAATTATTCTGGAATAGTGTGATGCTACGTTATGTGTCTAGGGTATGAGTATGGTGAAGTGTAAGTCACAACAACAGACAGATAAACAATTTAATTTAATCCACTACTCTTGACAACACTGTGACACTCACATACATATAACACTCTACAAAGATATCTTAAAAGAGTCACTGATAAACTTTCAAATAACAATATGTATTCATTACTGGCATGAATGAATATGTGTCCTGATTCAACTACAAGGGAACCAGGAATCACAATCAATTTAAATTACAAGTTATGTACAGAATGTATTTAATATGAATATTGTAGTGACATATATTATTACAAATGTTCTATGTGTGTCAGTTGTGTAGTAGTAAAATGAGGTAATACTGGTTTTGTTTTGTTCAAGCTCTGTTGGTATTTGTCATCATGACTTCAATAGTTTGTCTTTAGGGACTAGTATTGGAGATGTTCACAGTTCCTGATTTTAAGACAAGTAAATTCCCCTCTTAATGTTAATTTTAAAAAGTCAGTTCAAGATGAGGGGACATAATGTTGAGCTCAGCTGGCCAATTCGCTTATCTGGCGTGATGGCGGCAGGAAAGGACTCCTCTGCTCGAATTCTCCTCTGGGCTCAGGAGACACCTCACTGATAGCTAAAAAGACCAAGGAGTATGCTGTCCGACTCTGGATTCAGCAAAGCTCTGACCAGGTGCTGCTCAGTACCATCAAGACCACTGTCCCTGAAATCAAGAAGGATGTACCTTCTACTTCATAACTAATTTATATTTTCTTTTTACACTGATCACAATACATCACAAACATTGCGTTCAGAGCGTTAGGCCAACAGTCAGCTTCATCTGAAATACTTTATTCCAGTATTACCCTTCCTAATGGTTACTACGCCTCTGCACTTCCAGCATTATTTCTTTCTAGTCAATCATCCAGGTGTCAGTGTACTGTTTGGCCATTCCATGCCGTTTTACTTCTCTCCGACACCCTCTGTTCAGGCTGGAGCATTTTAGGCTTTACCTCACGTTTGCCACTGAACTACACATATATATACAGGCATAAATCAACAATTCACATTCAATTTTCATTAAAAGATATTAAATGGTTCAAGCTTACCACAATTCATACGAATAACACAGATACGTTGATTAGCAATGAATTCTGGCACAAACTGGCACAAATTTCCATCTGCTTATCTTCCAGGCTTTTATTGAGCAAAATTTTAGCTGGCTTCAACGCACTGATGCTTTATCAAGATCATTTAAAACAAGTGGTCTCGAACTAACGCTCCCAAGTGTGTATATCAGCGAGACTGGCCAATGAGCCACGTTTCGACAAGTGTTTGAAAAAATGTTATCTTTTCCCGTCTCCCCTAACAACCAAGATAGTATTTATAGCCCGACCAATCGTGGTTAGGCTTTCATTTGTTGCGCTCCAATCAATTTGGAGTTTACATGGTAGGCTATTTCTGTAACGTAAATTTTTTTCAAACACGTTAAAAAAAAATCTTATGAGCAGAAATGATTTTATGCTGTCAGGCACCCCCAATATTTTATTTTGGGTATAATTTATTAATTCCTGGACTATTTGCGTAACGTTTTACATATTTATTTGTCAGCAAGCCCTAAGGAACCCAAAAATACTAATTTAAAGGAGCTACGTGGCTGCGTTCAAAATATGCAATTTCTTCTACCTCCTGTTTCGAAGATGTGCTGTCTGGGTACTGTTATGTTTTCAACCGTAAACCCATCTAATGTTATCTTTTCTAATAAGAGTCTGTTATGATTTATAAACCTAACTCTGGGAAAGGGTAGTGTATTTTATCACTGTCCGTCTGAAAAAAAATTAGTGCATGTAGACTTACACGCGTGATGGCAGCATTTGCGTATCGCGCGAAGCGTGTTTAGTGTTCGGCTTTCTGCCTCTCCCTTCTCGCTATCCTTTTGTCCATCTGTTCGTTCGTTTTGGTAACGTAATATAATTAATGTTAGGATTAATTTAGGTCATTACGCAGGGCCTCTCAATGCTTTTCCAAGAAATACAGCACACGTTTCATTGAAGAAAGCGGGTAATAATACAGTAAGCTTTTATATCAACGTGAAAGCGTTACAATTTGCAGACGAAGCAGAAAACAAGGGGGATTTCGAGTACATTCCTTGTGACAGCACTGTCATTTTACCATTGCTCTTCTCTTTATTAATTTTATTTGTTAGGCTTCATATTTACCTAATAATTTATATATGTGGATTAGAATATTTCATGACACCTCCCCTCTTAAAACAGACATTATATGTCAGTCCTTTATTCTATATACACATAGAGAAATTTATTATTATTTCTGGGGTTTACGGTGATTCTCATCACACGGATGGCGGCTTAAAAAATCCGCTCCCAGATTGGTTTTTTCCAGATATATATTCAATGCTAAAATTATATGGAGCCAGAAGCAAAGACCATCGGAGTAACCTAGAGTTCTCATGCTTAGCCTGTGCTAAAAAAAACGATAAAGGTTTGTGGTCAGTTTGCAACTTAAATGCCTTCCCATATAGATAAATATTGAATTTCTTTATTGCCCATATTACTGCAAGACATTCTTTTTCGCTAGTTGAGTAGTTGATTTCAGCTTTATTCAACTTTCTGCTAGCATATGCCACTGGGCTTAATTCCCCATCCAATGCATCTGATTTCTGTAGTAAAGTTGCACCTAACCCAATATTACTTGCATCCGTCCTTACTATGAATTCTTGACTTAAGTCAGGTAATTTCAAAATGGGTTTACTTGTGAGCTTTTCCTTCAATTCTTGGTAAGTCATTTCACATTGTGGAGTCCATGTAATGCGATCTGGATGTCCTTTACGTGTCAATTCAGTTAACGGTGCACATATGGAATTAAAGTTTTTGATATACTTCTGGTAGAAACCACATAATGAGACAAAGGATCTCACGTCCTTCTTGGTTTGTGGTCTCGGGGCTTTCTGTAGTTTCTCTAAGTTCTTTGGGTCAGGGGTCATGTTTCCCTGATAAACTGTGTGTCCCAAAAATTCCAATTCTTTACATCCAACGCAACATTTGGTTGGTCGGGCTGTTAAATTTGCCTCCCTAAGTCGATCAAACAGCATGTTCAGAGAGTCCATGTGTTCCTCAAATGTTTCTGTTGCTATAAGGATATCATCCATAAAATTTGTTATACAGGGATTATTCAGAGGATCCAATAATTTTCTCATCATTCTAGAGAAGACACTAGGCGCATTCTTCAATCCAAATGGCAATCTATTAAAATCATAGTGTCCTTCTGAGGTACTAAAAGCTAGGTATGGTCTAACCTCAGGCTTTACTGGAATCTGATAGTATCCTTTACTCAGATCCACTTTTTGAGAAATATTTAGCTTTATTTAGTCTGGCAAACAGCTGATTTGTATCCGGCAATGGATCCACCTGTCCTTCTGTAATAGCATTCAGTCTCCTGTAATCTATACAGAGTCTATGTTCTCCAGAGGGCTTCCTTAAGAGTACCACCCCGGAACTATACGAAGACTCACTGTGCGAAATAATTCCTTCCTTCAATAGATAGTCTATCTCTTCCTTCAAAGCTTTTTCCTTAGCAAACGGAATCGAATATGGTTTCATACAGACAGGTGTGGAGTCTATGAGTTTCATATCATATTCCAATAGGTTTGTATGCCCTGGTCGGTCTGTTAACACCTCTGCATGATTCTTTAGAACCTGTTGCACTCTCTCTTTCTGAGTTTTCGTTAAATGTGTACTGATTTTCACCTGTGCTGCTGTCTCACAGGGGTGTAATGGATATTCAAATGATGAAAGTGGTTCCTTTTTCATCTCCATGGCGATGGACAAGGTCAACAAGTGTGTCTCTTCCTGATGTTCTCTTTCCAAATATTTCTTCAGGAGATTCACATGATAGATTTTTTCTTTCCCCTTCTTATCTATCTTATAATTTGTTCTAGACACCTTCTCTAGAACTGTATATGGACCCTGCCATCCAATTTGTAACTTATTCTGACTCCCGGGCAAAAGAAGCAGTACCTTCTCTCCCACAGCCAAATTTCTGTCTTTCGCCTTCCTGTTATAATAGGCAGCATGTTTCTTCCTGGCTTGTTTCAAATTTTCATTGGCAAGTTTCCAGCCAGTTTTTAACCGAGTGGTCAGCTCATTCACATACTAGTATGAAGATGTAATGTTTTCCTCTGCCTTTTCATCAGTCCACGTTCTTAACAAAGCTACATATGGACCTTTAATTGTGTGGACCTATTTGTCCATACACCGGTATGGTCTCTTCCACTCGAAGCTTTATAGTGATGATTTTTCCTCCCAGAATTATCATTCACAAAACGACCGCTACCAATTTTTCTTTTGGGGCTTTCTCCCCTCTTAAAATTCTTGATGAGAGATTTCCTCCCTACATCCTCTTCCTCCAGTTTGTTTAAGTCCGATTGAGGGATTTTCGGCTTATCCTGGGGTAAGACATCTCTTTGCACTCTCCGCATAGTGGCCATTGTAAAACAGTTAAGTGAAGCTTGTCCGTGAAAAGGGGCTTCCCATTCCATTTGGTCCACTTTATCAAATTTATATCTCTTTTTATTATCAGGCCTAATTTTGCCCCGTGGCGTGTCCAGGTCCGGATCCATGTTCCCACTTGTGGGTGTTCCCTCATGTGCTATGCTACACCTTTCTACAAAATTTTCAATGTCCCATCTTGCTTTGGGCCAATAATAATTGTGAGCCACCTTTTGAATGATGGTACCTATCTTCTCATGGTCCCCATCTGGTTTCACATGTAGGCTCCTTATTAAGTCTGTCCTATATCTTTTTGGAAGAACCAGCTGTCCGTGACCATTGGATCTAGCTCCAGTCTTCCTATACATCAACTTGTTTTTCATGTAGAAATCTCCCTTGCCTGGAGTTGTATGACAAGTTGACAATTTTCTGAAACAAGGCTTGAGTGTTTTATCTCCAGCCTGTGCCTTCCTCATCTCTTCTGGAGTGGTATCTAACATAATATCCTCCTCCTGTCTTGAGGTCGACCTGACCTGAAGGGTTGCCATATACACAGGTTTCCTTCTGCAACGGTCAGTGTCATGATTGTCCATCTGACAATTCTTACACCACCTTTTTCCTTGGTTGAAAGATTTTCTTTCATCATATTTCCTTTCATCGAATTGTGGGAATTTATTTTTATTTTCATACCGTGGCCTATCAAATTGGTGCTTACCTTTATTTTGATCCCTAGGATCAAATTTATTAAAGTTCTGTGGTGCCCTAAAGTTATCCACCTGTTTCTTTTTATTACCTGTTACCTCTGCTTGAGCTGCTTGATACCTTTCAGCAACATTTAGCAACTCACCCAGCCTCTCTGCACCTTGTTCCATGAGAAACTTTCTCAGGTCTGGAGCCATGGACTCTCTTAATTGCTCTATAAGGACCATTTCCTTAAGATCTTGGGTTTTCCCCAGAGAAGTCCATTTCTCCAAGTATGTCTCTATTCGTGCAGAGAACTGGTGATAGGTTTCACCTGACAGTAGTTTAGCATTCCTAAATTTTTTCCTGTAAAACTCTGCATTCTTTTCATACCTTAACAAAAGAGCCTGCTTTAGCATGTCATAATTTTCCTGATCACCTCTGCTCATTTTTGCAAAAAAACTTCATAAGCTGCCCCACGAAGTCCCTGAGATAACTTTAAGCTCCACCTTTCTCTCTCTAACCCATACGTGGTAGCTAATAGTTCATACCTATTTAGGTAGCTCTCAATATCATCGTCTTTTTCAACAAAATGATCTAAATGAAAGTTCATAGCTGAGGTCGAGGCTCCCTGAGTAACCGTAGCATCAGAGGCAAAGGGACTGGCACCATTTTCAGGAGCATGGCCTTGAAACTCAAACTCCCTTAGTCGTAACTCATGTTCCCTTTGTAATCTTTTATCTTCTGCTTCCCTTTCTGCAGCTAATCTCCTCTCTTCCCTTTCTGCAGCTAATCGTTTGTCTTCTCTTTCTGCTTCCAATTTCTTAGCCTCTTTGTCAGCCTCAATCTGCAACCTCTTAGTCTCAGCCTCAGCTTCAAACTGTAACTTCTTAATTTCCCTGTCAGCCTCTAACTTTCTTTCGGCTTCAAACCTTCTTTCTTCACGTTCAATAAATTTGTCACATTCCGTCGTGACATAGGCAACCATAACTTGCCCATCTAATCCTAACTCTTTTGCAGTCTGAACCGCAGCAGATCGAAATTTGGCCAGGTCCGCCATTGTCTATTATGTAAATTTATACAATGTCTAACCAACAATTCAATCTCTAATGGACAACACAGGCACCGTGAGCTCAACCTTATTTAATTCCACCCAAGGATACCTTTTAATTCTTATATTCCCTGAAGTGAATTACCCCCAATATTTTTAATAGTTAAAGATTCAAAAATCCCAAGAGCGAGACCCCAATATATGTGGTGAAGTGGGATGTTATAAATACTTATAGGGAACTTAGTGTCCTGACTGAGATCAGCTGTGAAGGTATCTATATCTATTAAGAGTAGTGTATTATAGATAACCTTACTTGCTACCACATATCTATATATCTCAGTCAGAATTATTCTGGAATAGTGTGATGCTACGTTATGTGTCTAGGGTATGAGTATGGTGAAGTGTAAGTCACAACAACAGACAGATAAACAATTTAATTTAATCCACTACTCTTGACAACACTGTGACACTCACATACATATAACACTCTACAAAGATATCTTAAAAGAGTCACTGATAAACTTTCAGATAACAATATGTATTCATTACTGGCATGAATGAATATGTGTCCTGATTCAACTACAAGGGAACCAGGAATCACAATCAATTTAAATTACAAGTTATGTACAGAATGTATTTAATATGAATATTGTAGTGACATATATTATTACAAATGTTCTATGTGTGTCAGTTGTGTAGTAGTAAAATGAGGTAATACTGGTTTTGTTTTGTTCAAGCTCTGTTGGTATTTGTCATCATGACTTCAATAGTTTGTCTTTAGGGACTAGTATTGGAGATGTTCACAGTTCCTGATTTTAAGACAAGTAAATTCCCCTCTTAATGTTAATTTTAAAAAGTCAGTTCAAGATGAGGGGACATAATGTTGAGCTCGCTGGCCAAGTTAGCTTATCTGGCGTGATGGCGGCAGGAAAGGACTCCTCTGCTCGAATTCTCCTCTGGGCTCTGGAGACACCTCACTGATAGCTAAAAGGACCAAGGAGTATGCTGTCCGACTCTGGATTCAGCAAAGCTCTGACCAGGTGCTGCTCAGTACCATCAAGACCACTGTCCCTGAAATCAAGAAGGATGTACCTTCTACTTCATAACTAATTTATATTTTCTTTTTACACTGATCACAATACATCACAAACATTGCGTTCAGAGCGTTAGGCCAACAGTCAGCTTCATCTGAAATACTTTATTCCAGTATTACCCTTCCTAATGGTTACTACGCCTCTGCACTTCCAGCATTATTTCTTTCTAGTCAATCATCCAGGTGTCAGTGTACTGTTTGGCCATTCCATGCCGTTTTACTTCTCTCCGACACCCTCTGTTCAGGCTGGAGCATTTTAGGCTTTACCTCACGTTTGCCACTGAACTACACATATATATACAGGCATAAATCAACAATTCACATTCAATTTTCATTAAAAGATATTAAATGGTTCAAGCTTACCACAATTTCATGGAAATAAACACAGATACGTTGATTAGCAATGAATTCTGGCACAAACTGGCACAAATTTCCATCTGCTTATCTTCCAGGCTTTTATTGAGCAAAATTTTAGCTGGCTTCAACGCACTGATGCTTTATCAAGATCATTTAAACAAGTGGTCTCGAACTAACGCTCCCAAGTGTGTATATCAGCGAGACTGGCCAATGAGCCACGTTTCGACAAGTGTTTGAAAAAAATGTTATCTTTTCCCGTCTCCCCTAACAACCAAGATAGTATTTATAGCCCGACCAATCGTGGTTAGGCTTTCATTTGTTGCGCTCCAATCAATTTGGAGTTTACATGGTAGGCTATTTCTGTAACGTAAATTTTTTTTCAAACACGTTAAAAAAAAATCTTATGAGCAGAAATGATTTTATGCTGTCAGGCACCCCCAATATTTTATTTTTGGGTATAATTTATTAATTCCTGGACTATTTGCGTAACGTTTTACATATTATTTGTCAGCAAGCCCTAAGGAACCCAAAAATACTAATTTAAAGGAGCTACGTGGCTGCGTTCAAAAATATGCAATTTCTTCTACCTCCTGTTTCGAAGATGTGCTGTCTGGGTACTGTTATGTTTTCAACCGTAAACCCATCTAATGTTATCTTTTCTAATAAGAGTCTGTTATGATTTATAAACCTAACTCTGGGAAAGGGTAGTGTATTTTATCACTGTCCGTCTGAAAAAAAATTAGTGCATGTAGACTTACACGCGTGATGGCAGCATTTGCGTATCGCGCGAAGCGTGTTTAGTGTTCGGCTTTCTGCCTCTCCCTTCTCGCTATCCTTTTGTCCATCTGTTCGTTCGTTTTGGTAACGTAATATAATTAATGTTAGGATTAATTTAGGTCATTACGCAGGGCCTCTCAATGTTTTTCTTAGAAATACAGCACACGTTTCATTGAAGAAGGCGGGTAACAATACAGTAAGCTTTTATATCAACGTGAAAGCGTTACAATTTGCAGACGAAGCAGAAAACAAGGGGGATTTCGAGTACATTCTTTGTGACAGCACTGTTATTTTACCATTGCTCTTCTCTTTATTAATTTTATTTGTTAGGCTTCATATTTACCTAATAATTTATATATGTGGATTAGAATATTTCATGACATCCCCTCTTAATTGTATTTTACACTGTCATTTTAAGATGGGGGTACATAATGTTGAGCTCCATGGCCACACTCTCTTATCTTTCGTGATGACTGCAGTAAAGGCCTCCTCTGCTCGATTACTTTAATGAGTTCTGGAGCCACCCCACTGGTTGCTATATGGACCAAGGAGTATGCTGTCCACCTCTGGCTTCAGCAAAGCTCTGACCAGGTGCTGCTCAATAACTTTAAGACCACGGTCCCTGAAAACAAGAAGGATGTACCTTCTACGTCATAACTAATTTATACTCTCTTTCTACACTGAGCATAATACATCACAAACATTGAGTTCAGAGCGTTAGGCCAACTGTCAGCTTCATCTGAAATACTTTATACCAGTATTTCCCTCCCTAATGGTTACTACGCCTCTGCAATTCCAGCATTATTTCTGTCTAATCAATAATCTAGATGTCAGTGTACTGTTTGGCCATTCCATGCAGTTTTACTTTCCTCCGACACCTTCTGTTCAGGCTGGAGCAAGATAGGCTTTACATCATGTTCGCTACTGAACTACACATATATACAGGCATAAATTAACAATTTACATTCAATTTTCATTAAAAGATATTGAATATTTCAAGCTTACCACAATTCATAGAATAATAAACAGTTTCGTTGACTGGCAATGAATATAGCACAACTCCGATCTGCCGATGTCCCAGGCTTTATTTTATAAAAAATTATACACTGGTGCTCAACGCACTGCTTCTTAGTAGGTTTATTACAAGATGTGGCAATGAACAGACGCTCTGAATCGAGTATATTCGCCGCTCTACCCAATGAAACCATGTCTACACATCTTTTCAAAAAAAGTACTCCTTTTTCACGTTTCCCCTGACAACACAAGATAGTATTTATAGCCCGACCAATCGTGTTTAGTCTTATATTTGTTGCGCTCCAATCAATTTGGAGTTAACATGGTAGGCTATTTCCGTAACGTAAGGTTTTTTCAAACACGTTATAAAAAAAATTTTATGAGCAGAAATGATTTCATGCTGTCAGGCACCCCCACTATTTTATTTTGGTTATAATTTGGTAATTCCTAGACTATTTGCGTAACGTTTTACATATTCTTTGTCAGCAAACCCTAAGGAACCCAAATATACAAATTTAAAAGAGCTAAGTGGCTGCGTTCAAAATATGCAATTTCTTCTACCTCCTGTTTCGAAGATGTGCTGTCTGGGTACTGTAATGTTTTCAAACGTAAACCCATCTAATGTCATCTTTTCTAATAAGCGTTTTCCAGGTTTTTAAAACCTAACTCTCGGATGGGTAGTGTATTTATCACTGTCTGTCTGAAAAAAAAGTTAGTGCATGTGGCCTTACACGCGTGATGGCAGCAATTGTGTATCGCGCGACGCGTGTTTAGTGTTGCATGTGTCCTGCCTTCATTCGCCCCTCTCTCTCCCCTGCTTTATCTGTCTTTTAGTTACGCCGTGTATAAAATGGAATGAATGAAATATTAAATTTAGGTCATTGATCAGTTTGCGTATCTCAAGGTTGTTCCAAGAAATACAGTACACGTTTCATTGAAGAAAGCGGGTAATAATACAGTAGGCTTTTACTATCAACGTGAAAGCGTTACAATTTGCTGACTAAGTAGAAAACGAGGGGATTTTGCGTACAGTCATTGTGACAGCACGGTTTCTTTTACCATTTCTCTTTTCTTTTATTAAATTTATTTGTTAGGCTTCATATTTACCTGATAATTTATATATGTGGATTAGAATATTCCACGACATACATCTGCCACATGGTAGTCTGCGTCTGGCTTCCTGAGCTCCCAGGGTGGTACCACTAGCTCATATTCGCTACAATTTTTAATTAATGTAGTTACAGCATCCAGATGTACAATTTCCTCCATGCACTTGCACCCTGTTTGATAGATACTGGTACTCATGGGACTGGCGCAAGTTGTGAGTTGACATCTGACAAAAGCTGGATAAGCTGGGTGAGTCTTCCATCGATCAATACTATTTAGCTCACCATTGAGAACTGGCTTTCAAAAAATACATGATAAGTCCTTCCTGTCAGATGCCATCACCTTAAGGTATTTCCATGTCTTCTTCATCATTTTTCATTTGTCACCAGTTCTCTTTTACGGGTGCTTTTTGGTCTAACTCTGCTTGTCTTACCCGGGGGATTCCAGAACAAGGACTGCCAATGAGGCATTTTTAATGTTCTCAACTTGCACACAGGACCCCCTATTTTTTCGTCCTTATTCAAGAAGGCTAGGTATCCAATCTCACTATTCATGAGATATGGGGGGAGTATGACATTAGGACCCACTGGTTCTGGAAAAATTTCCATCAAATATATTCCCTGTACTCGGAACCGAACCTGGTACCTTCAGAATTAGAGGCGGATGGCATACCTCTAGCCACTCAGATCCCTAAATACAACCCATCAGAGGTAGAACAGGATATTTTTTTATCATTAAAAAAATAAATCTAATGTTCCACTGGTATTTGTCTGGCTCCTGTCATCTGCTCCACATTAGTGACCTTATCGTACCATTTCAATCCTTCACTTATATGCAAGCATTCCTTTATGAAAGTCTGTAACTTCTTGGTTGTTGATTTTGTTCTCTCCATGTTTCAACAAACACAATTTTGTCACGTAAATTAGTCTGAGTTCCTTTCTCCAAAGTTCCAGATACGACTCCTAAAGCCCCCACCGATGTTGATTTGGTTGCACCTGTTATTGTACATAATAGCTTGGTGCTGAATTCTGTCTAATTTAATCTTGTTACTATTTGCTGCAATCTTATAGGCTACTATGATTCTGTAATCAGGCTAGTCCTGAGGACTGCTAGCCAGTCACGGAAATAAGTGAGATCGGGTCAGTACGTCATCTGTCTGTTCACAAATCACAATGATGGTGACAATATATATATACAGGATACAACATTTGAGAATCTACCGTCGGCTTTCTATATTTTTTTTTTTTTTTTGCTAGAGATAGCCTAATTACCACAAACAGTAGGAACTTTCGGATGGATGCAAATATATCATGCGGAGATCAGTATGAAGAACAACACTACCGAACAACACTGTAAAAAAAAAACTGAAGCAATGAAGATCAGCAGAAACTTTCAAGCAGATTAAACAATAAAACCTTGCTTATTTAAGTCAATGAAACATTACGTCCTCGTATGAACGCGAGAAACCCCCCTTTTTTTCTTTCCATTTTTCAGTCTTCAAAAAGGCGATTTACGCACAAGTGGAAGGAAAACCAAATCTTTATCTAAATGCTGACTGCATTAAAGTGTTAGACAAATCTTATGTGAAATGTGTAAACTTGTTCTCGTGCTTTGGATACACAAATTTACAGTCTAGTAAAATAAATCAAGCAACTTACAATGAATCAACTTTTATGTCCACTAAATCCACTCTTGCACTGACGTCCGCGAGTCATGTGACCAATATGGACACATACCCTCGTACAATTATGTTTTCGGCTGACAGTAGAACTGGTGTTGAGAATAGACATAATCTTCTTCTCCTTCTTCTTTGATCCTTAGCCGCCGACCGTCAAAACAGTCAGTGACCATAAATAATCGGTAATGCTTTATTCTGTCTCCACTTTTGACCAACATTGAGAGAAGGCCACTCTCCAAACCTCCGATGTCTTGCGGGCAGTGTTAGGATGTGCAAGAACATGGACAGGAAGACTCCACAACTTCCCCACTGAAGACACGCCCACGGCGACCGTTGCCTCAATTGGCTGTGTGTGGTGTACCCGGAAACGGGGCCTCCCAGTACTGAGGCACAGTTAAGTCCCCGATGTCACTTATCGGTGCAGAGTTGAGAGAGATGGCTGAGCATCACAATCCCCCCTCTGTTGCAGCATGATGAGAACCCAGCATTGCACACTGAGCTTGGGGGGATCACTTGGGCACCAGACTTAATACTGGCTCTTGACTGGGTGGCCGTATGCAGGAGATTTCTACAATGGAGGGTTGGCAGGTGGTGGGTATCTGGAAGTGGCTCTGTGCAGGACGTGAGGATTCCTTGGGAGAGCCCAGAACCAGAGCACAGCATTGTGCAAGCTCTGCATAGTTGGAGAGCCCCCTGGATGACGGGGAATGCACAGTGTGCTACCCCACCTATCCCCAACTGCTAACTTAGAACCAGAAGTGGGGTCCTCTGTATGCGTGCCAGGCCAGGATAAAATGCCTGGGAAAGAGACTGGAGCTCAGAACTCCCTAACTCAAAGTTGCAGGATGGCAGAAAAGCCATGGAAAGACAGGGCTATTTTGAAGATAACGCAACCATATTTTCACCTACGAGTTCGGACGCCGCCTCGGTAAACAAGGTCCGCCCAGAGCAGTGACACCCCCAGGCTGCTTGCGAATAGTCTACTACTGGGAACATAAACAGATTAGGGATGAGCCCACTCTCCCGTTGAACAGGTGCTAAAGTCGTAGATACTGGGCCAGAAGGCGCACCGGAAACCACAGTATCACGCAACTCGCTTTTTTTTTTCTATGGAGAGTACACCGTCAAATAAATCTCGTACTGGTGCTCGCCCTGTGGAGCTCCACCAGGCAGGTGCAGTGCCGGGCTCTGAGCCTCGACAGAGCCCACCCTCAGCTACTGGAGGACCCTCTAGACCGTCTTGTGGAGTCAGCAGACGGCGGAGGAGAACTACTGACCAAAACAAAACAGAAAAAGAGAAACCCAGAGTGCCACTTGTCATGATGCACTGGAATGCAGAGGGAGTGAACAGCAAGCAGGCTGGATACAGCAAAAAGACAGAGCTGGAAAACATCTTGTATGAGAAGCAAGTCAGTGTTTGCTGTATCCAAGAGACTCACTTGAAAGCAGATCAAACCTTTAAAATAAGGGGATATCAATGCTTCAGATCCGACAGAAAAGATAGACGAAAAGGAGGAGTACTTACTCTTGTAAGGAATAACATTCCTGCACACGAAAGGAAAACCTTCATGGATGGAGCAGAATATCAGCTGTTGCAGATAAAGGTAGACAAGATGGAAATAGAACTCCTGAACTATTACTGTCCGAACAACAAACCCCTGAGTCTCAGCTCTATACAGGTACCAGCCACCAACTTTATAGCAGTTGGAGACTTTAATAGCCACTCCCAGAGCTGGGGCTATAACCATCTGGATCACAGAGGTGAAGAGGTTGAAACTTGGCAAGATGATCACTCCCTAATCCTAGTCAATAATGCCTCAGATACTCCTACCTTCTACTCCAGAGGATGGCACACAACTTCAACACCAGATCTTGCCTTCTCCACACCAGATATAGCTGGATCTATTAGTAGAGAAGTAGGAGACCAACTAGGGGGAAGCGACCATCGCCCAATCTTTCTTACTGTCCAGAGTGCAACTCTCAGTACAGGCCCAGCCATTACAAGATGGAACTACAAAAAAGCCAACTGGGGTTTATTCAGGCATCAGGTGAACATGCTGCTGTCTACCCTCAAGGTACAGAACAGAGACATTAATGAAGTGGTAAAAGACTTCAACAGATGCATACTACAAGCTGCAAAAGAAACCATTCTCAAAGGATGCCGGCATAACTACATACCATACTGGTCCAGCACACTCCAAGAACGTCAGGAAGCTATGGACAGGGCTAGAAAGGACGCAGAGTCTCAGCCTTCACTTGAAACTCACAACAAATGGAAAAAGGCTGTAGCAGAGTTTCAGAGAACAAAGCTAGAAGAAAAACGGAAAAGCTGGAGAACTAAAACGGCATCGCTGAACCTTGAGAAAGACGGCAGGAAACTTTGGAGATTAGTCAAGTCTCTAAATGAAGAGCGTTCCTCACCTAGGCAGACTATCACATTGGATGAAGGTGGCAAACTTTTCAGAGGAAAACAAGCTGCAGACTTGTTTGCTAGAAGATACGGTTCAGAAAGCAACTTACCCATTAACATAGATCATCAGAGAGAGATAAGAAAAGAAATACTGGCAACCATGGGACAGACAGATACTCCTGCCCCAATGAGGGAACCCATCACACTAGGAGAACTACAGAAGGCTATTTCCAAGCTTAAGTTTCAAAAGTCACCCGGCCCAGACAAAATCAGCAACGAAATGCTAGTAAATCTGAGCTCAGCAGCAAAGTCAAAACTGCTTGAGATATTCAACCACAGCTGGTTGAAAGGAACGGTACCCCAAGTATGGAGAGAAGCCATCACAATACCCATACTAAAGAAAGGGAAATGTGAGACTGAGGCTGCAAGTTACCGGCCAATCAGTCTCACAAGCTGTGTTGGGAAGACTATGGAGCGAATAGTCAACCACAGATTGAAATGGTATTTAGAGTCTGAGCAGATCCTGGTGCCGGAACAAGCTGGATTTAGAGAATGCTACAGTATAGAAGACCAAGTTACTTACTTGTCTCAAGCAATAGAAGATGCCTTCCAGGAGAAGAAAAAGGTCCTAACGATCTGGGTCGACTTCAAGCAGGCCTTTGACAAGGTGTGGAAAGATGGCCTCATTGCAAAACTTAGGAGAAGTGGAATCCAAGGCAACATGATGAAATGGATCCAGTCATACTTGCATAACAGGAGAACTAGAGTCACTCTTGACGGTCTGCAGAGCAGAAAAGTGTTGCTCCATCAGGGGGTACCTCAAGGAGGAGTAATTTCCCCAACACTCTTCCTTGTTTACATCAATGACCTGGTGAAAGATCTCCCTGCAGGAGTTAAAGCTGCCTTATATGCAGATGACCTAGTACTCTGGTGCGCTGATGAAAATGTCACCACAGCAAATTATAGAATGCAGCGGGCAGCAGACATGCTAGTGTCATGGGCAGAGAAATGGCTTATCACAATAAACACAGACAAAACCTCCACAACACTGTTCTCCCTCGCCCCCAAGGACAAATCAGCTAACATACACCTAGGGACAACCGTGATCAAGGAAGAAAGCTACCCCACCTATCTTGGGGTGACATTTGACCAAAGGCTTACATGGAATAAGCATATTGAAAATGCAGAAGGAAAGGCCCGAAGACGACTAGGCATACTCAGAAAATTAGCAGGTACCAACTGGGGAGCAAATGAACGAAATCTAAAGAAGATTTATAATGGAGTAATAAGACCACACTTAGAGTTTAGCTCAGCAGCATAGTCATCAGCTGCTAACTCACATCTGCAGTCTTTAGACAAGGTGCAAAATCAAGCTCTCAGGCTCATTACAGGAGCCATGAAAACTACACCAATAACAGAGATGCAGAAGGTTGCTGGATTACAGACATTGTCCCATAGAAGAGACACAAAAACTATGATCCAGATGGAAAAGTACAACAGTATGCCAATGCACCCAATGAAGGCAAGACTAGATGATCTGGCATTAGGACGTCTAAAGCGTAGCAGCTTTGTGCATCGGGGGAAAAGACTTATAAGACAGCATCAAGAAGACCTATCCATGAAGACAACACCACTGAAGCCCACCCTATACCCTGTACCATGGGAGCAGGCCAGCAGTGCCCTCCAAATTAATACATCAGTCAGTGGTCTCACAAGTGGATGTGAGTATAATGATCTGCAAAAACGAACTGCTACATTGAGTATGATCCAAGAAAGCTATCCTGATCAATCATGGATACATGCCTATACAGATGGATCAGCAACTAATGCTGTTAGGAATGGAGGTGCCGGTATCTTTATCTCATATCCTGACAACCACTATGAGACTAGGCACATTCCCACTGGTAAATTCTGTTCCAACTATACAGCTGAGGTTCAAGCTCTAGAGCAAGCTGCAAATATGATTTATAACTCCAACTCTGACTGCCACCAGGTAGTCATCCTCACAGATGCACTGTCTGTCCTGCAAGCTCTCAAGGGTGGTAAACTCCCGCATCTGAGAAATGAACTAAACAAGGTAGCTGCCAAAAAGAGAACCATACTTCAGTGGGTACCATCTCATTGTGGTGTACCCGGAAATGAAAAGGCAGATAAACTTGCAAAAAAGGGAGGAGAATGTGAACAAGAAGATAATGAAGTCACATACTTTGAGAAAAAGAGAGCTATCCAGACTATCAGAAGAGAACAGGACCAACCTAAAGACGACTATCACACTCTTGACCGGTAGGGACAGATAACTATTTTTCGACTCAGGACAGGGCATAACAAACTGAATAAACACAAGCACAAGCTACGATTGTCTGCTTCACCACTGTGCACATGTAGATTAAACGAACAAACTGCTGAGCATGTTCTACAGGACTGTCCTCTGTATGACCAGTTAAGAAAGATATACTGGCCCAATGACTCAACACTAAACTCAAAGCTATATGGAGTTAAAGAGGAACTTCAAACAACAGTCGAATTCATCATGAGAACTCGTCTGACGGTGTAATCATCAAAGATGCGATCGCAAGAAGAAGAAGAAGACCAAAATTGACATGAGGTCTGTAAAAGTTTCTTTTCTTCTTTCCACTCTGTAAAGTGTCAGTCGGTGTGCCCTGTAAGGAAGAGTGGTGTGTTGTTGAGATCAGGCATGCTCCAGTCTACCCAGCTGTAAATGGGTAACTCACCCTAGTCCTGAGTTAGGGAAGGCAAAGGCTCCAGGGGAAGCAGGCCCTAAACTTGGTCACTCCAACCGACGCAGGATGGTGTATGTATGAAGTAGAAGTGTAGAGTGTGATTACCGCGAATGGTGTACTGTTCGTGTGCTGACCAATATAACCACTCATACACTTGCGTCTACAAGGCACCAATGCAGACTGCTGGAATCTTTGTTTACTCAATTTATTCAGACGTACACACTGGGACATACGAGTACATCATGGTATGTTGACATATCAATTTGTAGGTATACATAGCAGATCTGAAGTCATGACACATTCAGAAATAATGGGCAGTACATCAAAAGTTCAATGTCATGATATATTAAGGCCGCATCCCCCTATCTGACTAAACGCGTCAGTGAAGGCAGATCGATAAATAACTAAAGTTACTTGACGTCCATAGTTTGTAGCATATATTATGAAACCACGAAAGAGGGGGTTTCTAGCAAGATTGAGATCTCCCTGTCACTGTCCGATAATAGGATAAATAATCTGTTCTCTTGGCAGTGATCAAAACATATGATGACCGAAATCTAACATGGCCGCCTCCCTGAGTTGTCGTTCACTCATTCATAGGAAGGAGAATATAAGCCAGAGTTAATTTATAATGGGTATATAAATGATTTCATAAATGTTTCCATACAGCTCTACGGTGATCAGGTTAATTCACGTAGCCATAACCGCTGTAGGAAAGTCTGTCATCTTTGTCGATACAAAACACGACCCTAGCGATACGAAGCACAATGTTCCATCTAGGTCGAATCGACATGAGATCATCAATATAGGGTCTGGCAATACATGGAGTCCGAATTATACATTGTACCGTACCTTAGGAGAGTCTCTAACATAAACTATAGTAGAGATACCATCTCCTTTAGAAGAAAACCACTTCATGAATCATATTTCCTTAAGAATCTACCAGCCATTTGAAAAGTGCGTACCCGCCATTATCACGGTACATCGGAACTCATCACGACTTGTCAAGACAACTCATACTTCCGCTAGACCGGAATAACAAGAATCTAGTCCCTCCTACCCATCCAAAATATACAATATAGGACTGATTCTACTTGTACTAATAATATGTAATACATATGAATTCAGGCCATAAACACAATAAGCAAATTAATATATTTTCTGGCCCTAAAAAATAAGTACAAACGTAAGCGCAATATCCTTGCGCCGGATCAATATCCAGAACGATTACTCCTATAATCAAAAATGTGAATCAAACATGGATTCTCTCGCTTTTACCATAGACAGCATTTTCATACACAAATGAATGAATGTCTATATTTTTCCCATATTAAATAGCCATATCGATTTTTGTAATATGTGCGTCAAAATATGCACGCAACAGATTACCACACCCCTCGGAAAAAAAAAATGGTACATTTTTTTTTTTTTTTGAAATACATCTAGGAGCAACATACAATAGGCTCACAACGCACCAATACAATGCGCAGATGATAAGCATAAGTTTTATGACCTTAGAGAAAGTACTTCTCTAAGTATAAATATTTCCAGAGAGGTGTCACCAACGCATACTACAATATTAGCAATGACACAATTTCCACATTAGTTTATACATAAATTTCATCTAAGATATCTTAACATCATGATCATCAAAGACGAAAAACATTGAAAGATCAGCGGTGAATAAATATCAATGAACCGCTAAGTAGTGTTACAATCAATATATGATATATTACATATGTGTACACATTTCAACATAGAAACAACTGTATCAAAGTTGTATAACAGTTATGAATCATGTGGGCATCTAGACAAAATATCTGCCATCACATTTTCTGACCCACGGATAGCTCGCACCGAAAAATGAAATGGCTGTAGAGCAATCGCGTATCGCGTTGATCTCGCGCTCTTCAGATTTTTACTCTGAATAGCCGTAAGAGCTTTCTGGTCAGTTTCCACAATGAAATGCGCGCCCAGAAGAAATCTTTGCAGTTTAAGGATTGACCAAACCATAGCCAATAATTCACGGTCTAGGACCGAGTAATTCTTCTCTGCGGCATTTAATTTCCGAGAAATATACATCACAGGATGCAGAGTTCCAGAGTACTCTTGCATTAGTGCAGCTCCAATCCCGGTGGATGAAGCGTCACTACGAAGAATAAATGTCTTATCCTTAGAAGGCAATACTAGGATAGGTGAAGTAGAAAACATAGTTTTAACCTTATCCAAAGAGGATTGACATTCTTGAGTCCAATGGACTACATTAGGAGACCCTTTCTTTAGCAAGGAAGAAAGAGGTGACATAATGGAGGACAGATTCGGGATGAATCGTCCATAAAATTGTATTAGACCTAAGAGACTTCGTACTTGCTTTTTAGTCTTAGGAATAGAAATGTTAAGTATCTTACTTGTATTATGGTCTTCTGTTTTTAGGAACCCATGACCAACACGGTGTCCTAAGAAAGATATTTCGCTAAAACCAATACATGCTTTCGATGGTTTCGCTGTCAGGTTATGGGTTCATTTATACCATTATAGTGATCGTTCCAAGTATCACTGAAAAGACAGATGTCATCAAGATACGCAATGACATCTGAGCGATGAGATAGGATTCGACGCATCATGCGTACAAATGTTGCAGGGGCGTTCATAAGACCGAAAGGCATGAAATTCCATTGGAATAGACCCCTAGGCGTCGAAAAAGCAGTAAACGGTTTGGCGTGTTCGGATAGTGGAACTTGCCAATATCCCTTAGACAAATCGAGTTTAGTAAAGAAGTGAGAATTCGATAGTCTCGTAAGTAGCTCTTCTAGTAAAGGCATAGGTTCAGCATCGAATTTAGTCACTTGATTCAATTTGCGATAATCCACGCAAAGACGTATGTTATTGTCTTTTTTCCGTACTATAACCATCGGCGAAGAATATGCTGATGTGGATGGTTCAATAATTTTTAACTCTATCATCTCATCTAACTCTTTCTCTACCTGTGCTTGAAAATGTATCGGGATAGGATACGGTCTGACTCTTATAGGACTATGGTCAGTAAGAATAATGTCATGTTGAATGACATCCGTTTGACCAGGAATGTCAGTAAGGACATCCTGAAATTGTTCTAACATAGTAGAAACTTGTTTCTGCTCTCCTGGAGATAATTCTGGAGAAATTGCAACATCTTTCCATGATTCATTAGAGTGAAGAGGAATCATTGGAAAAGGTAAATTTACATCCGAGAAACTCGTTTCCTCATCCTGTATTACTGACAGAGATGAGTACTGTCCATGTTGGACTGGAAAATCGTCCGTTGCCTGGAAAACAGGTTGTAAATAATCAGGACGTTCATGGAATTCCGTGAGCATGTTGATGTGGAAGGTTTTACGCTTCCCGTCAATATCGACGATATAGTCAACATCGGAAACTTTTGATATTATATCGTACGGACCTTTCCAAGAAATGAGAAGTCTATTTTCCCTACAAGGTAGCAAGACAAATGCTTTGTCACCTGGACAAAGTTGACGCAAACATCTCTTTTTATTGGCAAATTCCCTTGCCTTCTGTTTCGCAAATTCAGAAGAAGCAGTTGCCAATTTGCATGCTTCAATAATCTTGTGTCTAAGTGCGATGACATATTCATAAGAGGATTTTGTGTCATCGACAATATTATCAGCAGTTATAAGATCATGAAGTAAGGACATAGGACCTCGCGGTTTCGCGCCAAAGACAAGTTCAAAGGGAGAAAATCCTGTATGTTCGTTGGCGACCTCTCTATATGCAAAGAGAGCCGCGGGTAAAACCCTATCCCAATCCTGAGGATGATCTTCCGTTATCTTACCTAGTAGGTTTTTCAGAGTTCTATTCAAACGTTCCACCATCCCATTGGACATAGGATGATAAATACTACTCAGCGATCTCTCTATCTTCAGAGTCGACATTACTTGAGACATGGTATCCGATATGAGTTGGGTACCATGGTCGGATAATATTTCTGCTGGAAACCCCAGACGAGAAAATATTAACCAAAGAGCATCTGCGACATCAGCAGTAGTTATGCTCTTTAGAGGAACAGCCTCCGGCCAACGTGTGCACATATCAACACACGTCAAAATAAATTGGTGTCCTCTAGCAGACTTTATCTTAAATGGACCAATGATGTCTATCGCCATTTTTTGAAATGGCCGAATGGGAATGTCTGCAGCCTGAATAGGTGCATCATGGCGTGGACCTCTGGATTTAATCTCTTGACATACTTTACAAGATCGACAATAGATTCGTATGTCCTTATTCACAGCAGGCCAAAAGAAAGATTGAAGAACTCTAGCTTTAGTACGGGAAAAACCCATATGTCCAGCACACTGCGAATCATGAGCGTGCTGTAAGATTTTAACTCTCATATTTTTAGGCACAAGGATTTGAGAATGAATGGACTTAGCGGAGTCTTGTACCATACGTACAAGTACGCCATTCTTCATCGTAATCCAAGATTTACGATTAGTATCCTTATTCGGATCACCTTTTGTTGCCAGAGTAAAGAATTTCTTTAGAGTAGGATCATCTTCCTGCTGTTTGATAAAGGAATCGTGGGAAATCTCCAAGGGATCATCTTGGATCTGCGCATCATTATCTTCAGAATGTGAAGATTGTGGCATATTAAGAGCTTGAGCCCTAGTGATTACTGCATTAGCAGATTGCATATTAACATTTTCCCAATTAGAAATTTGCTGTGGAGTGCATTCTTTCCACCCATGAATGCGACCGATGATAAGATCAGCGATCGGATTCGGCAAGAGACATGCTTGCACCTCTCCTGTAAAGAAAGGCGTAGCAATATTGATAATGGCAGTGGAGTACTTCTCCAATGTGCCACCAAATGTTACACATTTGACTATATTGCCTGTAGCTCGAGAAGGATTTACGAGTGATTGCCTCACTCCAATGGTAGTGCACCCCGAATCGAAAAGAATTGATACCGGAGTACCATCTATTAGGCCCCTATTAAAGACAAGAGCACCCCTTCCATTATGCGCAATTGACGCATGGAGAGCGGGAAGCGGGTGACCGCAGCTTAAAGTAGACACTGTGGTTGGATCGAATAATGTTTTGCATTGCGAACACTCAGATGCTCTAGCAAAATCGAAAGCGGAATTTGCTACACTGTTGGAGTCTTTTTTATCATTATTCTGATTATCGGTGTCGTGGAACTCCTGTTGTGCAGAGTTAGCCTGGTAATAAGATTTACCATGTCTTTTGTGTTGTGATCTACCTCGGTTATAATTGTCTCTATAATTATTATTGCCTCTGTTATAACCCCTATTTGGGTTTGAATCATAATATTCATGATCATAATCATCATGCTCGTTATATTGAGTATCCCTGTAATATTGTTTCTTTTGTCTCCATGAAGCACTTGGGTAGTTCCTATAGCTACTCCCTTTCCGAGAATTTCTAACATTATGGGTACCCCTCGCGTGTCGAGGACTATCAGCCCGATTCCAGTTCTTCGAAGAAGAACCCTGATTTGAGTGGTTATCTTGGTTTTGATACTTATTCCAATTAACCTTTTTATCAAATTTATTTTTAGCTCCTTGGAATTTGTGTGAGTAATTCTGATTATATTCTGTTGCCGAAGCAACTGGCATACTCTCTTTAATGTTAGAGTTACTAAGAATCATGTCAGGGTGTGCCGTGGCATACTGGTCACAATATTCTTCCATTTGCTTTATTGTACCAGGTTTACGCTCATGTAAGAACTCTAGGAATGATTTATTTACAGAAGACATGACCTTGTCTCTTAGCAATAAATCCGTAAGACCATCAAATGTTTTCTCTGTTTTGGATAATTCAATCCATCGTGAAAGTGTAATTCGTGCTTTTGAGATGAAATCTGAGAATTCTACACCTACCTCAGGTCTCATTGTTTTAAACAAAAGACGGTAACCTTCCTCAGACAGCTGATATCTCTTTATCAAAGCTGCCCTAACAGCATCATAATTATCTTTGTCGGCCTCTTCAACAAAATATAACTTACTCAGAGACTCCCCTTTTAGATTTTCAGACAACTGATTCACATACTGTGATTTGTCAACATTATGAGATCGACAAGCCCGTTCAAATCTAGAAAGCCAAAATGTTATGTCATCACTGGTAGGGTTAAACGCTGGTACCTTGACCTTGTACACAAAGGGTTTACCATTACCACCAGATGCCTGATTAACATTACTCATACATGTCAATTTTAATTTCTCTAATTCAAACTCATGTTCTCTTATTGCTTTTCTCTCTTCAGCTTCTCTATCTAATCTTTTCTGTTCTGCAGCAGCAGCAGCTTCTAATTTTTTCTGTTCTGCAGCAGCAGCAACTTCTAATTTTTTTCTGTTCTGCAGCAACTTCTAATTTTTTCTGTTCTGCAGCAACTTCTAATTTTTTCTGCTCTGCATCAGCTTCTCATTTCTTCTGTTCTGCCTCAAATCTCCTTTCCTCCACTTGCATCTGCAATTTCTTAAGTTCAGCAGCAGTATCAGCTTCTTTTTCTAATCTTTTTTTCTTCAGCTAGAGCTTTCCTTTCTTCTGCAGCAGCTTTTTTTTTTTCTTCTATTTGAAGTTTTCTCTCCTCAGCCGCAGCTTTTTTTTTCCTCAGCAGCAGCTTTTCTTTCTTCAACAGCAGCAGCAGTTTTTTTCTCTTCTGCAGCTAATGCTTTGTCATATTGAGCAACAGCCCATTGTTCTAAGTCTTTTCCAGTCTTATCAAGAGATTTTCCTTGTGCAATGAAATAATCTAATGTAGACATATTGTCTTCTTAAATCAGAAACCTGAAAAAGTAAATAAATTACCCTATTTCACTTTAATGGGAGACAAGTCTATACCATAGACTTAGTCTTAGTCCAAACTTGTATGGTTTATAATAACCAATGATAACTTGAGTACCTGTGGACAACAATAACTGTATCTCAAATACTGTGGGAGACAAGCCTTACAAAGGTCTTGTATATCTCAATGTAATCAAAGATCACTTGAGTACCTGTGGAAAAAAATATTTCCCTTTACCAATCACTTTGGGAGACAAGCCTTACAAAGGTCTTGTACATTTTGTTTTATAACAATAACAATCATAAAGTACTGATCTGTACTATACTATCAGTGTATACCACTATAACTCCTATGTCATATGTCAACTAAAGACATTACAAAGGACAAACAAGAAAAGACAATATGAACACATTTGCAGAGATCAAATTAAATTAAATAGGAGAAATGAAAAAAAATGATCACAGAAACCGTGATGATAACTGCCATAATATAACAAGACAAATAACGCCACAGTGTATAAACATAAGGGTGTAAAGAAATCAAAAATAGAAAAGATGAGACCTACAATTATACAAACAAATCAAACAAAACTAAGGAACACAAAATTATTAACAAAAACAACGAAGAAAAGAACACCTCATCACAACTAACAGAAATAGCAGCAAATTGTTGCTAACAAATTTCCAATTAAGAAAATGTGTACCTATAGAATACTAGTACCAGACCAATGTCACTCGGCATACCTTGTACTAGTCACACAGAACATAAACTAATTTAATACATAACAAATAACATGTAAGCATAAATAGCATATAGCATACAATATAATTTATGTCATGAATGGAATGTGTTGCAGGTATAGTGTTGTAAAGCAGGCACAGTTTATTTTAATACTAATAACTTGCCACTTTATTCAGTAATAGATTTAATTTTAAACTATTACACTGTCAATTTTTCTCTGTTGAGCATATGAAGATCCAACGATGAACTATGCACTTTATGTTCAACAACACTGTGATTCTTCTGTACGTTGAGAAATGTCAACAATACTGCTCCAGATATTTTCTACACTTGATACCACTGTCCTGTGTAATACTGTCTGTACAGCGAAAAAACTGTCAACAAGCGCTGACCTAGATACAGCATCCTATCGGTAATACAGGTCAAGCTGACATCGACTGTATAGCTGTCCTACTGGTGTTGATGTGGTCAAACAAATGTTCTTTCAGCTGTAAACTGTGATTCTCAACACAAAACTGCGTAAGCTGGACCCAGGAATCTGGCTCGCCACTGTAAAGTTTCTTTTCTTCTTTCCACTCTGTAAAGTGTCAGTCGGTGTGCTCTGTAAGGAAGAGTGGTGTGTTGTTGAGATCAGGCATGCTCCAGTCTACCCAGCTGTAAATGGGTAACTCACCCTAGTCCTGAGTTAGGGAAGGCAAAGGCTCCAGGGGAAGCAGGCCCTAAACTTGGTCACTCCAACCGACGCAGGATGGTGTATGTATGAAGTAGAAGTGTAGAGTGTGATTACCGCGAATGGTGTACTGTTCGTGTGCTGACCAATATAACCACTCATACACTTGTGTCTACAAGGCACCAATGCAGACTGCTGGAATCTTTGTTTACTCAATTTATTCAGACGTACACACTGGGACATACGAGTACATCATGGTATGTTGACATATCAATTTGTAGGTATACATAGCAGATCTGAAGTCATGACACATTCAGAAATAATGGGCAGTACATCAAAAGTTCAATGTCATGATATATTAAGGCCGCATCCCCCTATCTGACTAAACGCGTCAGTGAAGGCAGATCGATAAATAACTAAAGTTACTTGACGTCCATAGTTTGTAGCATATATTATGAAACCACGAAAGAGGGGGTTTCTAGCAAGATTGAGATCTCCCTGTCACTGTCCGATAATAGGATAAATAATCTGTTCTCTTGGCAGTGATCAAAACATATGATGACCGAAATCTAACATGGCCGCCTCCCTGAGTTGTCGTTCACTCATTCATAGGAAGGAGAATATAAGCCAGAGTTAATTTATAATGGGTATATAAATGATTTCATAAATGTTTCCATACAGCTCTACGGTGATCAGGTTAATTCACGTAGCCATAACCGCTGTAGGAAAGTCTGTCATCTTTGTCGATACAAAACACGACCCTAGCGATACGAAGCACAATGTTCCATCTAGGTCGAATCGACATGAGATCATCAATATAGGGTCTGGCAATACATGGAGTCCGAATTATACATTGTACCGTACCTTAGGAGAGTCTCTAACATAAACTATAGTAGAGATACCATCTCCTTTAGAAGAAAACCACTTCATGAATCATATTTTCTTAAGAATCTACCAGCCCTTTGAAAAGTGCGTACCCGCCATTATCACGGTACATCGGAACTCATCACGACTTGTCAAGACAACTCATACTTCCGCTAGACCGGAATAACAAGAATCTAGTCCCTCCTACCCATCCAAAATATACAATATAGGACTGATTCTACTTGTACTAATAATATGTAATACATATGAATTCAGGCCATAAACACAATAAGCAAATTAATATATTTTCTGGCCCTAAAAAATAAGTACAAACGTAAGCGCAATATCCTTGCGCCGGATCAATATCCAGAACGATTACTCCTATAATCAAAAGTGTGAATCAAACATGGATTCTCTCGCTTTTACCATAGACAGCATTTTCATACACAAATGAATGAATGTCTATATTTTTCCCATATTAAATAGCCATATCGATTTTTGTAATATGTGCGTCAAAATATATTTTGATATAAAATAGTTTATCATCTTACACAATATCTTAAGTTAACACTTTGGATCATCATCAAAAATGTCATTTATATTATTTTATATTCTTCTTTGCAACTACTTACCCACAAACTTTGAACGCGTTTTTCTCCACACAAAAAAATTAATTAAAAAAAAAAGTTTACATATTTGTTTCCTTACCAGTTTTTACAGCAGCCTCATTGTTTATTTTCTCAAAACAAGCTGAAGTGAAGATGGCATGAAGCAGTACTAGGTCTACTCGAACAACCAGGCAGGATTTATACATTTTCAAAAAAAAAAATTAATGATGAAACATATCCCGTTCAACCTCTAATGGGTAATAATTAGGATATATATTGTTTTCAATTCCAAATAATATGAGCAGCTTCAGATATTGTCAAATCATTGTAAATAGTGCAAATCATAATTACCACTAATGCTCGTTTGTTTTTTTACAAAACAAAACCCAAATAAACAAAAACGAGATAAAACCTAACACAATCAAACAATAACATAAACAATAATAATTTTAAGGTGGAGTGGTGTAAAGGACTGCTGGTTCCAGTTATACAATTGACTTTAATAGATATTTAATTCACTTTCAACCGTCAAAGTCACATGTATTGTAAGAACATCATCAGACCTTCACCTCCCCAATTACTATAAATTAACTTTTGTTTTTGTTAAATACTGTTTGACTGTATTATGCAGTTCCCTAGGTCTGCCTATTCTCAACACCTCTTCTATATAGACACGGTGAGGCCCTAAGTTATAGAAGGCTGTGAGGGCCCCATTTGGCAATTGGTAACAGAGAATAAGGCCGCGTAACAACTGAACTTGGTAACCCCACTGTTAAGAGGCCCCTTCAGACTGCGAGGCCCTAAGCTGTAGCGTGTTTAGCTTATGCCTAAATCCGGCCCTGAAAACAACTAGGACTATTTAATAAAACTGTATATAACAAAAACAAAGAATAATATTATAAGGATTTGTAAGGGGATATTGAAATTGATAACGAAGAACTGGAAAGTGTTAATGAATTGGAATACTTAGGATCAATCATCAACAGCTCTGGCGACTGTGCAGTAGAAATTAAAAGAAGACTTGCAATTGCTTCACATAAACTAATACAGATGAAAAACCTATGGCAAGGCACAAGCAAAGAAACAAAGTTACAACTGATCAGAGCATGTATATTCCCAGTAGCAACATACGGCTGCGTGACTTGGACACTCAATAAAACAGTTGCAAAAAAGATTACATCATTCGAAATGAAATGCTACAGAAGGATGTTGAGAATACCCTGGACAGAAAAAAAGACCAACAGAGAAGTACTGCACTTACTAAACGTACAGGAACATTGGATGTAAGGGGATAGCGGAAAATTGAGGGTCTGGTGAGGTTCTCGTAATGCATATTGATGACAACAGATTAATAGTGAACTGGATGTCATCCCATAACCCCAGGCTTGCCCACCCTTCTCCCCCTTACTAACAAAATGGCAGGTTTGAGACTACAAGAGTTGTCGTGAAGTATTTCCTAACGAGTTTCAAGTCGAGTCTCAAGTCTTTTAAGTACAAGTATAAAGTCGAGTCGCAAGTCCAGCGCCGGATCATTCATTATGTTCACTAGACACAGGCCTATGGCTCCCGGCTTACAGGGGCCCAGCGAAAAAAAAACAAAGGAGCCATAGTATTACATTTCAAAAATATTATCTTCTCAAGCATGCTGCAAATAAAGTAAGATTTGAGGCACTGTGGTGCCTAGCTGGCAGGGAGGATAGTGTGATTCGCTTCTGTAACTAGGCGAGGGTGCCGTTTGGAAGGTCCTGGGTTCGATTCTCTGGTAAGCCACTCACTTCTGTTGTTTTTCTGTTGTCTAGTTTTCTGTATTTCTCGTGAGCGCCTGAAACATACATTTATATGTATAATAGTTATTTATTTACGTTGATTAAAATGAGATTGCGCATGGGCCTGGCAGCCTCTTTAACAAAACTGCTACATAAACCATAGCCGCAAGAGTACATGCATATTTTGGTGCGAGCTTCCTATAAGGCAGTGGTTCTCAACCTTTACTATGCCCCGCACCCCTAGGAAATGTTTGATTTATGTTCGCACCCCCTACAAAAGAAATATCACATTTGAAGATGAATAAGTCAAATTGAGACTCTTGACCTTAAGCTTCTTTGTCGCACCCCCTGAAATGCCATCTCGCACCCCAGGTTTGGAACCCCTGCTACAAGGGGACTAGTTGCAGTGGTGGCTCCAAGCTCCACACCGAACGAAAAGGGAAAGGATGTTGAATAAGCACATTTGGGACCGAAGACGCAGCAGACGAGATGAATGCAGTCAGCGACTCATAGCTTGACTGCTTGCGTCAAGGGCAGCGAACCAGAGCTGACCGAGACCCTACTCCACCTCCAAGTGGTGGTCCTGGAAACAGGCTGCATCACTGCAGACTGGCCGAGAGAGTAGAGATCGAAGAGGAAAGGCAAACCCGGTCTCCAAAATGCCATGCTGAATACGGATGTGTCGGGCCGAAAGGCGCAAATATCGCAGCTTCGCTGTAAACGGCGACACAATGTAACAAACGTCCTTATCAGGACGAACGCAGAAGAAGAAGAATAAGCAGATTTGCAACCGATAGTAAAGTACAGCAAGCCTACTGCCTTAGCTATAGTTTCTTTAATTTTAGGATTGCTGTCCTTGTGGATAAAAGGTGCGTACAAGTCTGGTGATAATGTGGAAGAGTAATGTGTCCCAAGACCTGACTTTTACTCATCGCCGACTTGGCGGAAGCGCATGAAATAAAAATTATAAATAAATAAAATGAAATAAAAGTATTTAATTTTTTTTTAAAAATAACATGCAAAGTGAAACAGATAATCTCAAAGTAAAAACATTATTTGCTTTATGAAACGGATAGTTTTCCTATATGTCTACATTATTACTCTTCTCTGAACATCGCACTGAATGACCCATCTGTAATTCATACTGAATAAAGATAAAACAATGCCTAAATTTCAGCTGTTGAGTTGGATCATTCCGGGGTTTCCGTAAATGATGTTACTGTAATAACGTTACAATGAACATTATTTGCGGAAATTACGGTGTGATCCAACTCAACACACGAAACCTTTTCAATTTTGAGTGTAATTGTTTCGTTTACCTGTTCCATGTGTTGGACATACGGTATTGTATTATGCCACGGAGAATGTTCCACGCGAAATTTTAATTAACAGCGCGGGACACAGCAAACTCTGTTGCCAACAGGATAACGGCGTAATCTTGAATAATACAAGTTTGTTTTACTACAAAAAAAAAAAAAAAAAAAACAATGAAGGTAGTTACACCAGAGATCTCTTGGCACGAACGTGAACCGATTTATAGTGTTGATTTCCAGCCGGGCAGCTGGTCGATTCAGCGAATCGCTAGTGGCGGCGTCGATAAGATTGTGAGGGTAGGTAAATTTTTTTAGCCATCAGTTTCGGCCAGTTGTGAACGTGAAGGCAGTGAACAGAATTCTGCCACATATGGATGGTAACTGTCTTATTTTATTTTAATAAAATGCACATCCTCATATTATTCGGCTTGTACGACATGCCTGAGGGTGCAGTGGCCCTGCTTTTTCTTTGTTTATTCTGCTGAAAAATATAAAGTGCTAACAGTACAAACATAGAAAACTAACTGAATATCACATTATAAAACTAATATCAATTATCCAAATTTGACTAGGATTGGTTGCCATCTTTAACTTGCGTTAGCCCTCTTAAAAATGTTGATAGTCCAAAGCAGAGTGACCCACAGATTTTCTGAATAACAAAGTGAATAGCTCTTGTCTTCTGTTGATAATGGCAAGGACAACAAATATATAAAGTTTAATGAAACGGAATGCTTGTATTAAAAAAAAATTTTTTTTTATTACCTTAACCTTTAAGTTAGTGGT
Organism: Oreohelix idahoensis; assembly: GCA_024509875.1. NCBI lineage: Eukaryota > Metazoa > Mollusca > Gastropoda > Stylommatophora > Oreohelicidae > Oreohelix > Oreohelix idahoensis. The sequence goes on from JAMPIV010013315.1 coordinate 390,861, forward strand.
AGCATCCTTTTTAAGTTAGAGCAGGTAAAGGAATTATTACTTTCTGATACAAATAAATAATCAAATAGGAGAGGGTGTTGGAATAATTTTTTGTGATAATAAGCTCAGTGATTTAGAGTTGGTGACAGTTGTTAATATCTTCTTAGGTGCAAGGTTTGGGCTTTGACTAATTTTTTCATGTCACACCATTTTTCACTTTACCCTTTGTTCCTGAGGGCCTATGAAGAGACAAAGAAAGAATAAGGACCACTGCACACTCAGGCATGTCACACATGGTGACTAATATTAGGTGCAAGGGGCTGACAACTTCATGTAAAATATATTGCCATAGAAACCACTGCTGCAAGAGCATGTAAATTCTTGGTGTGGGCTTTGTGCTACAGTGGTGGCTCTGTGCTACAGTGGTGGCTCTGTGCTACAGTGGTGGCTCTGTGCTACAGTGGTGGCTCTGTGCTACAGTGGTGGCTCTGTGCTACAGTGGTGGCTCTGTGCTCTGTAAGGAGCGCAAAGGAAAATGATGATTTTTCACTTTTGTTTTATGTTCTAGTTGAGGGCATGTCTGATTAAACTAGTTAGTTGTTACCTGAGAAGGTGCCCTATCCATCTCCACTTTCTTACTTTAATATACAGTTGTATTGGTTGTTATTTGGTTCTCTTCTGTAGTGCTGTGTTTGCTATTACCTTTGGTCATCTAATATGAAGGATGTGATTGATGCATCTGTTGATGAAGGCTGATAGTTTGAAGATTATATTCTTGTTGACATGCCATGCTTGTGTTTTGGTTGAGTTGTCTGCAACAACTTTTTTTTCCCTGGACCAGGTTTGTGTGCAAGAAATTGACCTGAGAATCCATAGAGAAAAAACAATGATTTAAAGAATAAATGCACAGGGACAACACAAGCATTATAAAAATAAATGCAGTATATGAAAACCAGATTTGATCTTGGAGAAATAATGCTACAAGTTGTGAATGAACTAAATCATATATCTTCATCACAAGATAAAGTTGGAGTAATGGACATTAGTATTAAAATAACACTGAATGCAAGAGGGACTTTTACTCATTGTGAAATTTTTGGAAATTTAGAATGTTCAAGTTCAGTGTGAACATAAGAATTTTTAATTCAAATGTAAGAATCAGTTGATTGTATGGCTCTGAAACACGGAGAACAATTGAATCGGCAATAAAGACATTACAGATTTCTTAAATAGGTGCTCATGCAGAACAGAAGGATTAAAATGGTATGAATGGATACCCAGTGTTTTTTTGTTTTTTTTTCTCCTGTGAGGTTTTTGCGTTCTTGTGAAGTACATTGAAGTCAGTTAGTTATATCTGAGCGCAGTCGCCATTAAAACCTAAGTGAACTCTGTCAGTTGTAGTGCAGTGTTGATAAACACTAAGCCATGAGAATGACTAAAAGTATCTATCTGCTAGCATGATGAAGCCCTGAAAAGGACTGCTAGCACTGACAGTTTTGATAGACACTAAGCCCTAAAAAGGACAGCTAGCACTGACAGTTTTGATAGACACTAATACCTGAAAAGGACTGCTAGCACTGACAGTTTTGATAGACACTAAGGACTGCTAGCACTGACAGTTTTGAAAGACACTAATCCCTAAAAAGGACTGCTATCACTGACAGTTTTGATAGACACTAAGCCCTGAAAAGGACTGCTAGCACTGACAGTTTTTGTAGACACTAAGCCTTGAAAAGGACTGCTAACACTGACAGCTTTGATAGACACTAAGCCCTGAAAAGGACTGCTAGCACTGACAGTTTTTGTAGACACTAAGCCTTGAAAAGGACTGCTAACACTGACAGCTTTGATAGACACTAAGCCCTGAAAAGGACTGCTAGCACTGACAATTTTTGTAGACATTAAGCCTTGAAAAGGACTAATAGTGTCTAACTGCCAGCATGATGAAGCCTTTAAAATGACTAGTCTTGAAAAGGACCGCCAGCTATGTCGACGCTGTATACACTGCCCGGATCTGAACTGATGGCAAAAACCAAACAAGTACCACTGGAATAAGAGCTGAGGCAAAAATGTTGGCACTGGATAGAATTTACAGTGGTTAAGGAAACTCGCACATAGCTTCACAGGGCAGTTCTTCTTTTGGACTCGCTGAGGTAAAAGAGAGACCCAGAAACACAGAGAATAGAACTGGAGACAGAAATAAGAATGGAACATAATTTATAATTAAAAACTTAAATGGATGGAGCCAGGAGAGGAGGGCTTGGTATGAATTAATTGAAGGCCTGTGCTCCATAGAAAGACAGGTGTCTTCATTTGGCCTGGCCTCTACCTCCATGTCCTGTTTGGCTTGGTTGAACCATCAGGGTCACAGCGTTCCCATCAAGATAGCTCATAGGATGGATAAGGTACTCAAGGTGTCCCATCACTGCAGGATAGAAGCATGCCTTTGATACATGCACAGATTGCTGTATGGTTTAATGTTATCCTTGTTACAAATTCTTCTTATTCCTCTTCCTCGTTCGTCCTGAAAAGGACGTTGGTTGCGTTGTGTCTGTTTACACCGGAGCTGCGATATCTGCGCCTTTCGGCCGACACATCTGACATCAGCACTGCATTTTTTGGGACCAGGTTTGCCTTCCCTCTTCGATCCATACTCTCTCAGCCAGGCTGCAGTGATGCAGTGTGTTTCCAGGACCACGTGGAGGTGGAGTAGGGTCTTGGTCAGCTCTGGTTCGCTGACCCTGACGCAAGCAGTCAAGCTATGGGTCGCTGACTGCATTCTCTTTTGCTGCATCTTTGGGTCCCGTTACAAATTAACACCTGACAGTTTCATTAAGTTTAGATTATGTTACTAAAATTCTGCTTGTAATTAAATATGAAATACCCTGTGTGGTTTCCAGGGTTTTCTAATTAGGCAAGGCAAGAATAGAACCACTGCTCCATCAGGAGTTGTCATGAGAAATTTTACACAAGGCTGGCAGTCTTCTCATGTAGTTGCTATAGAAACTATCACTGCAGAAGTACTTCAAGTTGAGTTAGGCTACAAGCAAGTGGTGGGGGAGAGTCTGCAGAAGTACTTAAAGTTGAGTTAGGCTACAAGCAAGCAGGGGGGGGGGGGGGGGGGGGGGGGGTTTGGTGGGGGGGGGGGGGGGGGGGGGGGGGGGGGGGGGGGGGGGGGGGGCAGAGAGTCTGCAGAAGTACTTAAAGTTGAGTTAGGCTACAAGCAAGTGGGGGGAGAGTCTGCAGAAGTACTTAAAGTTGAGTTAGGCTACAAGCAAGTGGGGGGGGGGGGGGGCGGCAGAAGTACTTAAAGTTGAGTTAGGCTACAAGCAAGTGGGGGGGGGGGGGGAGTCTGCAGAAATCCTTAAAGTTGAGTTAGGCTACAAGCAAGTGGGGGGGGGGGGGGGAAGTCTGCAGAAGTACTTAAAGTTGAGTTAGGCTACAAGCAAGTGGGGGGGGGGGGGGGGGGGAGTATTTTAGCTGTGGCCATCATGCTCTGTAAGGAATGAGAAATATGTATGCGAAACTGGATATAGAAAGCCACCAGTATCAAAGCATAGATATAAAGAAATTAGCTGTTAATAATTTTTATGATTTTTTTTTCAAATGAATGAAGAAGAGAGGAGAAAAATGGTCTTTTATTTCATGTGTAATATTATCAGTTACCTCTGTTTACAGGTGAGCTGCTAGCTACAGCAGGAGATGGTAAGTTATTGCTAAGCTAAAAATGTAACGCTTTTAAACCACCTTGAACATTTATTTAAAGAAAACTCTGGGGAGTCAAAGAAAGAACATTTGCGTCAGGGTCAGCGAACCAGAGCTGACCAAGACCCTACTCCACCTCCAAGTGGTGGTCCTGGAAACAGGCTGCATCACTGCAGTCTGGCTGAGTGAGTAGGGATCGAAGAGGGAAGGCTAACCCGGTCCCAAAAATGCTGTGCTGAAGTCGGATGTGTCGGCCGAAAGGCGCAAATATCGCAGCTTCGCTGTAAACAGACACAACGCAACCAATATCCTTTTCAGGACGAACGAAGAAGAAGAAAGAAAAGAAAGAACATGACTACAGCTTCCTTGGTTATGTTGTATGAGATGACTAATATGAGGTTATGTTGTATGAGGTGACTAATATGAGGTTATGTTGTACGAGGTGACTAATATGAGGTTATGTTGTACGAGGTGACTAATATGAGGTTATGTTGTACGAGGTGACTAATATGAGGTTATGTTGTATGAGGTGACTAATATGAGGTTATGTTGTATGAGGTGACTAATATGAGGTCATGTTGTATGAGGTGACTAATATGAGGTTATGTTGTATGAGGTGACTAATATGAGGTTGTGTATGGAGTTGGCAACCTCATGTACAACAAATTGCTGCAGAAACCACTGATGCATTAGCACATGAACACTTTGGTACTTGCTTCCTACAAAAGGACTAACTGTGAAACCTGAAGTTAAAGATATCTTATTTGTTTTAAGTATTTTGTGCACTGATGCAAGGGAGAATTTACAATGTCTTTCATTACATGTTGTTCACTCACATAGTTTTCTACTAGAGAAAGCTGCATTTGAAAGGTAGACTTGCAGAGCTTCAACCGCAGACATTTTGAAAAAAAAAAAGATATATGGTTTCCATCAGGAAATATCATTACCTGAAACAGAAGGTGACTGGAAATATTGTCTGATATGAATGCATGCGAGATGTTTTAATGACATGCATGCGAGATGTTTTAATGACATGCATGTCCCGTGTTTCTGAAGGGAGACAAAGATATAATAGGACTACTGCACCCTCACATCGTGTGATGTGCTGTTGTTGCTGTTCATGCAATTTGCTGTTGTTGCTGTTCATGCAATTTGCTGTTGTTGCTGTTCGTGTGATGTGCTGTTGTTGCTGTTCATGCAATTTGCAGTTGTTGCTGTTCGTGTGATGTGCTGTTGTTGCTGTTCAAGCAATTTGCTGTTGTTGCTGTTCATGCAATTTGCTGTTGTTGCTGTTCATGTGAAGTGCTGTTATTGCTGTATGTGCTGTTGTTGCTGTTCATGTGATGTGCTGTTGTTGCTGTTCATGTGATGTGCTGTTGTTGCTGTTCATGTGATGTGCTGTTGTTGCTGTATGTGCTGTTGTTGCTGTATGTGCTGTTGTTGCTGTTCATGTGATGTGCTGTTCATGCTGTGTGCTGTTGTTGCTATTTGTGCAATGAACTGTTAGTAAGAGGTGACTAACATGAGGTTGAACGTGGGGCTAACAGACTCATCATGTAAAACAAAATTACCACATAAACCACTGGTGCAGGAGCATGTGAATGCTTGGTGCAGGCTTCCTGTAAGAGTGGGACCCGCTGCAATGGTGGCTCTATAAGGAGTGCAAATGAAAATGATGATGATGCAACCTTGATGTGGATTACTGTTGTAATTGCTGGCAGACTTAACTGTTCAAAGCTTTGTAGTGTCGTGCTTCAGTCTACCCAGCTGTAAATGGGTAACTAACTCTGTTCTTGGGTTAGGGAAGGCAATAGCAGTGTGAAAGGGAACTAGCCACCCCACCGCATAAAGCTGAGACCTAGTCTCTAATACTTCACTACTCTACGACAGTATTTGCTATGGAACTGCCTTTACCATTAACTATTTGATAGACGGAAGCAGTGGTTAGTGCACTGGCCTCCTAGCTTGGTGGTCCATGGTTCGATCCCCAGTTGAAGTGGGATTTGTTAGACCGCAAACGGCTCCAGGGTCGACCCAGCCTCGTGAATTTGGCACCAGAGCAACTCTGGGAAGGTTAAGGCGGCCTGTGTGATGCTGACCACATCACCCCTATCGTGCCGATGGTCAAGAAAATATGGACCTAACACTATTCCCAGTATGCCTCAGTGGTGTGTAACGGGATCCTTTACCTTTACACTTGTATTTTATAGATGTGTTTATGGAAAGCTCAAACCTTAGTGTTTCCATTTTCAGATTCATCTATTATTTTGTGGAAACTTAACGAAGTCCCAGCTCCATCTAGCAACATTTTTGCAGACGACGATGTGGAGGAAGGTAAAGAGTCATGGGTGTGTCATAAAACGCTCAGGTAATGTATGATGTGTTGTGTGTGTATGTGCTATTGTTACTGTTCATGCGATGTGCTATTGTTACTGTTCATGCGATGTGCTGTTGTTGCTATTCGTGTGATGTGCTGCTGTTGCTGTTCATGCTATGTGCTGTTTATGCGATGTACTGTTGTTGCTGTTCATGCTATGTGCTGTTGTTGCTGTTCATGAGATGTGCTGTTGTTGTTGTTCATGCAATGTGCTGTTGTTGCTGTTCATGCAGTTTGCTGTCGTTGCTGTTCAGCTATGTGGTTTTGTTGCTGTTCATGTTATGTGCTGTTGTTGCTTGTCATGCTATAGGCTGTTGTTGCTGTTTGTGTGATGTGCTATTGTTGCTCTTCATTCTATGTGCTGTTGTTGCTGTTCATATGATGTGCTGTTGATGCTATGTGCTGCTGTTGCTGTTCATGCTATGTGCTGTTGTATATTTGTGTGATCCTTATCTTTCCTTATGTTAGAAAAATGCTAAGAGTAACAAATATAATTGTTCTCCATGCCACCCCTTTTTATTTTTTTTGCTGCTTAAAGGGCTCAGTGCTACCGCTGCACTTGATGGCCTTCTTGCGTGGAACTTACATCAAAAGGGGATCAATTGCTCATGCAGTTGTGGTTTTCATAGCAGTTTGCTTACAAGATGAAGTTGCAAGCCTGATACAAAATCCTTTCCTCTGTGACATGTTTTGTAGTTTGCAGTAGACTTGTTCTTTGCCCTCAAGAACTCGGGATAAAAGTTAAGGTAGTCCCATAACTGATGCTGCCGTAGCGGAATGAAGTGTTAGACTTCACAATACTGGGTTCAACTTTATGTGGGGGGAGGGGGGGGGGGGGGGGTTTGACCAGTTCTCTTAATCACTGCTTTGCCTTCCCTGTCTCAAGAGCAGGTACCAATTTAAAACTGGGTAGACTGTAGCATAATGCTACCAGGTTTCAAACCTTGAAAACCATAACTAATGTTATGAGACGCAAGGGAGGTCATGGATACATACAGTTAACCATGATTGATAGCATGTAATAAATAATCAGTGAGTGAATAATTTTTGTAATGTTTTTGCCTGTACAAAATGGAAAGGCTTAACACTTTGCTGGCCATCAATCCGGAGCATTACTGTCTCCCATTACCAAGGGTGTTTGAAGATTTCTTTAAAAATAACTTTTTTTTTAAAATTCATAAAAAATTGAAAAACAGACATAGGGTTTTGAAATTTTCAGAGCGCCATTATAAATGGTTGCTACATCTGAAAAAATATATTTTATGCAAATTGGTCACATGATCATGGTGGCCATCTTGAATTTGTGTGGCTATTTATAGAAATTTCAGGAGATGTTTTAAAACGATGATATTTTTCCAGTTTTTAGTGAATTTGTTCAATGTCAGTGCAATAAAATGTTAAGAACATTGATGGCAATGAACAAAATAAGCTTGATTGACGTATTGATTTAACGATTAACCATGTATTTCAACATAAAAGGCTAACAAAAATTGTAAATAAAATGCAAAGAAAATTTTTTTTTTGTATTTGTCTTTTTTGAGTGGATTCTGTGTCATCTGACAATGAGTGTTTGTGAATGTTTGAGTAGTTAAGTCCCTCTAGTTGCAGTCTGAACTGCTTCCTTCAGTAACTGGGGTTGAAGTTGTAGCTGTAGGCCTCTGCAAGAGTCTTTGTTGGGAATGTTGATAATCCTCGACTGTGTGGTATAACTTGAAGCAGGGTATTGTGCATAGAGGTACATTGCAATCTGGGCAGTACTTGACAGTCTGGCTTCTTTTCCCTGCAGCCTTACACACTTTACAGTCTGGTTTGTACCTTGCCCTTTCATATTTATCAATGAAGTGGCGATCAGTATGTCGTGTTGTTGTGATTTGTGGTTTTGAAGGTGTCACATTGCGTCGAAGAATAGCAGGTTCAATAAGAGCGAGACTGGCATCCTGCCTGAACCTCTTTACCTTGATCTTTTTTGTAGAGCTGGCAGTGTTGTAGGTTATGTGCCCATTGACCAGGGCAGTTTCAACTAAGGAATGATATAATGGCAGGTACCATTTATAGGATCTGTGTGGGTAGGGGTAGCTTGCACCCAGTTGGCCGAAGTGGTCGACACCTCCCATACTTTTGTTGTATTTTTCTGCTAGCACTGACTTCTGAATTGTTCTGCCCTCAGGAATTCCTCGTTTTCTAACTGTCTTGTCCATAACATCATTGGAATGAACAGTAGATATAAGGTTAACTCTTTTCGTGTCATGCCAGATAACTGCCAACATGCCTTTATCTTCTGTGGCACAAAACACAGGATGATCTGCCTTATTTGAGTTGCTTTTTCTTCAGTGCTTCAGGAAAATGCTTCCTATTCTCAGCTACTGTTCCACATGCACCAATCTGAATTTCTTTCAGCTCTTGAATAAAGCTGGGGCTGAATAAAAGCTGTCGCAGTAGAGAATATGTCCTTTGTTGCCATAAGAAGACCTTTCACAACCCTGGAAGTTGCCCCAACACAACTTTCATCATTTAATAATAATAATATAATAAATTCTTTAAGCGCCAAACACGGCGCATAAGGCAGAAAAGTTGTGCCACTCCCTTAACACAACTTTCATCATATTGTTCCTCCTTTTTTAGGAACCCCTGTAGTGGTATTCTGTTGTTTTGCATTCGTAGGACATGACATCATTTGCCTTACCAGTATACATTTTCAATTTCAGGCAGTATTGTGTTTTAGCATCAGTGAGTACAAATACTTTGAATCCCCACTTTGTGGGTTTTATTATTAAAATGGAGATTTCTGTGGAGCTGTTGGTACCTGTTCCGACTCATGACCCTCGAATATGGTGTATCATTCAACCAAAAGTTCTTACACCAGTAGTCTGAGACTGCCAGTTTGCAACACATTCCCATACCAATCTGAAGGCCTATGAATGCAGAAATTTCAACTGCATCAGTTTTATCACAAGTACGTTTCTTGTATTTAGCATTTCCTGTGTACTGAGAGAGGTGATTTTCTCAGTACCTATTCACTTCGTCAGTGATCAGATCTATGGCAGTGTCGGGAGAAAAAAGTTTGAAAAAATCAATGGACATATATTCAGTTGTGTCTGCCGTGACACCTTGTTGTTCTTCATATGGAGGAAGGATGTCAAGCTCAACAAGTTCGTTTTGAGCAAGCTTTCTCCATTTCCATGGATTATTTTGATGTGCAGTCCTGCTGTGGTCTCTTGTGCCACGCCATCTCCTGCTTCAGATGTACCTAATCCAAATTCGTTGTCGCTACTGTCAGTTGCATTATGATTCAGTGATACATCTCTACTTAGCCATGAGATTTCACTTTCGGCCCCAGATTCGCTGCCAGAGTCAGAATCATCTCTGTTACAAGTCTGGTTTTTGTCATCACACATGATGAAAACAATGAACAGGCTGTTGAACTAAAAATATCAAAATTTTAATCAAATCTCTGCTAGAAACAGCGCTACATGATATCACTCATGGGCGCAGCCATTTTGGAATGCTACAAATACCTGGATGACGCTTGTTTCTTAAACTATCGATACGGCTGTCTGTTTCTTTCGACTAATTCGACGAGAGTCGCATTTGGTCAGCAAGGGATTATAACGGAAATTCGACTAGAGTCGAAATTGGTCAGCAAAGTGTTAAATAGTTTGACAGGGCACCAGCTTTGAACTTGAAAAACTCCAGTGGTACAAAAGATAGGAGGAAAATATAAAATTACATAGGATATACATGGAGAAAGTGATCAGCTGGCATCACAGGGCAGTTCTGGAAGTCAAGCATTGAAACAATAGATGAAAAGTCATAAAGTTCACAGAGGAGAATATTAGGAGCAGAAATAAGAAGTACAGTAAAAGAATTGGAGCAGATTGCACCTTTGCATATAAAATATTGACTTAAGAGATCTAGTTGAAGGCCAGTATTCCACTGGGAGATAACATATGAAAAAAGTATAAGATGAATATATCGTTAATTCATAATGATCAAAACTATTTTTATATTGTACCAGTAACTGATTATTCTTATTTTGTGCTGTATTGTGAATCTTGCCTCGTTAAAACTCTTTTCTCCAATTCTCTCAGATTTCTATATAGTTATTCCTTGTTTTTTTTGGTCATAGATACCTTCATCGTGTAATTTACTGCCATTCTTGATGTAAGACTTAATTTTCTTTTTTCTTGTTTGCAATTTCTAATATTTAATATATGGCCGTGCTGCACTTTGTTCAAATGCTGAGTGGAAGTTGGAGTATTTTTTATTTATTGAGTCTTATTATATACTTATATGACAATAGCTCTTCTGTGTTGTTGAGAGGTGTGGAAATGACACACAGAGATACGCATTAGAAAAAAGGAAATGAAACTGGGTCAGTAGTTTGCAGAAAAACTCAAGAGCATTATATAGCAACACAGTCTCTGATAAGGAACCCCAAGGTAATAGGAGTTTAAAGGGAAGACATAGATGTGTATGGAAAAGAGACATTAATTAAGATCTCAGAAAAATTGTAATCCATGAAGTGAGTAGAACAATAATCCAAAGACAGGCATTTCTAGAGTAATACTTTCTTTGGCCTTACTGTGAACAGTTTTGTTTTCTTGAACACTGTCCTTAGTTTAATTCTGTCCTGTCTGTAGTGTTATCATGTACTTACTGTCTTGCATTATTATTGCCAGTAATGTTTGTTTCTTCCAGAGCTGCAGTGGTTTGTTTATGCTATTTATTCATTTAGGGGCCATTTGGGTGACGTTGTAGATTTGTCCTGGTCAAAAGATAACAGTTATTTGGTATCCGGATCAGTTGACAACTGTGCAATACTTTGGGATGTAACTAAAGGTTGGTATATAATTTTGTTAACTTACAATTTTGTTAACTCCCAATCAGTCACTTCATTTTGGCTGTCTTCTATAATTTCACTATGAGATTCCTTTTCTTTGCATTGGGCAATGTATGGAAGGCATAGAAATAAAGTTCAACATTAAAATAAAAATGAGGCAGAAAGACACATGGAGAAGGGAATCTTAGACAAGACATGGAAAGATCCTGAACAGATGGCACAGGACAGGGAGGCTTGGCATGAAATTGTAGACGGGCTATGCTCCTTGGGGACCTGAAGGGTGATGATAAAAATAAGAATCCCCAACTCACATGTTAAGGCAGCTTATTATATGGCCGTGAAACATGGAGAACAGCAAAATATGGTTTGTTTTGGTTTTAAGGACTATCTGCATTGCACATGGTCAACTCCATCAGTGCTCTAAACTCCTCCATTAGATCACACAAGGAGGATTTCAGCACAGTGCACGAACTCCACAGCACCGGCGAGAATCCCAATGTGTGTATATAGGAATGGAATCATACATTCTATAAATATTTTTGTGGTGGGTAGGTTTCTAATTTTTAAATTTTGCCAGGGCAGCAGCCTTATGGCCTACTCTTTACGATTTCCAGTTGCCGAGGGATTTTTAATGTAAACCAGTAGATGGTGTATTACAAGGCAGTCCTTGTTCTAGTATCCCCAGGGTAAGAGAAACAAAAGGAAACCAAAAAATATATGGAGAATGGAATTAGCGATTGTAATGAAAGAGATAAAGAAGACATGAATGAGATAAAGAAGACATGAATGAGATAAAGAAGACATGAATGAGATAAAGAAGACATGAATGAGATAAAGAAGACATGAATGAGATAAAGAAGACATGAATGGGATAAAGAAGACATGAATGGGATAAAGAAGACGTGGACAGACCTTGAATGGGTGACACAGGCCAGAAAGGCTTGGCTTATATTTGCCAAAGGCGGGCCTCCATTAGAAGCTAAAAGGGCAGTGAATGAAGGGGTTTCCATTTGCTTTTTTCTTTCCCTTCTGCTGTTCTTTAATGGATTATATATCATCACTGTAAAAATTTTAAAAAATGTAAGTGGAAAAAGATATCAAAGGGCTAATGTGTTGGCTCACCAAAATAAAACTTTGTGCATTTCCTTGAGAAAAGGATAGCATATAGATTGTATTGTCTTATCAGCATTTTTCTGTTAATGTAAAACTGGTAATTTTCTGAAACATACAGAGTCTAAAGTATAATTGAGGAAGAACATGATATGTGAAGTGAGATGCCTAAGAAAATTTGTGCCTTAGGAGATTTTTTCCTTTAGCCATCCATTGCATCCCTAATTTTTCAACCCTGCTTGATGTTGCTTTTTAAGATTACAGCCATTTTCATTGCATTGGTTAAAAACTGTACATTCACTTTATTTTTCTGATATTCAATTCACAGCTGTGAAACTTGCTTTATTCAAAGAACACAAAAGCTATGTTCAAGGTGTGGCCTTTGATCCTCTTGGTACCTATATAGCTACCTTAAGTGCTGACAGGTAATGCTTTTAATGGATTTGAAAATAATTTATTCTTGAATAGCAAGTAAGCTTTGTCTCAAGACTTTATTGAATCACTTATGGACACATCTTCTGAGCCTTTCTGCTCCCATAGAACTTAGTGCTTCATCCAGACCTTTGTGAGTCCTCCTGTTCTTGGCATTCTGGTTCAGTTCTTTCTACATTTTCACTTTCATTCTGATTTCATTTTCCTGTTGTCTTTTCAATGTTTATTAGAGGCCTTCCTCTGTTTATTCATTCTTTAACTTAGTAACATTTTTTCCAAATTAATACAATTTCCATTATAAAGGGGAGAAATTAGGACAATATTTTCATAAAAATACAACTTGTGTGACTTAGACATGTCTACAAAGAGATATTTTGGATAATGTTTCTGCAGTCAGGGGAATTTTTTTGTTTTTTAAAGTGCTTTTTAAATTATGTATTGCTTTTTTTCCCCTATTTATATGCATGAAAATTAGACTGTGACATAATTGATAATGGAGGATACACGTGCAGAGAGAATGAAAAAGTAGTAGAGAGAGAAAATGAATAAAGATGTGAGGTTATTGGTTTGTTTGCACCAAATGGAGCCAGCATTATTGGTTGATTAACATTTATCAATTATAGGAACAGCAAAAATGACAATCAAGAAGTAGCAGGCTGTTATAAATGGGAGCATGTATAGAATAGAGGGCCCTGGACATAAATCCAGCAACCTGGGAGGATGAAGCTGCCGATTGCACCATTTGGCGATGGTCTCTACGGCGCCACCTCAGATTGGAAGAAAATAAACTCTCACGGCAAGAAGAGAGGAGAAAATGCCGAAAGGAACATGAGGAAAAAGAAGCAGCCAAGGGTTGTCACCTCAGGGGCGCATTCCATAGTTATGACTGAAGGGGCTATTATTATTATAGAACAGAAGGGTTGAAATGGTATCACAAAATCACCAATATGAAACTGATGACGAGAACCAGAAAGTTCCAGTGAAACAAGGTGAGAGAAGACGACGTTGGAATTGGATATGACACATTGAGGAAACCCTGTTGATAGCAGTACAAAGTAGTCCTTGTTCTGGAATTTCCAGATTGAGAGAGATACAAGGAGACCAAATAACACACGGAGAAGAGAACTGGAGACAGACATGAGTGGGATAAAGAAAAGATGATGGAAAAACCTTGAACAGACGACAGATAATTTGTTCCAAACTTATGCTGTGCATGAAACTGAAATGGTAATGATGAAGAATAATGAAATATGAGATGAAATTTATTTTCAAGAATTTTCACTAAAATTCTCTTCTGGTGGAACATAGTTCCAAATTTTCACTGTGGCTTTTACCGTAGTGTGCTTTGTTATAAAGTTAGGAGTGTAGCAAAATGTGCTGTGGGGCAGAGAAGAGCCGGAAAACCAGAGAAAACCTGAATAAGAACAGTAAACGAGGAAACTTTGTGGTTGGGGCTGAAAAATTATGACTAAAAACTGAAATTGATTATAAAAAAAACAGCATCCCACTGGGAATAAAAAGATTGATGATAGTAATGAAAATTTGTCAAGGAAAAAAAAATGAAAGTATAACATCAAAATTGCAGAACAGTTACATTCTACTGTCTTAATTATTAGTTTTGAAGACATAAGTGATGGCCTTTTGAGAAGGGTATAGATAAATGACATAAAGGAATAGATTCATCAACTTCTCCAATAGATTCATCAACTTCTCCTTTTTCACTCCTTTTGGACCATAAAGCTGCCACTGCAGATGTCTGCCTTGAGGAAGCCAACACCGAAGCACAAACTTTTGTAGCTGTGGTTGGTATTTTCTGTAGCAGTTTATTTTACATGATGAGGTTGCCTGCCCCATGCACAACCTCACATTAGTCATCTTTTCTTCAAATTTTTGGCCAAATACTACATCCAGGAACTGCTTGTACGGTGCAGTCAAACAGGCATGCACATCATCATTGCAGGCAAATGCTGGAACTGGGTTGGCCATGTCCTTAGAAAGGACCCTGACATCATCACCAGAACTGCTATGCTATGGACCCCAGAAGGACGGCGAAAGAGAGGCAGACCAAGGACAGCCTGGCGGAGAACTGTGGAGGCTGGGATGCAAAGCATGAACCAGAGTTGTGTCACAGCCCGAAGGATGACCACTGACTGAGCAAAATGGGAACAGTTTGTTGCTGTCCTACAAGACGTCACTAGGTGTGATGGCCACTGACTGCTTTGCTCCATGAAGAAGATGTCATCTTTTACAGCATTCCTGAGGGAGCAGTAGTCATATTCTTTCATTGTCTCCCCAGAGATCCCCGAGAATAATACAGGACACAAAAATACATTACCAACACATAGAAATAGATCAGTGACATATACTACCTGCTAATCATCTATATATATATATTATCTTGCTTACTAAAGTTTCTAGACATTTGGCCACTTAAACTTTAGGGCATCTTCCACATAGGAAAGCAATGTACTGTAAAAACGTCTTATGAGTGGACGCTCATCATCATCATGTGACGTATTCTTTCCAGAACGTTGTCTCCATTACAGCTGCTCTGAACGCATCACGATTCTGGGCAAGTCGACCTGCATCAGCCAAAGACAAGTTCAGACTCTCTGTGATGTCCTGGGTCCACCGTCGTCTAGGTCGACCCCTTCCCCTTTTTCCAGGGACCATGCCTTCCATCACTGTTTTTTTTTCCAGACTATTATGTCTTTTTATATGACCGAAAAATTTCAGCTTCCTTATTGCGATGGTATTTAGGAGCCAATGTTCCTGTACATTTAGTGAGTGCAGTACTTCTCTGTTGGTCTTTTTTTCTGTCCAGGGTATTCTCAACATCCCTCTGTAGCATTTCATTTCGAATGATGTAATCTTTTTTGCAACTGTTTTATTGAGTGTCCAAGTCTCGCAGCCGTATGTTGCTACTGGGAATATACATGCTCTGATCAGTTGTAACTTTGTTTCTTTGCTTGTGCCTTGCCATAGGTTTTTCATCTGTATTAGCTTATGTGAAGCAATTGCAAGTCTTCTTTTAATTTCTACTGCACAGTCGCCAGAGCTGTTAATGATTGATCCTAAGTATTCGAATTCATTGACACTTTCCAGTTCTTCGTTATCAATTTCAATTTCTGGTTTGGTCTTTACTTTGTCTGTTGTCAATACTTTGGTCTTCTTGGTGTTTAGGTATAGATTCTGGGCCTCAATGAGTGGACGCTATTTTTTACATATTCCCATTGTTGACCAAAATTTTGGCAACAGCAGATTTCGTCAGTTATTTCCTAAATCCTAACATAAAAGGTCTGTTCATAAGAGGTTTTACAGTGTTTAAATGTGATAGGAGCTAAATTGAATGTGCTGATGAGCTCAGGGCTGCTCTTTCTTACCCTCAGATCTCTTCGAGTGTACAATTTTAACTCAAAGAGCTGTGTACATAACATTAGCAAGATGACACTTCCTACCATGACCACGCCAACTACTGCCTCGGATTCACCAAATCCTTCAGAAACAAAGCCAAAGCCATTCAGGATTTTCCATGATGATAGTCTCCGCTCCTTTTTCCGGCGTCTGGAATTCTCCCCTGATGGTCAGTTGTTAATGGCTCCTGCAGGTTGTGTGGAATTAGGAGATAGCAAAGTCATCAGTGCTTCCTTCATTTTTGCAAGAGGAGCCTTCTCTAAGTAAGATTTTTAATTCTGGATGTAATCATTTTATTAATTTATTGAAAGAAATTGAAGTGTGTCCAGTTGGCTAAGCGGTTAGAGCACAGCTACCAAGATTCCGGGGTTGAATCCTGGTAGCATCACGATATAATCTATCCAGCTGTAAATGAGTACCTAACTGCTTTTGAGTTAGGAAAAGCAAAGGCAGCAAGGAAGAAAACTGGTTACCCACTTCATAAAGCTGGAGCTAGTACAGCGAAGTCTCTAACATTTCACTCCCCTACAGCAGTATCTACTTTTACTTGTTACGCAAATAAAATTAAATCCCTGACTTGCGAAAATTTATTGAGGTGTTGCGAGTCTCAAATGTTTTGTTTTTAATTTAGTTTTATTCACTCTTTGTTGAGTGGTTAGAAATACTTAGAAGGAGAATTTTCGATGTGGAAAGTTTAATTTAGTAATTTGGTCTGAAAGTTAATGCTGTTATTTGCATTCCTATTTGCATCGGTTGCTGTCTGTGGAATGTAAACTAGTGACATTTTCTCATAATGTGCCCAAAGAAAATGGATTGCTTCATTCTAATACAAGTAGTAAGCTTTGTTTACACATAGGCTTCTTTTAGGACATCCTCGCTGCTCATTTTAACTCTCTTTGGTTGTTGTTTAACTAGAGTTGCTGAGCTTCTCGCTGTTTTGCAGCCAATACCACGTTGAAGACTCCTTGGTATTATCTACACTGTAGATCTAGGCTTTTCCTGTGGTTTTTCTGCTATTCCGAAATGTGCTGAGTTAAAATCATGAGCTCCTGTTTCACCAGCTTGGCTTGCATTGAAAAGATCGTCACATCTGATCCCAAGCTAGGAGTAAGAAGCGCGTGTCATACAGTGCATTTCCCGCTATCCAAAGGGACTCTCCAGCTATGCAGAGCTAAAATACTGTGCTCTGGTTCTGGGCTCTCTCAAGGAATTGTCACTTCCTGCACAGAGCCACTTCTCAGCTCCCCTGCCTATCACTGGGTCCATAGTGAGGTTCCACATATGTGTATTGTAGCATTGTGCATAGCTGGTGGTCATATAAGGATGATTCCAGATATGCCTTCATGCATTACTGTCTATGGTATACTTACCATTCTTCTGTAAAACCACAT
The DNA here is from genome assembly GCA_024509875.1 of Oreohelix idahoensis. Lineage (NCBI taxonomy): Eukaryota > Metazoa > Mollusca > Gastropoda > Stylommatophora > Oreohelicidae > Oreohelix > Oreohelix idahoensis. The sequence goes on from JAMPIV010013315.1 coordinate 408,109, forward strand.
CTCTGTGGCCTCCATTGATTTTCTTTCTTGTTTACTGATTGTCCTTGATTCACTGCTGTATTCAGAATTGGATGTATGTAACACTGAAGAAATCTCTTCCATCTTACAGACAGTATGTTTATACCTTTAAGAAGGATTTCTGTGTGATCAATTTCTGTTATTAATTTCAGTATTTTATTTATTGTATGTTTTTTTAATTTATTAGGCCAGCTGTCTATCTACCAAGTCCTGAAAAGATCACAACAGTTGTGAAAGCAAATCCGCAGTTGTTTGAGCTAAGGCCTGCAGACAACTGTAATAGTCAAGCTAGGACCACAGATGGAGGTGAGAATAACTGGGTAAAAGTGTTAGGCTACTGTGCGCATGCTTATGAGATAATGTGAAAGTGATATGAATATTTTTTTATGGTTTGAAAATACAGAGAGACCAATCAAAGATTATGAGAATAAATGTGACTAATAATAGCCAGATTGCCCTGAGAGATACATCCCTACAGATTGAAGACTCTAGCATTTATCTCGGCAGCTGTATAGAAAGTTAGGTGAACAGATAATGATATCAAAATAAGAATACAAAAGACAGAGAAGCTTGTATAAATAGCATTGGGTAGTATATTGAAATCATATGAAATAAAAAAATCTAACACACAACACAATAGGAAACACTACAGAGCGATACAACAGGAGGTAGTCTCATCATCAGAAGTGGTCCCCCTGTCGAACAGGTGTTGCGGCCCTTTACACTCTGGGGAGCACTTGGGTCGAGACTCCCAAATGTCAGCCTCCTGTTGTCATGTGCAGAGAATTTAAACCAATCCACCTTGACTGCAGCCTTAACTCTTAGTATACGAGCGGCCTCTTAGAGAGGCCGATGATCGATCCCCGTCAATAGCGAAAATTTATAGGTGAATGCATGTTTAAAACCACTGAACAATTTAGTTATGTGCATGATATAGGGGTTTCATTTCTTCACATTTTGATATATAACACTTATGTTATCTTTATAAATAAATTGTTTATTGCAAAATCTGTAAAGGTAGTCATGAAATTAGCTCGTATACTAAGAGTTAAACTTCACTCCTGTCTTTCTGACAGCTGGAGGAAATTGGGAAAGTAACCCTTACGTTGAAAATAAATTACCTTGCCTTTCCAGCTTTGTATTCTTCCACAACTGACTTGAAAGGAAGCACAAGCTTTGCCATCTTGCAGTACAGTGCTATGTCTGACAGACCTGGAGGTGCCCCAGCCATTTCCTTATGAACTTGTTGACCTTGCTCTCTATAGCTTCCACTGTACTTGTGCTTATTTCATATATAAGCAGTGGCCATAGCAATTTAGGGATCAGCATGAACTGGAGGCACCACAGTTTGAACTTTCCTATGAGTCTGCTTTGGTCTATGATCTGCAGATCTCTGTCTGCACCTTCTATTGTTATAACAACTCGACAATAAGAATCGTCAAATCAAATATCAAGTCAGTCCTATTGTACTTCTCTGAAACATAAACTTTCATAAATGGGTGCTTGCACAGATTAAAATAATTGAAATGGTGTGACAAGATCACTGATGTGGAACTGATGACAAGATCACTGATGTGGAACTGATGACAAGATCACTGATGTGGAACCAATGACAAGATCACTGATGTGGAACTGACGGAAAGAATCATGTAAATACTAGTGGAGCAGTTAGCTGGGAGGAGACGCTGGTGTTAGATAGGACATACATTGAGAAACCAGCTGGTATAGTATTACAAAGCAGTCCCTGTTCTAGCCCCCCCCCCCCCTTTCCCCGGTAAGAGAAATAGAGGAATATACTATGCACGTATCCATTTTTGAAATTCTCTAGCATTCTGGTTATCATTTTTGTTCTTCTCCATGTTTCAGAGCCATACACTAAGACAGCCTTGACATTTGAGTTGAGGATTCTTATTTTTGTGTTGATGTTAGTTTGTATTTTAATAAAATTCATTTTCTTTGTCTTTTAATTGTTTTTAATAATACCCTTCTATTCTTCCTCTACCTTTTAAGCTTGACTTTTTTACATTTCTACTGAATCCACTAAGCGTGACATTCTTATTTTCTGCTGAATTCCTCTGTTATTTAGGGTGACCATATTATTTTTTTAAAAAGGAGACAATTTTCTGATTTTGTGACTAAAAAGGACAGCGGGGGGCACTTTTTAAGAAAAGGAGGACATATTAATTTCACTAATTTAATACATTTATGTAAAGAATCATGATAAAATATATAAAAATACTTCAACAAAATAAAATGTTTAATTAAAAAATCTTCATAAAATGCATGTTTTAATAATTTTTCCGTCAAGCATTATTTTTTCAATATCACTAAATTTTCAGTTTTTAACATTGTACTTTCCACTTGACATTATTTTTCTCAGTAAGTCTGAATTTCCAACTAAATACTTATGGGACTCTGTACATGAAACATTCTTATAATTGTACTGAACTTGTAATATTCCTTTAATACATTCAACAGTGAATCAGTTTCTGTCCTTTGTCCACTGACCTTGCATTAAAGAATAAAAAGCCTCTCCCTATTAGCATTATGTCCTAGAACAGCAAACAAATATTGGGCAATTAGCAGTAGTTCAGAATGCAACTCTACCTTTCTTGATTGTTCAAAGAATTTAGTCCACTTTTCATGTGCGAGTAATTCAATGAAAGTATTATCATTCAGATCTGATTTTACAAAATTGATCAAAACATTTTGTCATCAATTTTTCATGTCCTTGCTCTTTAAATATTTGATGGATGCCATAACATTATTCCATGTTGGAACTTGTAATAATGTCATCCAGCCAAAAGAATTAAATTCCTCTAAAGGTTTTACCTATACCTCAAGGTATTTGATTTAAGTGTGACAGAGACTTTTGTTTACCTCTAAAAACGTATCATATGATAGTTCTACTTTTTTGCTTTTCTTTTACCAAATTTCGATTTTTTTTCTTTTCTGAATTTTATTTTCGCATAAAAAAAAAATTCTGTATATTTCAGGGCCAGAGACTGACAACACAAAAGTTTGGGAAAAGCATAAATCCTTGTTCTGGTGAGAATTGTGTATTTGATAAATTCTGCATCAATAGCTGCAAAGTAAGCCAAGTTAATTTTGTATATCCTGTGATGTTAAAAAGCATCTGACGTATGTGTGTATATTTGCTTGCATTAATGTCTGCTGGTTCATTTGCTAAGTAATCCTTTCCTGCAGATTGACGTGTAATGCAATAGTTATGAACTTACTTACTTACTTAGTCATTCCCCTTCTACCGTGAGGTGTAGAGGTTTGGAAGAGAGAGCGCCAGACTACTCCATCAGCCGTCCTCCTCCTGGCCCGGCTCCACTCTAGCCCTCGGTCCCTCAAAGACTGTCTAATGCCGTCCTCCCAGCGGACCCCGGGTCGTCCCGGAGGTCTGGATCCCTGGCCCTCCGTTTCCCATGCCTGCCGTGGCAGCCGATCTTCTCCCACTCTGCAGACATGGCCAAACCATCCCAGTTGGGACTGTTCTATTTGGGTCTGCAGCGGGTGGGATTTTAGGCCCTGACGTATCGTCTGGCCGCGGACCATGTCTCCTCCCGTCACCTCAACCACCTTCCTCAGATACCTCATTTATAGTTATGAACACCATATTGTATTTAACTGTGCTGTAGTTATTTGAATTTTTGTTTTCCTGTTCCATTAAATTTGTTTATTTTCCTGTTGCAGTAAATTTGTTTAGTTTTCTTGTTCCAGTAAATTTGTTTTGTTTTTCAATTCCAGTTTAATTTTATTTTCTGATTTTCTTAGGATTTTTCATTTGTCTTTTTTATTTTAGTGTATAATTTTGTTAAATTTTTAACTTTTGTTCCCGTTTGCTTTAATTTATTACACTTTGCATTACATTATTGTAAAATTTGTTATTGTTGTCCACTTTACATTACTGTGTTATTTTCGTAAATGTTATTTTGCTGATCCCAGTTTGCCTTACAATGTGATATGGCTAAAATTTACTTTCTTCCAGCTTACCATATCGTGTAGTATTTGCTGTGGCCACCGAGGATTCTGTGTTAATTTATGACACCCAACAGACAATGCCTATTGGTCTATTGAAGAACATCCACTACCAACAGATCAGTGACTTGTCTTGGTGAGTTGAGTAACACAAAAAATCTTGAAATTCTGTGGTTCAGTAGCTTAGATCACTGCTCCGCAACGGTGTGCTGCGGCATACTGATGTGCCCTCACCTACTTAAATATTATAGTGTGCCGTGAAATTTTTGAAGGGCAGTTAAGTATGCTGTGAAGTAAAAAGTGTTGCAGAGCACTGGCTTAGATGATCTCTCCATTTTTTGGTTTGTCTTATATATGTGGTGCAATATTTACATGATGTTGTAGTATCAGACCTTCTTATATTTACTTCATGATTTGTAATACCACAGTTTCCATCTGGGTGCTTACCTGTCCTTCCCTATTCTTAAAAAAAAAAAAGTGATTGTAAATTCCTAAATTTCTTTTAAAAAAAGAAAGGAAGAAAAAAAGTGTGTAAAGCAATTTATTTTACAAGAAAGGAAATTTCTTACTATTTTGATGATGTCAGTTTTAAAAAATACTCATATAATATGGAGCATGAGGTCACCTCTGCAGCCTACCCACATGTAGGAAACCTATGCCAAAGCACAGTGATGCTTTCTGTAGTAGTTAGTTTTACATTATGAGGTTGCACTCCCTATGCTGAGTCTCACATTAATCCACCGCCTGATGGACGATGTCAAAATTTTTTTCTTATGGTCTGTGATTTCTGAACGTTCTTTTGTAGTGTAGCTAGGGCGGCAAACTAGGCAACTTTTGGGAGCAACTGTGAAGGAGGAAATTTTTGAAAGAAACCATCCACATATTTTTACCACAAAAAAAAAGTTTATATGTATGATTATAAAAATTCTCTTAAAAATAAGTGTCACTGGTATCTCACCTTCCAAGTAATGTTTTTTAGCATTTGTTTAGTGAAAATGTAATATATTTTTAGTGTTGCTCAGGAAAAGTTAAATGCAATTTCGGGTAATGCACGAGTGCGCTGTGGTGCCACCACTGGGAGCTAATAGTTTCTCAATGCTCTTTAATGTAGAGTTTTCAGTTAACACTAATGTTTTTCAGGACCAGTGATGGCAAAGCCTTGATAATCTCATCAGCTGATGGATTCTGCACCATTGCAACATTTGAAGACAATGAACTGGGCGTGCCATATAAGGAGCCTTGTACAGATGGAAACAGGCCAGACCAGGTGCCTTCACCTTCAGTTAAGGTAAGATGTGGATACGAATTAGAGCAAGTTTTTCTTACTTTACAAAAATGATAATACGAGGGTCGTTCAAGTCAAACCGGGACTTTTGTTTGTACAAACTAAAAGAACAAATTTGTAGGAGTGAAATTGCCATTTATTTTTCGATATAATCCCCTGCAACATTTATACACTTATCCCAGCGTTTAATTAATGCGTGAAAAGCTTTAGCGCAGAAAGATATGTCAGTACTCCTGAACCATCGTAGGACTTCGTCATCAGTGCTAAAATGCTGACCTCCCAGGAACTCTTTCAGGGGTCCAAACAGGTGGAAGTCGCTCAGAGCGAGGTCTGGGCTGTAAGGGAGATGTGGCAATACCTCCCACCCGAGTTGCTGTAATTTGTACGTGGTGCGGTGAGCGGTATGTGGTCGTGCGTTATCCTGTAGAAACAGGACGCCTTTTCTTATCAAACCAGGTCGTTTTTTCCCAGATGGTTATGCACATCACTTAGAATGTGACAGTACTCTTCACTGTTGATAGTGGCACCATGGGGTAGAAAATCCACGTGTATAATGCCACATTTGTCCCAGAAAACACTCGCCATCACTTTCCCAGCAGACGCAATTTTCCGAAATTTTTTGGGTGGTGGTGAGTCCATATGCTTCCACTGCATGGATGCTCGTTTTGATTCCGGAGTGAAATGATGCACCCAGGTTTCATCACACGTAATGAAGCGCTTCAGAAAATTCTGGCCTTCCCTGCCAAAACGATCCTTCATCTCAGTGCAGACTTGAACTCTTCTCTGCCGGTCAAAAGCGGAAAGCTGTCTTGGCACCCAACGTGCACTAACTCTGTTGTCCGCCATTTTCATTATCTATCAGGGACCGACCCGTGACGCATACACCACTTAATGGTAATAACGGTAATGGTAATACGAGTAGGTCATACTTGTTACTTACTACTGTCAGTAGTACCACCATGCTAGCATTCCTTCCTGTACTTCCAGAACAAAAAGTCCCGGTTTGACTTGAACGACCCTCGTACATAGAAGCATGAACTCATCTCACAAGTGAAATAGATAATGAATACGATGTGAAGGGCCCCATATAGTTCCAGGGAGGAGGTGTCACGGGTTGCCTCCCCTTAGCTCTGCAGTAGTGATCCAACATTGGACAAAACTCAAGATTAACGGTGTCTACCTTTGCACAAGATTACTCTTGGCAGAGTTGTAGATAGAAGGATACTGATGCTTCTACCTCCATGGAGTATTCAACAAGATATTCAGAAATGCGAGAACAATGCTGCATTGGCTGAGCACGTTAACTCTAGTATCTGCCATCAACTTTTGTGAAGGATTATGTAATATAATTTTAGCTCATACAAGCCCTCAGCTGAGTTAATTCAGTGAATTTCCTCTTATTATTATTTAGCTCTACTTACGTGTATTTAAGAAATTGTCTGAGATATACAGATGTAGTGCATTCAAAATGATTAAATCAACTTTAGATTTGTCCTTATACAAGTAACAAATTTAATAATCAATTATGTTTTAACAGTTTTAAAAACTGAATAATTATTTAACAAACATGCTCATCATCAATGATGTTATGGAGGTTTGGGTAAGAGTTCACTTGGCAGCTTTTATTTGACTACTTAGCTGCCAATGAGGTTTCTGCTCCCACTGATGTTTTGTAGATGGAGGACTGGATCACTCACGTCCCTGGTCAATATTGTAGGGCGCAGCATGTTCCCAGAAGCGTCAAGGAGTGTCTATGAAGCTGGTCCCGCATCTCTACGACCCGTCTGATGATGGTGTCTAGTGTCGACTTCAGGCCACTTATACCCTCACTTGTTCCAGAGATAGTACCTTCAACTGGTACCACCAAGCCAGTCTTTAGGCTCACAGACTACTGGCTCAGAGAAATAGTATAAGGCAGCTTGACGATGTACTATTCTTAACTCTGGCAAGGTCTGGTTGTCTTTTTGGCGCGAGGTGAATTTTCACAGTGCTTTCAACCTACTAATGTCTCAGATTATTTTGCCCCTTTCATTCCTGGCACGTGTTGTTTACTGTTAGACCAGGCCCCAATCAGAAATGTGGTTATTCCTACATCTCGAATGCCGGCCAATAGTTTCAAAACCTGTGTGTTATGGTGGGGTAATTCAAAATATTTCCACTAGGAAATTTCTGTGCATTAATCCAAAGGTCATGTCTTCCAAATGTGGAAGTGAGATTTCCGTACTATTCTCGTCAATAATTACATACAACTTCTTACATCTGCCCGGAACTATTACAACATTTCCGCTCAAGTGTGTCCAACCGATAATTATCGCTCGGTACGCCTTAGGTAAACCCAATGCTCGGTCGCTGGCCGGCCCATCTGGGTTTTTACCTGTCTCTAATCTTAGCAAAGCCGAGAAGCTTAAAGCAAACACGGCGAGGGAGTGTAAAATTGATAAGAAAATAGCTAATATCTGCTTGATAGCAGAGAAAGAAATGGGCGCCCACGGAAATTGCAAGTAATTTAGTACTAACAAAAAATGTAACTAAATACTGCCAGAGAGGAGAAGAGATCAACCCAATATTTATGTGACAGGAGGGAAAGTCTCTGAGGGAGAAAAAAGCATAACACTACTGCTCCCTTGGGTATGTTGTAATTAGCAACTAATATTAGTTTGGGGGTGTGACTGCAACATCATCATGTAAAGCAAATTTCTTCAGAAACCACCAATGCAAAAGCATATGAATGCTGCAAGGGAGTAATCTGTAGTCACGGCTGCATGCTCCAGGCGGAGCAAATAGGGAAATGATACTGACAATTATATGAAGAGATAGCAATTGTCTTGTGTGAAGAAATGGTGAAACTTTTTGATTAGCAGACGAAGACTCAAGTGTTTGGATTGTTTCAGCTTTCTGTGATTCATGAGTAAACATTCTAGGGAGCCGCGCTAGCGTAGTGGTTACCACACAGCGCTGGCGACCGGGTGACCCAGGATCAAACCCGGGTGAGGACATTTGAAGATTTTTCGTCGACCAGGATTTGGACTGGATTAACTCGAGCCCTGGCGAGAACATTTGAAGCAGTGTCGTCGACCAGGGACTGGCAGCTTCTGAGCCGACCTAGCTCTAATGGGTACCTCCGAAATCAGCGAGTATCTGCCTGAATGGCGAGGGACACCTGTCTCTGTGCAAGAAAAAAGGGATACTCATGTAAAATCAGTCTCAGGTTAGACATTAACCTGAGATTTCGCATTGAGTAATAGTGGGCATACGAAAAGAAGAAAAAAATGAGTAAACTAATAAGCTTGTCTGTTTTTTTTTTTTTTTTTTTTTAAAATAAAATAAATGAAAAAGTATGTTTTAACAGGCATGAGGCTGTATATAAGTGGTTGTTTGCATAGAATCTTCTTTCTTTTTCTTTGATCCTTTGCCTCATAGCTGTTTTTGTGATGGCATCAGGGTCTCTTCTGAGGACGTGGCCAACCCAACTGCAGCATCTGCCAGCTATGATGGTGTGCATGTCCTTTTGATTGCTCTGAATAAGCAGTTTTTGGTTGGTGTTTGGCAAAAAGATTCAGAGAATTTTCCTTAGGCAGATTTTATGGAAAGAGGACAATTTTGACATTTCCTTCTCAGTTACTCTCCAGCATTCCACACCATAGAGAAGCACAGAAAGTACACAGCTCTCATATAATCTTAGTTTGGTGTTTGTGCTGCACTGAGAGGACTTCCATTTATTGTTTAGACTAGCAAAGGCTGTTCTCTCTTTACTCATTCTGTTGTTGATGTCTTTGCTTGTTCCACCGTCTGGTGTTACTATACATTCTAGGTATGTAAATGTGTCTGTCTGTTCTAGCTTCTGGTTCCTTATTATTATGGGCTCAGGATTGCCCACATTGAGTGTCATGACCTCTGTCTTCTTCAGATTGATGTTCAGACCCACCTGCTGGCTATAGTTATTCAGTCTGTCTATTTTTTTCATGGATGTGTTGATGTGAATATGCGAGTAGTGCGGTGTCATATGCATATTCCAGATCTTCCAGTGTAGAAAACATTGTCCACCTTATTCCTCTTGGACTTCCCTCTGTTGTCTGGCGCATCACCCAGTCTATGACTGTCAAAAATAAAGTGGTTGATAAGGGGCATCCCTATGGTACTCCTGTCTTCACCTCGAAAGTTATGTTGCTCTGTCCAACACTGCATGTAAAGTTAGCATAGAGGCTTTTTATTATGGATACAAGGCTGGTGGGAATTCTTCTTCCTTCTTCCTCGTTCGCCCTGAAAAGGACGGTGGTTGCGTTGTGTCTGTTTACGCCTAAGCTGTGATATCTGCACCTTTCGGTCGACACATCCGACTTCAGAACGGCATTTTTTAGGGACTGGGTTTGCCTTCCCATTGCGATCCGCACTCGCTCAGCCAGACTGCACTGCTGCAGACTGTTTCCAGGACCACCACGTGGAGGTGGAGTGCGGTCTTGACCAGCTCTGGTTCGCTGGTCCTGATGCAAGCAGTACAGCTATGGGTCGCTGACTGCATTCACTTTTGCTGCATCTTGGGGTCCCGGTGGGGATTCCATAAGTTCTCAGTATTTTCCATAGGCTGTCCCTGTGTATGCTGTCAAAAGCCTTTAAAAAATCAACAAAGTTAATGGACAGCTGCCTCTGCCATTCTGAGCACTGCTGTATAAAGAAAAAAATAAATGAAATAGTATTTTCTAACAGGCACGAGGCTGTTCATAAACAGGTGTTTGCGTAGAATAGAAGGATTAAAATGATGTGACAGGATTGCTAATGTGGAGCTGATGACAGGGGCCAGACCGGTCCTGTTGGAGCAAGAGATGAGAAAAAGACGATGGCGATGAACAGGACACACATTGAGGAAATCTGTGAATGGCATTGCAGGGCAGTTCTTGTTCTGGGGCCCCCAGGGTGGTGGGAGAGACAGAGGTGGACCGGGGGGCACAGGGAGAGGAGAGAGGTGAAGGTGATGAGAACTTGGAGGGGGCTTGGGCTGGTGGCACGTGGACTTGGCATGTGGACTTGGCATGTGTTTATTGATCCTTGGGGAGCTAAAGGGTATTGATGAGGCCGATTCAAACTGCAAAATTGAAAAACATGCTGTGACGTAACTAATTTTTGTTCCCGTTTTCACCCTGTTGGTGTATGTAGAAATTAAACTATAGTTTTCTTCATGTTTTACTTCTTCTTCTTCTTCCATCCTTAGCCACCGACCGTCAAAGCAGTCAGTGGCCATTAAGCCTAGTGGCGTCTTAGGGCAACAGCAGATAGGTTTTCTTTGCCATTGTTTCCCATCACGCCTATTGGCGTCTTTAGGGCAACGGCAAATCAATCCATTTGCTGTTGTTTCCGTAATCGAAGTGACTGGCAAACGGGTGATCAGCCCGTTGGTTTCATGTTTTACAGATTTATATAAATGATGTTTCATTTTGAAGATAAATGAATGTACTATTGCAACAAACTGAAAAACGGTATATTTGTGTATTATAGTAGATATTATGAATATAAAATGATTTACAGACAACAACAAAATTTCAAAATTGTTTTAAATTATCAACTTGCCATCAAATTGTGTATTCCTCAGGCAGTTAATGCCTTCCTCTTGGTTATTATCAGGTAGTATAGTCAGTGACAAGAAAAATAAGTCCAAGAACTCACAAACTGACTAATATTTACACTATTAATAACTTATGTAATCACATCTACACCATTTCCAAAAAATCTTCAGAAATTTTGAATAAATATACCTGATTTGTGGAACAAAATGAAAACTGCTTGTTTCACTCTCTGTCACTTGCTACCATTGTTCTCTTTCTTTAGTTACATTATTTGCTGCTGCATTTATAACTCTTAACTGAGATCTTTGCTCACTTACAGCTGACTGATGGCCGCAGAACTTGCAATATCTTCACTATCATCACTACTGTTGTTATCACTACTATCAAAATCACAGTTTGAATCACTGTCCACGTTGTTTTTACTGTCCTCGCCATTGCTGGATATATCAATCAATTGTTGAATCATATTTCTAACTTATTCAGCAGTTAGTTGAGTGTACATGTGTGTTTTTGGCCCTACCACTAGTTGCTATTTTACACGATTTGGTAACAAACATGAAACATAGTTTGGTTTGGTTTGGTTTGAAGGACCATCGTCATTGCACATGGACAACTCCATCAGTGCTCTGATCTCCTCCCTTAGATCACACAAGGAGGATCTCAGCACAGTGCATGAACTCTGTAGCACCGGCGAGGATCCTAATGTGTGTATGCAGGAATCACACATTCTATAAATATTATTGTGGTGGGTAGGTTTTCCTAATTTAGTAAATTTTGCCATAGAAAAATATGAAATGTAATATTAATTTTCCAGAATTCGTCAGCAAACCATGTTTTGAAAACAACTCTTCTTGTGGTAAATTAAAATCTTGAACCAGATCAGAAAGTGTTTTGGTAGATTTTAAATTCGTTTTATTATTAAACAAAGATTGACGGTGGTACAGGCTTTTGGCCACAGTTGTGTGATTCATAAGCTGCTGGGACGAGCTCATGGTAGTTAATATGTTAAGCTGTGTAGGACTGAGTCACATATTTTTTTAAAGTTTTTCAGTTGTAGTCTGAATATAGATTATGTTCATCTATACTAGCATTATGGACATTGCTTGTGAATATACACCCTGAAGGATGAATGTGTGAACATGATGAGTCCTTGGAGTAGATTTCTTTAGTTAGCTATTAACAGAAAATTCCATTAAATTTAATGTGTGAAGACAGCTGGAAGCAGAATGAAACAACAAAATGTGACCTTTGTTCTGTTGCTTTTTGGTTTATTTATATTTTATTTTTAACCTGTCATGGTCAGATTGCAAACACTTTTATCACACTATCAGCCTTTAATACTGCTATTTAAAAAAATTAAACTTTTATATTTTTATGCTAATTACAGGAACTTTTAAAAAGCAGTTTCTTCTTTGGCTTTCAGCCCCTTTTCAATTCTTTGATGGTCAACCACAATTCTTCAGTGCTATTCCCATAATGTTTCCTCTAAGTTATGTGTTCATCTGACATTGCAGCACAAAAGTTTGGAGTGTTATGAAACAACCAATTAATCACGATTCAGTGCTGTAGCTCTCATAACTTGGTGAGTCAAAGGGACCTCAAGACGCAGCAATAGAGACCGCAGTCAGCGACTCATAGCTTGACTGCCTGCGTCAGGACCAGCGAACCAGAGCTGGTCAAGACCGTGCTCCACCTCCACGTGGTGGTCCTGGAAACAGTATGCAGCAATGCAGGCTGGCTGAGCGAGCATGGATCGCAATGGGAAGGCAAACCCGGTCCTAAAAAATGCCGTGCAGAAGTCGGATGTGTCGACCGAAAGGTGCAGATATCACAGCTACGTTGTAAACAGACACAACGCAACCACCGTCCTTTTCAGGGCGAACGAAGAAGAAGAAGAAGAAGGTGAGTCAGTGGCTTAGAGAGATCATTGCTCAAGTCTACTGCCGATTTTAGCCTGGCAGTTTCATTTCTGTGTTTCCGATGTCCTTTTTTTTTTTTTTTAAATTGTTTTAGTGTTTTCCCCCAACTCTCAGATTAATCTACCTCATTGTATTTACTCTTAAGACCTTTGGGTGTGCGTTTTTTTGTGATTTTCTTTTTTAGTGCTGATTGAGAGGCAGCTCATAACCTTTAACAATTTTTCTCTCAGGGCCAGTTAATTGTTGAGGCAGAGAAAAAGTCACCAGAGACAGTACACACCAGGAATCCACTGCCACTTGTGCAGAACTCTGCGGAGAAGACACCAAAAAGACCAAGAAGAATTGTACCTAAAACTCCTCAAACCATCAACGCCTCCCCACCAAATGAGAAAACGTTAACTGAAAATATTACAGAGGATAGTACTACAAAATCTTTGCCTCAGAGTTCAGATGTGCTAAATGATGTGGGTGATATCTTAGTAGCATCACAAAAACCAGGGCTATCTGACCACGTTGGGTCAATGAACCTTGATGGTGACAGAAATTCTAAATCAGTCACTGCTGAAGAAACTGCTGGAAAACAAAGGTCAAATGATGCAGAGAAGGAAAAAGAAGAGAGAAATAAAGAAGGCCAAAAAAAGAAAAGAATACAGATAACGACTTTGAGTTTATTAAACAAGAAGTAATCTTCAGCTCTAAGTTTGTTTGCTTTGTAATTGAAATGAAATAATATGCCACTTTTGCGGTAACTATACATATGGTAAATACATTAAAGCAGACAGAAATTGAAAAACTAAATGAGAGGTCTTCTACCTCAGAGGATGAGAAAGTATTGACACTAGACAGTCTGATATTACATTATAAGGGACAATAAAGAGTAGTTTCTAGGCGGTCTAATATGGCGTGAGACTAACCAAGAAAATATACAGAACACCACAGACCATAAGTGCTGGAGTCGGGTGATCACCTATGCCAATTGGGTAGGACTATTCAGATCTAATGAAACTGCTGATGACCGGTTGCTTTTAAGATATTGTCATCACAGTTGTTAAGATCTGAGAAAGAATAGACAGGTAAATATGTCAGCTTAATCCACAGACTAATCGGTGACTGTGAGACAATTTTGTTCAGTTAAAACCAGCACATGCTCATCTTCTGAAACAGAAAGAGGGCATAGATGTAGTAAATTACATAATAGTGTGTAGATCATATTGCTCGCACACACAAGTTTAGCACACATTATGTGTTTGAATTGAATATATAAGTGGTTCTCAGTTTGGGCCATATGGCCCCCCAGAGAGTCATGCCATATTTCTAGGGGCCACAGTAAGATGATAAAGTACCTTTTCTCCCAGTTAATATGAGGGGGACCACAAAGATAAATGAGGCTCAGAAGGGGGTCATGAGCAAAAATAGGTTGAGAACCACTGCTTATATGATCATTTTATACAACATCAAGTTTAGATGACAGGGAATGATGCATATTTAGAGAGGTCACTTCTAAGGATTAGCTTATATGCGAGTTTAGTTTATATGGGATGATATGTACTACAGGGATCATGTCTTGTTTAACTTTATTTAACAAAACCCATCTGTTGTACAGAATGCAATTAATTTTTTTAAATGTCAGTATGCTCTGAAGCTTTCCTTTAAAATATTTATACGAGGTAGCTTCAAAAAGTTCCCGGAATTTGTGCATTGTATAGAAATAAGTAACAATACAATTATTTACACTACATTTCCTTCAAAACGGCAACTACACACTTTTGCCAACGTCATACAGCTGTTGGAAACATTCCTGGAACCCATTCTTTGACACCTCTCTCAGCTGCTTTGTCGCATAGGTGATAACGTCCTCAGCATCCTTGAATCTCTGCCCTTTCAGTGCCGATTTTAGGCGAGGGAACAAGAAAAAAATCGGGCGGTACCAGGTCGAGAGAATATGGAGGATGGTCCAGGGCAGTCACATTGTGCGTTGCAAGGTACTGCTTCACCAGTAGGGATCGATGTGCTGGCGCATTGTCATGCAGCAGAACCCAACTGTTTGTTCTCCATTTTTCTGGGCGTTTCCTTCTGATTGCATCTCTTAGACGACGGAGGATATCAACATACATTTCCTTGTTAACTGCTCGGCCTTCAGGAATGCATTCATGGTAGACTTCTCAAGGAAAACACAAAATTTGACATTTGTACGTTGTTCAATCAAGGACATTTTCAACTCTGACGATGCTATGTGCACACCACACAAACAAACTTCTGTTCGAGAGTACGTGTGAAGGTTACATCAGCCATGTTGTTTCCTCAAGGTGACTACCAACTTATAAAACTATAATCTCCATGACATAATCACTCATTCAAACATGAGTCGACTATTCCGGGAACTTTTTGAAGCTACCTTGTATTTGTAGTTAAGTAATAGCCCCTTCTGTCTTAATTGACTATAGGAATGTGCCCTGGGGTGATAGCTCTCAGCTTCTTTTTTTTCCCCGGGTGTACCTTTCGGCATGCTCTTTTCTCCTCTGCTTGTTGTTAGAGCGTTTCGCCCAGTCTGAGGTGGCACCATAGGGAGCATCACCACTTTGTGCATTCGGCAGCTTCATTCTCACAGGTTGCTGTATTTATATACAGTGCCTTCATGTCTCTCTTGCACACGTCTTTGAACCTTGCCTACACTCCTTCCGTCAGTGGTAACGTTTCAGCCGGGCTAAAGTTGAGCCACACATGAAGGGTGGGCTTGGTTGTCAGAGGCTATTTGAGGCGCATGCTGGAACCAAAATATTTATATTATTAATACATCTACTGTATACTTCTTTTAGCTGTCATCCTGTGTTAAAATCTATTATTGATGCATCGTTTCCTGTATAATTCTTTTAGTTGTGGTCTTGTGTTAAATATATCATGGACATTTGTCACCCTTTGTTAAATTCATCTCCTGTATATTCCTGTTAACTGTCATCCTGTTAAAATATAACTATTATTGATGCA
The DNA here is from genome assembly GCA_024509875.1 of Oreohelix idahoensis. Taxonomy (NCBI): domain Eukaryota; kingdom Metazoa; phylum Mollusca; class Gastropoda; order Stylommatophora; family Oreohelicidae; genus Oreohelix; species Oreohelix idahoensis. Next base: position 423,861 of record JAMPIV010013315.1, read on the forward strand.
AGTGCTCCTGTCCACTTCTTTTAGCTTTCGTTATTTGTTAAAATATAATGTATTAATGATACATTACCTCCTGTGTAGTTTTAGCTGTCAACATCAGACGTGTTGGTAGGTAGGTAGTAATAATTGGGTTATTTGTGTAGGTAGGTAGGTAGTAATAATTGGGTTATTTGTGTAGGTAGGTAGTAACAATTTGGTTATTTGTAAATCAGAACAAAAACAAGCATGGAGGTTTATTATCTTTGATTGTTGAAGAATGCCATTTCAGAAATAAATTTGTTGGGATTCTTGCAATGTTTTCTGTATTTTTCTCTCCTCCCCCATCATTAGTTGCTTTTTTTTTTTACTTTGCAGTTTGTATACAGGTGCCATAGCTAGTGCTTTTACATAATAGTCTCACTGCAGACCAATCTATTTAATTTCAAAAGTATTTAGAATTTCCTCGGACCATCCACATACCACCAATGAAAAAGCATTTGTCTAAAAAAAAAATGGTCAAGAGAGTGATAGAGACTTCACTTACACTAGGTCCCCGCTTTCTAAGGTTTGCCTTCTGTAACTCAACAGCGCTGAGCATGTTACGAGAAGAAGAAAGCTGGGATACATCGTAACAACAGGAAAGATTGAAGGAAAAAGGAGATAGAGGAAGATAAAGAGAGCAGATACTGGAAAGTTTGACATAGAAAAAAGTCAACTGACTGGATAAACAATGCTGGAGACAGGAAGTTGTGGAGCAACATGATCACCTACGCCATCAGGCATGGTACTTGAAGAACAACTCAACAGCAGAGTCGGGCATCCATTTTTACAGCTGGGTAGACTGGAGAGCAGCATGACTTGGTTTTGAACTAGATCACTTTGCCTTATATAGCATCTTAAAATCCTCTTCCACACTGCCAAGGACAGTTTTATTGTAGAACTACAGGTATATTTACCTCTCAGATGTTCTAAAGAATAAGAAACAATTTCAGATCTCTTGCGCTTCCTCCAATAAGCAGCTCACATCCTGAAAGCCAATAACCTGAGTAGATCTGATCATGCCTAACTAATAGAAAATAAAAGAGGGACAAATATCAGACCAAGAAAGTAATAAAGATGATGAACAGATAACATTAAGAAGTGCATGTCTAAATCCATGTATCCAAAATTCTAGAGTAAAAGGTTTGTTTCGGAAACCAGATTTTTTCAGATGTTGCCCAAATCGCATCTGAAAAGTTGATAAAAACAGTCAGAAATTTACCACATAGTGATAGCCAGGGCACGAACCCGGATCACCCGATCGCCAGCGCAGTGTGGTAACCACTATGCTAATGCGGCTCCCAAACCTCTTTATGTAAAACAAATTGCTCCAGAAATCATCGCTGCAAGAGCATGTGAATGCTTGGTGCAGGCTTCCTGTAAGGAGACCAGTTACAGTGGTGGTTCCATGCTCTGTAAGGCACACAACGGAAAATGATGACGATGACATACTCAAGTATAATCATCTGGCCTCGCAAATATTTATTACATTCAAAGTGGTGATAAATAATGTCTCCTTTGCCAAGCATGGTCCCTTCTTTTGCTCTCTATCAACTGCTCAGACCACAGCATCACTCTGAAACCAGCTCGCTATTCTATCCCCCAGTAATGCATGGAGGCTTATCTGGAGTTATCCTTATATGACCACCAGCTATGCACAATGCTACAATACATGTTCGTGGAAGTGAACCTATGTCTGTGAGGCTAATTACATCCTCATTTGACTCTTGAAATCATCCACACACTTCCAGGGATTCCCCCTGTGGTGAAACTTCTTGAGAACCCAGCATTGCACACTAAGCCTGGAGAAGTCACTTGAGCCCCAGTCATAATTCTTTGGCCCTTATTTGGTTGACTGCATGCAGAAGGATCTCACTGTAGACACAGTGATAGGCAGGGGAAGCTGGGCAGTGGCTATGTGCAGGATGTGACAATTCATGGGAGAACAGAGTACAGTATTTTAGCTCTGCATAGTTGAAAAGCCCCCTTGGATGGCGGGGAATGCACAGTATGCCAGGCACTTGTTACTCCTAGCTTGGGACCAGATGTGACGATCCTTGAAATGCAAGCCAAGATGGAGAAACTGGAGCTCAAGACTTCAACTTAACACGTTTCCAAATGGCAGAAAAGCCTAGATCTACAGTGTAGATGATACCAAGGAGACTTCAACTTGGTATTGGCTGCCAAAGAGCAAGAAGCTCAGCAACCCTAGTTAAACAACAATCCCCCAGTAACCACTCACTCTCTCTTTAATGCAACACACAAATTCATTAACTGTATTCATTCTGAAAACACATATAGTGATTCGTTTATTAATTCCAAATAGCTAGCCATTCTTACTAACACGCCAGCTTACATGATAATAACATAGGTAAGATACCAAACCCGCACTGACTATAGCCGAAATAAGATTGTACAAGCTAAACTCTCTCACACAGACTCACCAACCCATTCACTTCACTCACACACGCATCATCCTGTGACAAAATTAAATGCTAACATTAAAAATGAAGCATCCTATGAAATAACCAGACAGCTTTGTCTTTAAACTCAGTTTTAAATTTATGTTTATTGCTAAGTAGCTAGCTGTCAGTTCAGTCCAACTTTTTTTTTTATTTGTTTCATTCAAAATTGCTCGACTCATCGCTGTTATTTTTTTGTTTTTAGCTGCTGAGTTATTGGTATCAAAAGACCTCTGCATTAATGAAAATATTAAAGTAGAAAAATCAGGTGAACATTTTCATGTCCAACATACCTGGCTGTTGAGAGCACACCTTACTTATTATAGCCATTCCTCTTCTAGCTTTGGCTGTGGAGGTTTACCAGAGAGAGTGCCATGTTATCCTATTATCTGTCTTCCTTTTTGTCTGGTTCCAGTCTAGTCCTCTGTCCTTCAGAGACTGTCTAATGTTGTCCTCGGTTCTTCAGAGACTGTCTAATGTTGTCCTCTGTCCTTCAGAGACTGTCTAATGTTGTCCTCTGTCCTTCAGAGACTGTAATGTTGTCCTCTGTCCTTCAGAGACTGTCTAATGTTGTCCTCTGTCCTTCAGAGACTGTCTATGTTGTCCTCTGTCCTTCAGAGACTGTCTAATTTTGTCCTCTGTCCTTCAGAGACTGTAATGTAGTCCTCTGTCCTTCAGAGACTGTCTAATGTTGTCCTCGGTCCTTCAGAGACTGTCTAATGTTGTCCTCTGTCCTTCAGAGACTATCTAATGTTGTCCTCTCAGCTAACTCCGTGTCGTCCTAGCTCTTGGTTTCCCATGGTAGCCAATCTTCTATTCTGATTCTGAGCACATCACAAAAGATAATTTCTAGTACCTTTATTATCTGATAGCAAAGAAGCTGATTGTGTAACAAGATCTGAAAAGTTATTTTTTACATAATTTGTTTGTTACTTAGAAATAGGTACAATAATATACTGATTTAATTTCATATCATATATACTGGGACACACTTTTTCAAGTGTCAATGTTATACCATCCACTATTCTTTCGTGCTGATAATATATATACATTCTGGTATGTTATTAGATATGCATCACATTTTCAGCTTGGGGATCCTCAGGTTGCGCATGTTATCCCTGAAATGGGATGGGGGGTGTGTTGTGAGAAAGATCATTCGTCCTTTATAATCCTTCAAAATAATACTTCGACAGTGAAGATGTAGGGCAAGGTGACGCACTGTGGCCTGTCGGATTTTTAACAACTCCAGCATCTCCCGATGTAGTTTCTGGAAGAGAAAGAATGGCGTATATTTGAATTACTCTCAGATTAATTATCATAAAACATTTCAGTGCTATAAATAGACCTATGACCATGTGTCATAGCAGACATATATACTGTGCTCTTTTTAGCAGGTTTTTCTGAATGACGTCAGGAGATAACCTCAATGAAGTAGGCTGGAAGGGGAATTAACAGCGGAAATAACGGAATTCATGTTTCTTAATGATCAGTAAACAAATCCAATGAAAAGTTATGGCATGAGTATTAGCTGCTTGCAAAACTTCCTGTTCTTGAGAAGTTCAGTTGCCGAGATGCCACCAAAGGGAAAGGATCTCAATTTGACGCTGCTAAAGAATCAGCATAGAAACCATGGCAGCCTAGGCAAAATTTAGTCAAGAAGATACACTACGTCTAATTATTCAACTTTGTCCTGAAGCTGTGCATGGTCATGTATATAAACAAGGAAGATGAAAAATCAATCTGTGATAATTAGGTTCATGAAAATGTAAATGAGTATACTCTCGCTAAAACTTAAAGCGTGTATTGTCTCCACTGCTCTGCAGTAGTGGTCAATTAATGGCCATAGTTAAAGTAAGTATAACGATGAGGGTATTCAAAGGTATCAACTTTCGCTCAAGATTACTCTTGACAGAGATATAAATAGAATGACGCTTCTACTTGAGGGAGCCTCACAGGAATTTTAAGAAAGAAAGCATAACAACTGAGATCATCTAAGCTGTCATGAATTTTTTATATTCCCGCCACTTCTGTGAGGAAAAAGAAATTTGCTCATATTGTTTGAGCCCACAACTAAAATGATTCAGTAAAATAGTACTTCAATAGCTCTGGATGGTTATTTATTAAAATAATTAAGTCATACGGGCGCAATTAACTCTAATGATTAAATCATCTCCCAATTTGTATTTACAGTTAACAAATTTAATAATCAATTATAGTAAAAAAGTTAAAATAGAGTGGTGTATGAAAAATTAAGCCCTGATGCTTTCATCACTGGTAATGACTTTAAAGTGGCTATCGTTAAAAAAAAAGTAAGTTCTTTTGCTGGGTCTGACTTGACTTAACTAAACATCGTCAATGATTTGTTGTTGGTGTTGGATTCCATCACTGTTGGTCCCCAAGGGTGTTGTTGGCTGTTCCATCAATCGTCAAATTCTGTGGCAGTAGCACGTCCCTTACATTCTTCTTCTTACACTCTCAGACATTAATTTGATTATGTTTAAAGAAAGCAGTGGTCAGCTTGAAGCTATCTCTATCGTCATAAAGCTTTTCCAGGAATGGTGCTGTTGATGGCCACATGTGCTTTCTCTGTTCCTCATACATTGGGCATCTTTGAAGCAGATATTTAGCAGTCATTTTATCGGTGCCATAGTCACACTCATCAGTAGTTCCTTTCTTTAGCTTGTTGAATAGGTGGTATCCCAATCTGTTATGGCCTGTGCGGAGTCTGAAGATTATCACTTGTTATCTTCTGTTGATCTGGTAATGTGCATCATTTTGTGTGTGTGTGTGTGTGGTCTGGACATTATGCTTCCTATCTGTTCTTGTATCTGCTTCTGATAAAACTCTTTGCCTCTTCAAAAGTTATACTTGTATCAGGCTGAGGTAGCTTTCCACCTTCCATTGCTAGTCTGTCAGCTTTTTCATTGCTGGAGATGTTACAATGAGATGGGATGAATCGAATGGCTCAGTTTGTGGAGTACTACTCTTAGGTCATCCAGATCTGCATTGTTCTGGCTCTTCAGCATTGCAATTACTGACAGTGCATCTGTAAAGAAAGCAACTTGTCTCTCAGTGCTCTACTCTGTCATTAGGACTTCTGCTGCAGTTTTCAAGGTCTCTGCTTTAAAGTTGCTAGAAAATTTCACTGACAGCCTTTTTTTGTGTACCAGTGCTTAAGTTCAGCAACACTCCTCCTCTCCATCTTGTTGTATTTGTTGCTGATCCATCTGTGTTGTCATGGGTCCAGGTGTTGCTTGGGTAATGTTTCTATATGTATTTCTCTCAATACCAAGAATGTTTTTTATCATTTCTGGGAAGCTGTTGTTTCCAAGCTGGGAGCAGTATTGATGGGTTTAGCTGTTGATATCGCAGTTTACATTCCACCACTTCATCTTTCTCAGAAATTTTACCATCCCTGAGCATTAATGTTAAACCCAGTAAGCAGTGCGTTTGGACAGCGGGAAAACGAACACTGCATTATTTAAACGTGTTTGAATATACACATAAATTTATTAAAATATTAATATAATAAATATGTACACCATGAGGTCATCATCATCCACTCCCTGCTCCACATGGAGCCTGGGGCTGCTCTGCTTTTGGGTTTCTTGAGAGGAAACCCGCATGAAGCAGTCACCAGCTCTTGCAGTGGTGGTTCATGAATCCAATCATTTTAAATGCTGAGGTTTCCAGCCTTGTATGAGCCTTTACATCCACAAGCAATTAACACGTTAAATGCACAAATATAAAATGTACATATTACAACTTGCCCCGTTAATCGGGAATGAATTTACATACTTTTTTGCACAAGGAAAACTAGCGAATAGTGTTGGGCCACTGGTTTTAAGAGGCCGTCTTACAGGTGGTTGGGGTATTACTTTAATTATAATCCCACTGTTAATCTTACGTAGGTTCCTAGGACTCGTTTTTGTTGTTCGTCATGTTCAGACCTATACAATACTACTAACTTGATATTTGGATTCTGATTTTTGTGTCTTTTAATCTCAATACATTTCTTTGATTTGATCAGACTGTTGTCACGATGGTGATAACCTATTACTGTTTTTTTTTTAATCAAATTTTAAACAGCACAATCTATTTAGCCTGTATTACACTATTAAAAAAAATAACTATATTATTAAAAACTATTTAAACCAGTTAAAGGTTATGACAACTATCCAATATTTCAGCTGAGATTATAATATTAACAAGTAAATATACCCGCCAAAATAATGAAGGGGAAAGAACTAAAGCAAACGTTTTAACCTTTCAGCATCTGCAGCACATTTAAAAGACTCGGAAACTCATTTTGTTGATTCTGAATGAAGTTATTTACTCATTTTTTTTTTTCCAAGGGATGTAATTTATTCTCTTCCTTGTCAAAAGGAAACAATCAAAGGGCAAAAAAATAATAACTAGTAAATATACCCGTCAAAATATGCATGGAGGCATATCTGGAGTCAACTTTTTATGACCACCAGCTATGCACAATGCTACAATATATATATGTGGAAGTGAACCTCTGTGTGTGAGGCTAATTACACCCTCACTGACTCTTGAAATCATCCACACACATTCAGGGATTCCGCCTGTGGTGAAACGTGATGTAAACCCAGCCTTGCACATTTAGCTTGCAGTAGTCACTTGACCCCAGACATAACTCTGGCTTTTACCTGGTTGCCTGCATGCAGGAGGATCTCACTATGGACCTAGTGATAGGCAGGGGGAGCTGAGAAGTTACTCTGTGCAGGACGTGAAAATTCCTTGGGAGAGGCCAGAACCAGAGCACAGTATTTTAGCTTTGTATAGTTGGAGAGCCCCTTTGGATGGCGGGGAATGAACAGAATGACACGGTCTTCTTACGCCTAGCTTGGGACCGGATGTGATGATCCTTTTAAAAACTGGAGCTCATGATTTCAACTCAGCATGTTTCGGAATGGCAGAAAAGCCACAGGCGAAGCCTAATCTACAGTGTAGATAATACCAAGGAGTCTTCAACTTGGTATTGGCTGCAAAAGAGCGAAAAGCTCAGAAGTCCTAGTTAAACAACAAACCCATCAAAATAATGACGGGGAAAAAAAAAAAACTAAAGCTAATGTCTTAACCTTTAGAAGACTGAGGAACATTTAGTGATTCTTAATGAAGTTATTTTACCAACATTTGTATAATTTTGAAAAATAAATTGTTGGCCGTTTTTTTTTTTTTTTTAATGAATGCAATTTATCCTCTTCCCTGTCAAAGGGAAATAATCAAACGGCAAAAAAATAATAATAATAAAATATATTGTAGATTTTTTACATTTTACTACTGTTTTCTATTTATTATTTAAAATATAACTTTTGTGGGGAAAAAGATACACATTATACTGAGCATTCTGCAGTTTAGTGCAAAGGCCAGAAGCGAATGACTTATATAATTTCCAGACTGCAACTTTGGTGGGGAAACATTTGTGACCCACGTTCGTGAAGGCATGTCTGAGAGAATTAAATACGAGGGGAAGTCAGTAAGTAGGTTACAAACTGATATGGGGGAGCTGAAAATGGTATTTGGTAGTTTCTAAAGGTGTCATTAGGTGACAGTATCATCCAGCTTTATGATTAGCTTAGGTAGCAGACTGCTAGGTGTCGCATGCGCAGAGCAAAAAATGGTGACCGTGCTCGTGGAGTGTACAAACGAAGAACAGCGCGCTGTTGCGTGGTTTTTTTGCAACAGAAGAATGTGTGTGGCGGGTGGAGATGATTCGAGCTGACAGGCGAATAACCATAGACAGTGTAGCAACTGCAATAGGATGTTCTCATGGCTTAGCCTACACCATAATGCATGACCATTTGAATTTCTGGAAAGTGTGCTCACGGTGGGTGCCCAGACAACTGACTGAGGAACACAAAATGAACCGAATGGGACTGTCCTTGGAACATCTCTCTCAGTACGCAGATGAAGGAGAAGACATGCTGAACAGGATTGTTACTGGGGATGAATCATGGGTGCATCACTACCAACCTGAATCAAAGCATAATTCAATGCAATGGAAACATCCTTGTTCACCTTCAGCCAAGAAATTCAAGGTTTCGCCATCAGCAGGGAAGGTTATGCTTACAGTGTTTTGGGATTCTCACGGAGTGCTGTTAGCTCATTTCCAAAAGGTGAGAATGTGAATGCTGCATCGTACTGTGAAGTTCTGTTGATGCTTCGGGATGTAATTCGAAGAAAACGCCCAGGCCTACTGACTAGAGTAGTACTGCTCTACGACAATGCCAGACCACATAAGGCTTGATTAACCCAGGAGAAAATTGAACAACTAGGGTGGCAAATTCTTCAACATCCGCCTTACAGTCCCAACTTAGCCCCGAGTGATTTTCACCTGTTTAGTCCACTAAAAGCTCATCTTGGCGGTAAACATTTCGCGGGTGATGCAGAGGTTGAACATGAGGTGCGAATGTGGCCGAGACAGCAGAGCACGCACTTCTATGCTGCAGGTTTCGAAGCACTAATATAGCGATGGGATAAGTGTATCAATGTTGGTGGAGATTATGTTGAGAAATAAAAGGGAAATGTAAGTGCAATACCCAATGGGCTGATCACCCGTTTGCCAGTCACTTTGATTACGGAAACAACGACAAACGGATTGATTTGTCGTTGCCCTAAAGACGCCATTAGGCGTGATGGGAACAACGGCAAAGAAAATCTATTCGCTGTTGCCCTTAAGACGCCACTAGGCGTAATGACCACTGACTGCTTTGCCGGTTGTTGGCTAAGGACGGAAGAAGAAGTAAGTGCAATAATACATGGTGTTCAAGTTCGTATCTCATTTTTTTTTTTCATAACCATTTGTAACTTACTGACTTCCCCTCGTATATATAGGGGATATAAGTCGCCCACGAGGGAGTTGTTGTTATCTATTCAGGCTAAAAGTTAACTACTGCAATAAAAGTTAACTATTACAGATAAAAGTAGAAACATAGTTTATGTAAGAAGCCAGAATGACATTTTTGTATGATGTCACATTTTCAAACCCCCCCCCCCCTACGTCATATTTGGATGGCTATGTTACGGTCTCCCGCTGTATCTTTTCTTGCTAGATGTTATTAAAAGATTCAGCACCGTTGGACGTGAGTTTATTGGGTTGCTTGTCAATATTTCAGATATTATAATTCATCTATTCTAATTCCAGTTTTCTAGTTCGAGTGCAGTTTTAAGCCATTGTGGTGTGATTAAATTATTGTTATATTCAGTGTCGTTATCGTATATTAATTCTTCTGCAGTGTTGGTTAGATTATAGTTAGTCTTAGAAAAGATACCTGTGATCATCTGGACTGACCTTGCAAGGATTAATGACAGTCACAGCATAGAGTGAGAACTTGTATAATTCAGGCAACCAACAAGTTCCGTTGACGACTGAACAATTTAATATATACTTTTACACAATGGTGCAACAACATTTCACACATTTAAATTGGCTTCATCATAGTTCTGAGCTCTACACAATTGTTCCTCTCACAGACTTAGCTCGTCTGGGTTAACCGTTAAGTTTATAGCGTAATAGAGTGTGCAACCAACTCTTACCGAATCCGATCCTTAGAATTATTATCCCTTCACAATACTAGTGAGTACATTATCTGTAAATCTATAGATCCTGTCTATGTATCATTAATCAACATCTTTGGCTTGCATCGCCAGGCTTTAACTGCCATATATATAAGTTCAAGGTGAACGTAATCTGCTTGGTTCGCGATTCTAATACGGACTCTACCTGGTCCTATAATCAACTTCGATACGGATCATTACGCTATCTTACACTTTCCAGTGGATCTACCGTTCCACATATATATATATAATCAGTGGCTGTGCCACATATTCAACACGATCCTTAAGTGGTTTTACCACACATTTCAACACTGCCGTTAGGCTCAATGGCCACACATAGACTAGAATGTAACTAGGCTAGACGCGTCATACATCGATCTGCGCGATTTCTGGTCTTATTCAATTGAGGAGTTCCGTGGTGCAGGCATGCCAATGTTTGCAACCATTCACATGTCTGCAAGCCGCGAAACAGTCCTCAACATCATCCCCCCCGCTCCCAAACGTGACACTCGTGGCACGTGAGAGAGTGGTGGCGAAGATGTGCCCGACTACAATCTATGCATGTTATCTAACGTCAAAATGAAATAATGAAATTAATATTCCTAATTAGACATAATAATTATAAAATTATGTCTCTTGTCAACATCAAGACAAGAAAGTTATCTCAATCCTGTGACGTAAAATTTCTTGATACCAAGTCCGCGAGGTTATTATCAGTTCCTGAAATCGGAATTATTGAAAAGGCGAATTCTTGTAGTAAAAGAAACCACCTGTGAATCCTTGCGTTTTTCATAGTTCTCGAAGTGATAAACGTGAGCGGACTGTGGTCTGTGTAGATAAAAACTTTCTACCTATCAAGTACTTAGATAGTTTTTTCCAAGCACTACACCACCGCGAGCAGTTCGCGCTCTCCTGTTGCGTACTTTTGTTCTGCTGGAGTAAGCTTGCGTGAGACAAACAAGCATGGATGGAGTATCCCTTCATAGCATTGAAGCAAACAACCTGCAATTCCGGAGCTGGATTCATCTGTTTGAATCAAGAACGGTAAATGTATGCCTGGCAATAACAGGATAGGAGGATTCTTAAATAAATTCTTTATCATAATCAGAGCATCTTCGCACTGCGGTGTCCATAATTTTTTTTTTTTGGACTACCTTTGGCCAACAATCCGGACAAAGGAGCAGAAATCTGTGCGAAGCGTGGTATAAATTTATGGTAATAGTTAACAAGCCCAAGTAAACTTCTTACTTGTTTCTTAGATGATGGAGTGGCAATCTCCAGTATCCGCTTGACTGTATTGTCATCAGGGTGTAATCTATGGTTACCTATGCGGTGACCAAGAAAAGTAATCTCCTGACAACTTATCTGGACCATAGAAGGTCTTACAGTCAAACCATGTTGTCGTAGTGTAAGAAGAAGAGAAGATAAACCAGTAATGTGGTCTTCCCATGTGTTGTGAAATAGACAGATGTCATCGATGTATGTGATGACATCTTTTCGATCGCCACAAAGGCGGCACATCATGCGCTTGTATTCATTCTAATAAAAGTACTTGCAATTATCATGTTATTCGAACACCTAAAGTGAATGAACTTACGCAACGAATCATAGTTGCCTACAGTAATAAAGACAAAAATACATAGATCAGTAAAGTCAGCACAAATAATGCGAGTATTACTGATGACAGACATAATTGAAGCAAGTATCCTGGGAGGATGAAGCTGCCGATCGCACTAAGTGGCGATGCTATTTACGGCGCCACCTCAGATTGGGCGAAGAGAGGCTCACACAGGAAGCATAGGTAAGGAGAAAACGTCGAAAGGAGCACCAGGAAAATAAGCAGCTGAGGGCTGTCACCTCAGGGGCGCATTCCCATAGTCAGTTATGACTGAAGGTGCTATTATTATTATTATTATTATCTTCTAAAAATAACGTCGATATTACCAAAAGAAAATTATCATGTGCGAACAAATGTAAGAAATAGCACACTAAACTATGGATGTAGAGAAGAACAAAACATCCAAAGACAGAAGAAAATAGATAATCCAACGCAACTATAAAGTGCGTGGTGTAGAATTGCGTGCGAGTTGCACGTCTAAGTAATGGTGTGCAAAACGAGAACCATTTTTGAATTTCACCGCTCTGCGAGCATCGCAATAACGAGCAAAACGAACAAATGCAAGTTGGTGAGAAGAATGTTGAAGTTCGAACATACGAACAAATTCAACATCTCCGATACGCTGGAAAAATCTCCTGAGCGCATACCAAGTCGCACCCAAAGGCAAATTGCGCACTAAAACAGTGCGATTCAATGAAATATGATCTCGGCCAGGTCTGAACTGAGCCCGAGAATCATTGAATCTATCATGTGTCGTGCGAGTCACGCGCACAGTGGTATTGCTATGTATATCTCGTTCCTTGCATGTCGTAAGAGCTGGACGATCATGGCTATCCTTGTGATCATCCCGACGAGTATGATTATCAACTACCCCTCGTCCGGCATCATGACTCTTTCTACTAAATTTTATATCCCCTTTGCCAACATCATTCCTACTCTTAAGAGTAGTCGTACCATGAGCGTGCTGTTTACTCATGTGATGATGACCAATACTATTAGTCACGTCTGAGCATGTCATGACAGGATGCTCGGAAGATTCAGTCGATGTCTCCACAACATCAGTATTAAATGTCTTTTGAAGACAAAGTTGTGTATATATATTCTCATCAAAATAAATGGAACCAATATGATGATCAACATCTTCCAAATGAGCAGATTTCACATGTTGCAGCTCATCACCATCGGGTGTAGCCCGATGATTGTCAATCCGACCTGTCGTATCTGAGCATGACATGACGGACCGACCGGAAGGTACAGTCGATGCCTCCCTACCATCAGCATTGACTGTATTTTGAAGACAAAGCTGTTCATAGCGATTCCTATCAAAATAAATAGAAACAGTATGAACGACATCCTCCACATTAGTAGATGTCTCATGTGGTAGCTGAGGAGTGTCACCCTGAGATGTCGTATATTTCCTATCAACAGCTGTTTTACCAACAATATGATCCTCATGACTATAACAATAACAAATATCATCATGAAGTTTGGTCTCATGGAACTTCATCTGTTCACATCCCGTAAGGGTGTTTTGTTTACCATTATTATTCCCATGTGGTGGACTTTTTCCCATAGTGACATACCTAGCATTGGCCTTACGCCAAGATCTACCATCATGAAAATCAGAACGGTTATGACAGGAAACCCTGACATAAGAATCCTGACGAGAAAAGCCATATTTTCCTCTGAATGATCGACTATCCCGTCGTTGTAAATGAATCTTAGCATTGAATGCTGGAAGTCGAATATTACTCTTATGAGAGCGATCTGTATCATCACCACTAAGTTTAGCATTTGAAATGCTATGCTTCTGCACAAAATCGTTTGGGTGTGGTGAAATATCACGGTAACCCAATTTCATACCCAAATCAATGCCATCTGATGGCAATACATGTTCCTGTGATAAGATATCTAATAAAACATCCACCCTTCGATGTAATTTACTAATCTCTAAATCTTTTACTTTATGTTCTGCAGCAGCAGTATTAGTCAGTTGTTCAATTTCCATAGAGTGTCTACTGACAATCTCCATATTCTTTGCCTTTTCTTGTTGAAGTTCAAGTTGTAGTCCTTCAATAGAGTTATAATGGCTTTCCTTAAGATCAGCAACCTTCTCGGGCAATCCTATTTGTTTCTCCTCAAGTTGTTGTAATAGATCTTCATTCTCATCTAATAGACCAACAATCTGAAACATCTTGGAATCTACATGTTTCTGGGCCTCAACTTTGAAATTCTCATAATCTATCTTTAATTGTTCCAGTTCACTGGTAAGAGCTTTTTCCTTATCATTGTCATACCTGATCTCCTGTTTTAAATTTCCTAATTCCACATAAGGAGTAGGTTTACTAAGTTCTGACTTACTAAGTTGTAACTTACTGTTTTTCTCACTTAGTCGTTTAATATTATCTCTGAGTTCAGAGTTTTCTTTTCTTAGAACACATAATATATCAGACTCTGAATCTACATAAGTCTTGGTCTCATTGGTCTTATGTTTAAAATTCTCATATTCTGCTTTCACAGTAACCAACTCATGAGTAAGAGATTGTTCTTTATCCTTCTTCTCTCTCAACTGGAGTCTCAATTTTGACATATCACGAACAAGACCCTTAATTTGAGCAACCTGTGATTGAATTCTGGCCTCCAAAGCCTCTTTTGCTTTACAAAACTTCTCATTAATATCAGTAACCTTATCAGAACAGTCATCACTGATTTTGGAACTTTTATTCTGACATGCTGCAGTGTTATCTTGCAGTACCAAAATCTCAGAGTTCAAAGCTTTATTCTCCCTCAAGGCAGTATCTAATGACTCCTTACATTTTGAAAAATCAACTGTTAATGATCGAAAATTAGATCCATCTACATCTACTTGTGATTTTAATGCTTTCACCTCATCAAATAACTCATCAATCAATCTTTCCCTATCATCAATGATTCTCAATAATCTATTTTCCTTCCAATACCATTCATCCTCAATTAAGGACTGATCACCTTCTTCCATTTCTACCTCCTTCAGATTTTTCATAATAAAGTTCTGAAGAGATGGTCCCTGTAAACCAGACTTTTTCCTTTGCCTGAGAAAATACTCAATGGCAGACATGGTTATAAGGTTTTAAGTTTCTCAATACCTTATAGTAGTATATTATTTGTCAGTAACTATATTATGAACATATGAGCTTCATTAATTCAAAGTAACTATGATATTTACTATAGCCAGAGACAAGAACAGGTAACGATAAACAATGGATGGAACAAGCAAATGAAATGATATATTCACTTATACGACGCTATGAAACATATAAAAAGAAACTAAGTAAGTACTAGACCTAATAATTAGAGAAATAAAATGTTTAAAGTAACATTACAATAATTTACGATACAAGTCGTCCTAAACTAACATTGAGACAGAGAGATGTTTAGATCACAAACGAATAAAATAGTGACACAAAACGGAAAGTAATTTATTTAAATTAAATGACGTAGGCACTTGACATCACAACTAGCACAAGCAAAGTGGTTATATGGCTTACTGAAGAAACATTTATTTCCTAACTTAAAAGAAAAATTAATAATCAGTTAGATCCTCAGTAAGCAAATATAAGCAATTATCCCTAAAAGTCGTTAAAATTGCTTAAATCTTCCAAAGGAATATAGAAGCAATGATAAGCCCTAACCATCCTCCCGCGAAGTTACATAAAATACATTGATAGTAAACACGTAATGATAAAAACTAGGACTGCAAAGTAAGACAGACAAGTGACAGTGGAGGAAGAATTGAAGACCAAAGCTAGCCAACTGGACAACACAATCTAGTCGAAAGCTCTAATTTAGACAAGAACTTATCTTCATGTGGTCATGCCATAGTGATCCTCAAAATAAACAAAATGCTCCCAGCTGTTTGGACTTGTTTTCATAGAGAAGCAGACTTGAACGGTTGAACGAAGATTTTCAAACGTGATATTGAACGAAATTCTGTTGAAATACTTCCCCGGTTGCTCTGGAGGTTTAACAAGTGTATGGATTGTCTTTCTGGTTCTATGTGCTCGTTCAGGATCAAAAATTGAATGACATTCGATCGATTTGATTCAGCGACTCAGCGACCGTTGATCGTAGTGAAGACTCGACCTTGACCTTCGTAACTTGATGTGTAAATTTGAGTTGCCAGCTTGGACTTGCGTCTTGAATGAAACTTTCTTGAACTGTTCAATTTCCACTGTTACTTTGCCTGTGACGAACTGAATTGATCTTGAAGTTGTTTCCACTAGAATCTTCCCAACTTGAAGCCTGATTCATGAACATTAGTTCGTTCAATTGGGTAACGGAAAAGATGAATTCTGAAAATTGTCCGAACACTTCTTGACACCAGTATGTTACGGTCTCCCGCTGTATCTTTTCTTGCTAGATGTTATTAAAAGATTCAGCACCGTTGGACGTGAGTTTATTGGGTTGCTTGTCAATATTTCAGATATTATAATTCATCTATTCTAATTCCAGTTTTCTAGTTCGAGTGCAGTTTTAAGCCATTGTGGTGTGATTAAATTATTGTTATATTCAGTGTCGTTATCGTATATTAATTCTTCTGCAGTGTTGGTTAAATTATAGTTAGTCTTAGAAAAGATACCTGTGATCATCTGGACTGACCTTGCAAGGATTAATGACAGTCACAGCATAGAGTGAGAACTTGTATAATTCAGGCAACCAACAAGTTCCGTTGACGACTGAACAATTTAATATATACTTTTACACAATGGTGCAACAACATTTCACACATTTAACTTGGCTTCATCATAGTTCTGAGCTCTACACAATTGTTCCTCTCACAGACTTAGCTCGTCTGGGTTAACCGTTAAGTTTATAGCGTAATAGAGTGTGCAACCAACTCTTACCGAATCCGATCCTTAGAATTATTATCCCTTCACAATACTAGTGAGTACATTATCTGTAAATCTATAGATCCTGTCTATGTATCATTAATCAACATCTTTGGCTTGCATCGCCAGGCTTTAACTGCCATATATATAAGTTCAAGGTGAACGTAATCTGCTTGGTTCGCGATTCTAATACGGACTCTACCTGGTCCTATAATCAACTTCGATACGGATCATTACGCTATCTTACACTTTCCAGTGGATCTACCGTTCCACATATATATATATAATCAGTGGCTGTGCCACATATTCAAACACGATCCTTAAGTGGGTTTACCACACATTTCAACACTGCCGTTAGGCTCAATGGCCACACATAGACTAGAATGTAACTAGGCTAGACGCGTCATACATCGATCTGCGCGATTTCTGGTCTTATTCAATTGAGGAGTTCCGTGGTGCAGGCATGCCAATGTTTGCAACCATTCACATGTCTGCAAGCCGCGAAACAGTCCTCAACAGGCTATATGTCACATCTAACAGCTTGTGTTACTAATTCACATATGAAGTAAATGTTGATAACACAATAGCAGGTGAGGAAAATAAATCAGGACTGTGGAGTCGGTTTTTTTTTTTTTTTTTGTGGAGTCAAGAGTCGGTAAAAAGTGTCTGGACTCCAACTCTAAATTTTATGCCATACTAGCAGATATACCCGTTATTGCCAGAGTAAAAAAAAAAGAACTGAACTTTTAATAAACCACCTGGTTGCGGTACTTCTGCGCCATCATTATTATCTGAGCATCAATGACAACTGTACATCTCACCTCCAGCATATCTACTCCCATAACGTTCTCCACGACCACGTCTAATTCAATCATATCCTCCACCATACCTCTCACCTCCAGCACGTCTACTCCAATCATGTCCTCCACCATACCTCTCGCCTCCAGCACATCTATTGCAATCATGTACTCCATTGTACCTCTCACCTCCACTCCAATCATGTCCTCCATGATACCTCTCTCCTAGCACACCCACTCCAGTCATGCCCTCCACTGTCCCTCCCACCTCTGGCATATCTACTCCAATCAAGTTATTTTGCATTATATGTGTCCTTCACTATACCTCTCACTCCCAGGACATCTACGCCAATCATGTCCTCCCTTATACCTCTCACTCCGAGCACACCTATTCCAATAATTTCCTTCACTATACCTTTCACCTCCAGCACATCTAATTCAATCATGTCACCCACTACACCTCTCTACTCCAGTCATGTCCTCCACCATACCTTTCTCCTCTAGCAGATCTACTCCAATCGTTTCCTCCACTGTACCTCCTTCAGTTCGGTTAGTCTGAGGGAGATCAAGAGTATGCAGTTCTTCCCCTTCCATAGCAATTAAAGCTGTATTGTAAATTTCATCACTATAACCAATTTCTATTTCAGGGTATTTGAAATGAACCTCACATTTAAAATATTCTGTAAGATTATCTCTGTATTTCATCCTTAGTGCGAGTGGGTCACCAACTCCACAGGTTCTAAGTAGAATGTCATCTGATGTTTCTTGTTGTGTGCGATAATGAAGACTCTAAAAGTAGATGAACTAAATAAATTACGGCCCCTGATCTGGTTGAATCCTTTTTTTAAAATGGGAAATCCACTGATACTCGTATATTGACCCAAAATTAATAGTAAGAAAAACAATACAATTAATGTCTAACTTTCATTGCCAAACAAACATTGCATCCCGTTCTGTAGGGGACAAACCGACAGATGTTCAAAAATATAGATTAGGTGACTAGTAAAACATTGCAGTCGGAGTCAGGCTTCTAAAATGTCAGGAGTCAGAGCTGCAACATTTTCTGGCTGACTCCACAGCCTTGAAACAAATAAACGACACATGGGGTCTTCTGTGTACCTGTGGAGACAGCTTGGAGAAGTTGGAGTACTTATGGTCACCAAGAATTGGAGTGCTCAAGCCACTAGCTAAGTGAAGTCTGATCTGATGCTTCACATCTGAAAAAATAAATGCAGTCTAATTGTATTGAAAACATCTTCAGTTACAGTTAGTTGTTATATCTTTTGGTGCAAATATCATAGATGATTTCTCTCGGGTATGTCTTCCCTTGGAGTTATTTTCTGAGTCTCTCCATGTAAATTTAGCTTCTGAATACTCAGCTGGATTTTTAATGCTGCATGTTCCTTTGTTGAAGAACTGGAGGCAAGACATGAAAGGGTGAGAAAGACAAGGAAAGACATGAAAGGGTGAGAAAGACAAGAAAAGACATGAAAGGGTGAGAAAGACAAAGAAAGACATGAAAGGGTGAGAAAGACAAAGAAAGACATGAAAGGGTGAGAAAGACAAGGAAAGACATGAAAGGGTGAGAAAGACAAGGAAAGACATGAAAGGGTGAGAAAGACAAGGAAAGACATGAAAGGGTGAGAAAGACAAGGAAAGACATGAAAGGGTGAGAAAGACAAAGAAAGACATGAAAGGGTGAGAAAGACAAGGAAAGACATGAAAGGGTGAGAAAGACAAAGAAAGACATGAAAGGGTGAGAAAGACAAAGAAAGACATGAAAGGGTGAGAAAGACAAGGAAAGACATGAAAGGGTGAGAAAGACAAGGAAAGACATGAAAGGGTGAGAAAGACAAGGAAATACATGAAAGGGTGAGAAAGACATGACCTCTGGCATGGGACAGGATGACCGGGCCTGAGTTTCTTGAAGGCCTTGGGGAGCTTGAAAGGTAATGAATTAATGAATGTACCCTCGGGATTTGGTTGCACGATTTGGCTCTCTCTGTTTCAAGGCTCCCTGTGCTTTACAAATTAATTTTCCGGATGTCTGACATGATGCATATTGTAAATGTAAACTATGTCTTGACAGGGTTATGCATGGGTTTAGCAACTCATCATGTTAAAAAAAAACAAGAAAGAAAAAAGTCACTATAGAAACTACTACTGTAGTTAGACATTAAGAGCTTTAGCACAGGCTTGCCACAATGAGGCCACTTTTAGTGGTGAGCCCATGTTCTTAAGGTAGCGAAGGAAGAAATGATAAAAACGTATGCACTCATTCATTCATCACCTGTCAGCTCCCCAAGGAGCATGGGCCTTCCTGTCCCTTGCCATCAGCTCAAGGCCTTTCTATGCCTTCTTCATGTCTGTCTCCAGTTCTCTTCTCCATGCGTTCCTTGGTCTCCCTCTACCTCTCTTACCCTGGGGAATTCCAAATTAAGGACTGCTAGTAATGCTATCAACAGGTTTCCTCAATGTGTGTCCCATCCATCTCCATTGTCTTCTTATCATCTCTTCATCTTCTTGTTCTACCGGCACTGGTCTGGTTCTTGTCATCAGTTCCACATTAGCGATCTTGTCATACCACTTCAATCCTATTCTATGCAAGCACCTATTTATGAAAGTCTAGCTTCTCCGTGTTTCAGAGCTATATAAGAGGACTGACTTGACATTTGAATTAAATATTTTGATTTTTGTGCTGGACTTGATTTCTTTTGATCTCCATATACAATCAATCCTCGCTATTCATCTGTATTCGCTCATTCGCGTGAGATAAAGTGTAACTCATTTTTTGCCACTCGCGGTCATGCAAAAAATTTCAAGATGCCTACCGCGCAGCAAGGAAAGGCTGGCTCCTTGTTCTCACAGCTTTTGTTGTGTTTACAAGAGTCTTTGTCAAGCATCTTTTCATCCACGTGTCTGCAGTTTTACGCCATGTTTGATTATTTTTGGAATAAATAATGGCATTTAAGCATAGTGCAAGTGGGTTGGCGAGTGTGCCTAAGAAGGCTGTGATGAGCCTCAGTAATAACGTATGTGTGTTAGATAAACTTCTTTCTGGGATGTCTGTATGAAGTTTTTTTACTTCTTAATTTTAAATGTTCTGTGTAAATGTTTTCAATATTTGTTTTCCAGGGATTTTGTAATAATGTGTGTGCGTCGATGTGTGAATGAGTAGTGACAGTGTGGGCAAGTATTGGTACACCAAAAGATTGTAAATACTGTACTATTACCCAAAAAAAAAATAGTGTATAAAATACATTTATAAAATGAAAAGTATAATAAATAAGCTGTTTTTTTTACAAGAAGGGTACATGAAATAATGAGTTTATGCTGATAGGTAGCAATAGTCTTTGGTGAACAGCGTCCCGCAGGAATCTAACCCCCCCTTTTCCCCACAGGATCAATGGTTCCGTATTCGCAGGGTTTTCAAGGAACCTAACTCCTGCGAATAGCGAGGATTTACTGTATTTCCCAACATAAAGCTCCTCTAGCCTTTTGTATTATTATTTTCTTATCACCGTACGTCTAACAGAGTCGTCGTTATTGCTGCCAAGGTATGTGTATGATTCTACATCTTGCTTTTTGTTTAAAAGAAAAACAAACAAAACAAGAACCGTAACGCCAGAGATACAAAAAGCCCAAGCCAGAAACTAAAATGGTACTTTAAAGAATTGTGCTATTCAAAAGCATATCCCTACCAGGCAGCAAACTGTTAGTGGATGTGGAAATCAAGCAGACAACAGGGAAAGCAAACATGGCATTGAACTGAATCTATTTTAATATCTGGAAATCGAGGATCTACCATGTGGGTGGAAAGAAAATACATTGTTATATAAAACCTGCATCAGAACTGTTCACTGGCAAAGCAGAAACATTGAATACAGATAATAAAACAAGCATCTTCATGAGATTCAGTTAACATACCATGTATTCAACAAGCTAAAGATAGGAGCCACAAATTGGTGCAACTGTGGCACCGAAAATGACTGCTAAACACCTTCTGCAAAAGTGCCTAAAATATGAGGAATGGTGAAAGCATATATGGCATCCCCAGTACCATTCCTGAACAAACTATATAACTGACCACTGCTTTCTTAACACATATTCAAGCTTATGTTTAAAGTGTAAGAAGAAGAAGATGGCAAGCATTTAAGAAAAACCTGGACTAACTTTGGCAGCAACAGTGACTAAAGAATCCAAGAAAAATAAAGGAACAGAGAAAATCAACTTTAAGATTTAAAGAGATGGAACTGAATCAATCAAATATTACATGAGATTGATGGCTAAGACAATCTGCAGACTCCATAAGGGTATATACTAAAAGCGTACCTTTGTAAAGAAGCAACATAGGAGATAAAAAAGAGAGGCTCATGCTTCGCTTTGATGGACAGTCTATGTCACTGTGCTAAGCCCCCTTATAAACAATATTAGAAAACATTAAAATAACATATCCTTTGAATCAAGTTTAACAACTGTTTCAACTTTTACTATACCAACATTGCCTCAACATTTTGCACATCTCAATTTAGTACGAACAGAGAAACTCAAAAGTTTCACATGTCTCAGCTTAATGCATCAATGCTGAATTCTATATTCAAAGTTTTGTACATCTTATGTAAATACAATTTTGCCTCATTTTAGTGAGGCCAGCTCAATTCAACCTAGACACAAGGTCTGTCGGTTACATTATGGCTCATATGCAAATATAAAAGACCTTGTGGTCTGGTTATTTAAACTTTATGTAACAGCAGGTAATTCCACACTATATGTTTCACTTATTTCAGCTTAATGCTCCAATAGACAAATCTATACTCTTACTGTATCAGTGGAAAGTTTCTTACTAAAAGTTTCTTGTCTTTACTCACTAGTAAGCAGAATGCATTCTACGAGAGCTGACTGGCCATACGAGCTCAAGACACTGTACTGAGTGATTGCCTTTTCACTGGGTGCTTTACTAGTACGTCCAATCAGCTTTTCATCCTTCAGAAACCGTGGTCGTAAAACCATCTAATACAGACCACACAAAAATATTAAATAATCAGTTTGAGTAAGTCATGAATTATAGACAAATAAGACAACATCATTCTATCATCAATATTATGTTCACTGGTTCCCTTTACCACTTGGTTTTCACTTCTAATTTCTTTCACTGAGTTAACAAATTTAATTACATTTCTATCTAAAGGACTATTAAGTTACTCTTCATGTTTATGCATCATAGGTGGTTCAATGGAAGTAAGAAAGAGAGTTCTTCAGTGTTACACTGAGTCAATCCTTTCATATGGAAATGAGTCATGGACAATTAACAAACAAGCAAGAAAATCTCCTGAGGCCACAGAGATGTGTTTTACAGAAGAACGTTAACAATACCATTGACAGCTAACACAAGGGTAATGATAATATCTTGAAGGAGGCCAGTGCGCTAAAGGAACATTTGCTCAGAGCGATCCAACTTCTGTGGACATGTTATGAGAAGAGGAAAGATGAAATATACTGAGATAACACGAAAGACTGACAGAAAAAAGGGATAGAGGATGAGAAAGAGAGAAGATACTGGGCATTATGGTTCGAGAAGAAGACAACAACAGAAATTAGATACACAGCATTGGGGCCAGGAAGTTGTGGAGAGACATGATGCCCTATGCCAACTGGCATGTTACTTGAAAAAGAAAATGAAAAAAAAGCATAAATAACATGCATGTCTTTAGTATGTCCATCACTTTATCCTTCACCTTCCAGGTTGTTATATGCAATATTTGAGTCCTTCAGCACTGGAGAATACTTACTTAGTCAATCCTCTTCTAACCTGGGGTGTAGAGGTTTGCTGGAGAGAGCGCCATACTATCCTATCGGCTGTCTTCTTCCTGGCTTGGTTCCAATCTAGTCCTCGGTCCTTCAGAGATTGTCTAATGTTCTCCTCCCAGCAGACTCTGGGTCATCCTGGAGGTCTGGATCCCTGGCTCTTAGGTTCCCATACTTGTCATGGTAGCCGATCACTCCCATTCTGTAGACACAGCCAAACTATCTTAGTTGGGACTCTTCTACTTGGGTCTGCAGGGGCTGGGTTTTGAGGCCTTGCCGTATCATCTGGTTGTGGACTACGTCTCTTCTTGTTGCTTCAACCACCTTCCTCAGATACCTCATTACTCTGGAATAAACTTTTTTCACTAACCCTTACCATCTATTAAACTCATATTTAAAAAAAAAAAAAAAAAAAATTGAATCCAACACAAAAACAAGAATCTACAACTCAGATGATAAACCTGTCCTATTGTATAGATATGAAACATAGAGAACAAAAATGACAACCTGAAAAATACAGACTTTCATAAATGGGTGCTTGTGCAGAATAGAAGGATTGAAATGGTATGATAAAATCCCCAGTGTGAAACTGATGGGGGGAAAAACTAGACAAAACATCAACAGAACAAGATGTCAGAAGACACTGGCACTGGATAGGACACACACTGGGTAAAACCAACTGATAGCCTTACAAGACAGTCCTTGTTTTCCTATAGCTTCAGTGTGAGGCAATGCCTGTCCTTGACTACACCTGTAACATAAAAGTACCTTGTAGATTCCACCAACTTTGGCCTCACCCAAGGGGATGTCAATGACACCAGCCGGTGGACTGGGGACTCCTTTAGTAATTGCCCAGAAACGCTGCGTAACCAGGTCACTGTTTTTGTACATCCCTCGAAGCATGTATGCCGCTTCCGGGTTTCTGGTAACATGTATCATAATAGTAAACATTGTGAAGAAGGAATAGTAAACATTGTGAAGAAGGAATAGTAAACATTGTGAAGAAGGAATAGTAAACATTGTGAAGAAGGAATAGTAAACATTGTGAAAAAGGAATAGTAAACATTGTGAAAAAGGAATAGTAAACATTGTGAAGAAGAAATAGTAAACATTGTGAAGAAGGAATAGTAAACACTGTGAAGAAGGAATGGTAAATATTGTGAAGAAGGAATAGTAAACATTGTGAAGAAGGAATAGTAAACATTGTGAAGAAGGAATAGTAAACATTGTGAAGAAGGAATAGTAAACATTGTGAAGAAGGAATAGTAAACATTGTGAAGAAGGAATAGTAAACATTGTGAAGACGGAACGGGACTGTTTAAATTATAGGTGACCTCTTTTTTTTGGGGAAATATATGAATTTCAACATATAGAATAAAGTATGTCGTACAATGCAACTAGTATGAGGTTGGTTGTGCATGGGGCTGGAAACCTCATGTAAAACAAGTGAGGATGGATATTTGGGTGAAACTCTTATCCGCATCCGCTAAAACTGTGCATAAAATAGAATTTGATTTAAACAAAAAATATTTTTGTCCCTTTCATTTTTTCCTCCGTCCAGTTCTACTGTCACTGTATTTCAACTCAAGAAGGTATTTTAACAGCAGAATGTTTGTTCATTTGTTGTAATTATTCCACTGCAATTGTATAACTGATCTTTCACTGCATTGTGAATCTCGGAGATCAAGAGAAATCAAGTCCAACACAAAAATAAGAATCTTCAACTCAAATGTCAAGTCAGTCCTATTGTACGGCTCTGAAACATGGGGAGAACAACAGAAAAAGTTACATTCATAAATGGGTGCTTGTGTAGAACAGAACGAATGAAATGGTATGACAAAGTCACAAATGTGGAAATGATGACAAGAACCAGTAGAACAAGAGAACAGAAGAAGATGCTGGCGATGGATAGGACACACATTGAGGAAACCTAGTGATAGCATTACAAGGCAGTCCTTGTTCTTGAATCCCAGAGGCAGACCAAAAAACACATGGAGAAGACAACTGGAGACAGAAGTGAAAATGATGAGGGAAAACATGGAAAGAACTTAAGCGGATGGCACACGACAGGAGGACTTAGCATGTGTTTGTTGAAGGCCTATGCTCTTTGGTGAGTTAAAGAGTACTGATGGAATAGTATAACTGATATAAATACCATTTTTTATTCTTTTCCGATTCCACTGCCTTTTTTTGGGGGGCACGGCGGCGTATGGAAGGGGAAAAAAAAGTAGGGATGCAACTGAGTTGCTTTTATGTGCTTCAACTAATGAACATTTGTAATGTAATATTTTCACTCTACCATAACCTGTTCTCATGCACCTGTAAATAAAATCAGCCCATGTGCCATCTTCACACCGAAGATCAGATTAAATGGATCTCTGGAGTTTTCTATCTCTTGCTTTGATGGCAAGTTCCAGCTATTTTCTGCCCAACTTTTGATGCTAACGCCCTAATTAGAGCACTACTGCTCTCTTGCCTTGAACATTACATTCTATTACAGTTTACAGCAAAGTCTTCTCATTTGTCCACAATATTTTATCTACTTAACTTTGATTTTTTTTTTTCCCCCCTCGCTTTTCTAGGACATCTTTACTTGCTTTCTTCTGTTCCCATGAGATGTTCTCTATTCTTCTATATAATAAAAGTTGCTTATCCTTTACAGGACGTGGCAATCAACCCCAGCTTTTATTGGCTGTTTTTGATTTTTCTAGGCAATTTTTTCATTCAGTAGTTTGCCATTGCTTTCTGAACGGTACGGCGCTTATACCATTGTTAAAAATCCACACAAAGCGATCTCTATTCTTCTGTACATTACAAATATCTATTGTTAATCAGAATCGACCCCACTGCACTCCGAGCAAACCCATAGGTGCTCAGTCTCCCTCAGCAAATGTCGAAGAGTATGAATGCCAATTGTACCTGTAGCACGCTGGTTGTACATACGACGGATGCATCCTCTCTCACGTCCATTTCTGCTAGTCCCATGTTTGATGCCAAACTCCAACAGTCTCAGCCTTGTTGATTCATCCATTGCAGTGTCATTATCCAGGAGGCGATCATTAATAGCCCTTAGTATCTCTCCCTTATCCATGTCCAGTGTCCCAAATATGGGTGTTCTCGAGGCCAGTCTGTCAGCTCTCTCATTGCCACATACCCATGCATGACCAGGACAGTAGATCCACACCAGTTCTTGAAGACTTGAGGATTCTATTGATGTTTTCCATTCCTGCCACAGCCATCCATTCTGAACTTTCCAAAGCATGGCTTGAGAGTCTGACAATATAACTGCCCTGGTTGATGGAGTTTCAGACAGCCACCTCAGTGCTGCAGTAACTGCCTCTACCTCCATTCTCATGCTGGAGGTTGTTGTCATGTAGGCTCCACTCTGTTCAGCGATGATCCTGCCCTTTATTCTCGCAGAGAAACCCCATCCTGATTTCTCACCATGCACTACAGACCCATCCGTGTACACAATGGTGTCACCATCCCCAGCATGGTCACTTATCAGCTGATTAATCTCCAGCTCTGCTCTTCCATTGCCCCAAGATCTGCACTATCTGCCAAGGCTAATGATGACCTGCTGGTAGTTTATCCAATTCTCCCCTGACTTACTCCACTCTTCCCCTTTGGATACATTTTCAACCCTGGTCACCTCACTAATTGTAGCCTCTGCCTGTGCCATCCATAACATCCCCCTCTTGATTCTTGCTCCTTTGATGTCAGCTACATTCTCGTGTACGGGTGTGTCTTTTGTTGGTGGTTAACCGCACATAGGCTTTTGCCTTGGCCATCGCATATCTGGATCTAATCGACAGCAATCCGAGCATGTATCTCATTGTCACAATGGGGGTATCACGGGTACAGCCCAAAACTAGTCGCATTCCTTCATTTTGAATGTGTTCCAGTCGTTCACATTGTGACACTGACAGCATGAGTATTCCTAGCCTGTACCCGATTACTTAAATCATGAGCTGATGATACAGGAGAAACAATAGTTTCTGTTCCAAGCGTGCAGCAGTCATTATTTTTAAGGCTGCCAGTCCTCGCTTGCACTTCTGTATGATCAATTCGACATGATACTTGAACGATATCTAGAGAATGTGCGATTTCAGTATACACACACTGGGACTCTCGCCAGTGATACAGAGTTTGTGCACTATGCTGAGATCCTCCTTGTGTGATCTAAGGGAGGAGATTGGAGCACTGATGGAGTTGTTCATGTGTAGTCCTTAAAACCAAACCAAACTATATAGCCACACTTCGATAAACCTGTAGAACTGACATACCCCAGTGCAGTGGCTCCCAAACGTTTTTCTCTGGGCCACACTTTCAGAGTGAAAATTTTCTCACACCACACGTAAATTTTTTATTGATAAGAAATACTTTCAAAATTAAAAAAAAAACAACTAGCAGTGCTTTATTCATAACATAGAAAACAACTACTTTATAAAATGATCATGAGACATGGAGAAAGTCACACAAAAATACAGCTACATAAAAACCTGATTCACTCACAACGTATACAGATTTAATAAGAGGTGTCAGCTTGTTTTTTGTAGGGTAATCTCATTTATATTAGGCCTTATTTGAGACAAACAAGCTCTCATCTCCTCATCAACACAAAGAAGCCTTTCTCTTTTCTGGTATTTGATATTTGTCAGAGCTGAAAATCCATGTTCACAATAATACGCTGTGGAGAACTGTATCTATTTGACAGACTGTATCTATTTGACAGTTAAATTATATTACTGAATAAAATCTGACAAATTCTGGAAAATTCTATGGGTTTCTATATATATATTTCCCATATTATATCACAGGTAACAAAATAAATAAGAAAATGACCTTCAAATTCATTTTTTACTGGACATCTGCCATCCTCTCCATTTGGGAACCACCGAACAAGTGAATCCTTTTAGGCTAACAGTCATCGTAATCACCAGTTCTCTTAAACCAAAAGGTGCGCAAACTCTTCATCTAATTTAGTCCTGAAACTCATTCTTTGGTGGGGCAAAGTCTACAGACAGGGGGTATGATGTGCTGGTGTTGTGGGTAGTGGGTTTCCCCCCTTGCTTCACCCTAGGCCTAGTGAATTCTGTTCATGAAAGGAGCGACCATTGCGGTGTTAGTCTCTTGGCCTAGCAAAACCTCTCATACCCCAAGATCGTTGTGCGTGGTGAAGAGCCACACCCTCCTCGAGGTAGTCCTGGTAACTGAGGGTGCGAATCCTCAGGCTAAACACAACGGATCTAGAGGAGCAAACCTCGATAATAAAACCGGTGCACTACACCGTACACGCCCTCTGTGGGTGGGAAGGAGCCAGATGGATACTGAACAAGTCTTGGGAGTGGGAACGAGTGTGGACTGCTCCCTGAGGATCGGAACCCATCGTACAGGCACAGAGACTCAGGACGTGACGATCCTATTGCCTTCAACTCTTGGTCACATGCCTAGAGCCTCGGAGAACTCGGCGTAACCAGCAGGCAATTTGGTGGCGGGGAAAGAGCACTGTGAGCCCTACCTTGGCTACGTATCACAAGGAGACGCAGAAACACCCCCTTTATCTCCCCCAGAGCTGGCACAGTACACTTCTGGCTTCTACCCGGGGCGTTAGGAAATCCACAGGCACCCCAGCATCACAATGCCAAGAAGATGACAAAGTTGGAATTTACTAACTCAAACCTGGCAGAGCAAGTCCTCCAACAGATGCGGCCGATGCTGGGCCCACTGGCGCGTGGACACGTCCCGATCCCCATCGAGACTTGCCCGGGGAGCCCACCCCGGCTCAAAAAAGCAGAGAAGGCCACTCTCCAAACCTCCGATGTCTTGCGGGCAGTGTTAGGATGTGCAAGAACATGGACAGGAAGACTCCACAACTTCCCCACTGAAGACACGCCCACGGCGACCGTTGCCTCAACTGGCTGTGTGTGGTGTACCCGGAAACGGGGCCTCCCAGTACTGAGACACAGTTAAGTCCCCGATGTCATTTATCGGTGCAGAGTTGAGAGAGATGGCTGAGCATCACAATCCCCCCTGTGTTGCAGCATGATGAGAACCCAGAATTGCACACTGAGCTTGGGGGGAATCACTTGGGTACCAGACTTAATACTGGCTCTTGACTGGATGGCCGCATGCAGGAGATTTCTACAATGGGGGGTTGGCAGGTGGTGGGTATCTGGAAGTGGCTCTGTGCAGGACGTGAGGATTCCTTGGGTGAGCCCAGAACCAGAGCACAGCATTGTGCAAGCTCTGCATAGTTGGAGAGCCCCCTGGATGACGGGGAATGCACAGTGTGCTACCCCACCTGTCCCCAACTGCTAACTTAGAACCAGAAGTGGGGTCCTCTGTATGCGTGCCAGGCCAGGATAAAATGCCTGGGAAAGAGACTGGAGCTCAGAACTCCCTAACTCAAAGTTGCAGGATGGCAGGAAAGACAGGGCTATTTTGAAGATAATGCAACCATATTTTCACCATACGAGCTCGGACGCCGCCTCGGTAAACAAGGTCCGCGCAGAGCAGTGACACCCCCAGGCTGCTTGCGAATAGTCTACTACTGGGAACATAAACAGATTAGGGATGAGCCCACTCTCCCGTTGAACAGGTGCTAAAGTCATAGATACTGGGCCAGAAGGCGCACCGGAAACCACAGTATCACGCAACTCGCTTTTTTTTTTCTATGGAGAGTACACCGTCATTCTTTGGTTTTACATATTTCAGTTCTGCTTCAAATGCTCGTCTACCTAGCTGTAAATGGGTACCAGACTTTGCTCTTAACGTTAGGGAAGAAGAAAGAAGCAATGAAGTGAACTAGTCACCCCACCTCTTGATCCTGGACCTAATATAGTGAAATCTCCAACACTTCACTCCCCTGCAGCAGTATCTACTATGGGACTAACTTGACCTTTTTTTACCTCAAATGTCCATTTCTATGTACCCTCGGGTCTACCCTTCTTTCTATGTACCCTCGGGTCTACCATTCTTTCTATGTTCTTATGGGGTCCATGTTGCGTGATAAATTCTCGCAACATCGTTTTATTTCAATATCTGTTTTATAACGCAAGGGCAACAACTGCTTGGAATTTATAGTCACTTTTCTCGGTAAGCATTTGTCTTCTCGCGTTGGTATCGAATGCAGTTAAGTTTGAGCTGTGGTCGTTTTGCGCTGGACTGCGCATGACTTGTCTTGCTTTTTTGTCGATCGGTTTCCGCCCACCACTAGTGGGAGTGAGCGATTTGGAATGGCGAAAGAGATGCCTCGTTGAAGAGGGGATCTCCGCTATTTTTGTTCTTTCAGGGATGTGTAGTCCTCTTAATGGATATTTCGTTTATTCGAGATAATACCTCTAGTGTTTCCCACATGTCGGGAGGCGTGATATTTCTGTGTATTTCATGAAAGCAAGGTAAATTGACTTTTTCATTAACTCTATTGATTTTGGGTCGTGAGCGATTTCGATTCATAGCCTGTCTGCGAAAGTCGTCGTCACGAGATGTTTTTTCCCAGCTCACATGTCGCTGCATTGTACTGCATCGGTTGATGCAGGTACCAAGGACCATTACTTGCTACTTTGTTAAATGAACTAGGTTTGGAAAACCTTTATTATCTAGAGGATATTTTTGAGGACATTATTTATACTTCGGCAGACGTGTCTGTCTTGCTGAAGTCAAACTAAGGAGAGTGAACTGATCTCATACATCTGGTTATCTCCTGGCTGTTATAGAAAAGGATGGAGTTTTCCACCTGACTACATTTACAGCACTTTGAAATATAACATGCATCTGACTCATCATTGTAATGCTGTCTACCGTTTATTGCTGTATTGAATGTTGCTGTGATAATGACTGTTTGATGTGCCTACACATTTGCGTAACCATTTTGTCACTGTGGCGTCCACAATAAATAATGAAGAAAAACGTCAACGGCTGTTTCAAGACTCATTGACTTTATACGTCGTGAGTTTACTGACGTCCTATGTGAATTGCCCTGTTATTGTTGCATGAACATTGTTTTGACTGAACACATCTACACACTACACAAAACCAGACATGCGGATGCCATCCATCATCATATGGCATCACGCATCATTTGGTGGCCATAAGCTGGTTTGATTCTGGTACTAGCAAACACGGGGTCCCTTACCCACTTCATTTTCAACAAGAATTCATCAGCATCCTTCAAGAAATTAACATTCTTCAATACAGTCAACATCTTCAAAATTTTCAAAGTACTCGGCGTTGCCCGGTAAAAGTCAAATTTCAATTTTTTGACGGAAACAAGAATTTGACAGTACCCGGCGTTGTTACATGTTGCCGGATAACTCGGACTGCTGTTATCTTTTACGCAAGTCAAGCAAGTTGCTGCTGTCAAGGTTCCAGTGCTGTCGTTTTTTTTTTGAGAAGGTCAAGTGCCGGTTGAAACGGGTTGTTTTCTGAAGAAGGCCAAGTACCGATTTCCATCAACTTACTTTTGGATTAGAAGGTCAAGTGCCGAAACAACTCAACACACAGTATGTCAGAAGCTCTTGTACCATCGTGTTAGCAGTGGAAGCAGTTCAGATGTGCCATCATCGTTGGAGCTTCGCTCTTTAGGACGTTGATTGACATCCGTTTTTCTGCTGTTCTACGATTGGAAGCCTATAAGTTAAGTGGCCTGTTTGTATGTAAACTGTGCCCTTATACTTCTGCTGAGTCTTCTGTGTATCATCTCATTCTATATGTTATATGTTTATATGTTATTTGTATATTTATATGTTTATATTTCAGCGGGTTCTCGGTTGGGTGGTGTCTCCGTTAGATTATGCCACGTCATAGAGGTCGTCTATTGTGAGCGTTTTCTGTAAGGTTTGCAAATTTCCAATACTGGAATTTGCTAAGCGACTTCTGTTGCTATTTATGTTAGTTGTGATGACATGTTTTAATATTGTTTTCGTTATTATTTCGCATTCTTTAGTTTTGTTTTGATTTGTTTGTATTTGTTAGCCTCATCTTGACTATATTTTAGTTTCATACAACATTTTTGTTTATACACTGTGGTGTCATGTATTTTGTTTAATTCTATCGCAGATATCGTCACATTTTTTGTGATATTTCATTAATTTCTGCTTTATTTTTAGTTGATTTCTGCGAAAGTTTTTGTATTGTTGCTGATCTTTGTTATTGTTTACATTGTTATTGTTTACATTGTTTGTATTGTTTACATTTTCAATGTTTACATTCTGCATGTGTTTACATAGTCATTGTTTACAGTTATAGTAATTAGTTAATGGGCTAT
Source organism: Oreohelix idahoensis (assembly GCA_024509875.1). Lineage (NCBI taxonomy): Eukaryota > Metazoa > Mollusca > Gastropoda > Stylommatophora > Oreohelicidae > Oreohelix > Oreohelix idahoensis. The sequence continues at coordinate 456,278 of JAMPIV010013315.1, forward strand.
GCTAATGCACTGTTACTACTACACTGATGATAAATGAATGATGAATAGTGTCGTGCACTATTGAATGAGAAGTGCACTTATGATCAAGAATTGAGTGCTGATATTTCATATACAAGTTCTTTGATTGGAGACTTGTTTCCCACAGAGACTGGGATAATATAAGGTGATGTGAATATACAAGTGCTTAATTAAGACTTGTTACACTTAGGTTTGAAATAAATTAGTTAATTATTTCAGGTTTTGGACTCATATGTTAGACAACATGTCTACATTTGAGCACTTTATTGAGCAGGGTAAATTGCTTGGGAAGACTGGTGATAAGTTAGAAGAATTTGCAACTGCTCGATATGATAAAGCAATGGAAGCTGAACAAAAGAAACTGCAGATGCAGGTGGATGAAAAAAGATTCCAAATGGAAATGGAAAAACAAAAAAGGGAATCAGAAGCTGAGGAGAGAAAACTCCAGCTACAGCTAGAAGCTGAAAGACTTCAAAAAGAGGCTGAGAATAAAAGACTTGAAAAAGAGGCTGAGAATAAAAGACTTGAAAAAGAGGCTGAAAATAAAAGACTTGAAAAAGAAGCTGAAAATGAAAGACTTCAAAAAGAGGCTCAGGCTGAGGAAAGAAGATTACAGAGAGAGTCTGATGAGAGGAAAGAGAAAGCAAAAATGGAACATGAAGAAAAGGTCTTAGCTTTAGAGTTGGAAAAATTGAAATTGACGAGCATGAGTAATGGTAATGATTCAAACAAGGGTTCATCTTCTGGTAAGGCTAATAATGATACTTTTAAGATTAAGTTACCAACATTTAGTCCTTCCAGCGATGACATAATGTTCTATCTGGACAGATTTGAACAAGCATGTACAGCTCATAACATAGACAAAGCAAAATATGTTTATCAGTTATCAGGGATACTGACAGGTAAAGCTCTAAGTATATTAAATATGGTGGATGAACCTGACAAGAACAATTATGAGGTTGTCAGGGCCGCTTTGTTAAAGAAATATCAGCTTAACGAAGACGGCTATCGTCTACAATTTAAAAACATGTTACCTGAAAATGGAGTTGAATTCTCCGAGTTTATTGCAAGAATACGCATTACTTTCTCACGATGGATTGAACTATCTAAGACGGAAAAAACTTATGAAGGACTTATGGACTTAATACTTAGAGACAAAGTCATGTCGTCTGTCAATGAGGCTTTCCTTGCTTTCCTTCATGAACGTAAACCTAAAACAATAAAAGAAATGGAAGATTTCTGTTGCCAATACGTAACTGCGCACCCACACATAACCATGGGTAACTCTAAGGTGAAAGAAGGTTTACCAGTTGCTTCGGCAGCTCCGTATGGTCAAAACTTTGCTCGTAGATCCCAACAAAATTTTGATAGAAAGAGTAGCGGTAATTTCTGTCAAAATCATGGAAATCAATTTCATGGTGATTCTTCTTCGAAGAATTGGAGACAACCTGATAGTACTCGTTACTATCACCCTAATAATTATAAGCATTTCAAAAGAGGATATGGTAATAGAGGTTATTCCTGCCGAAGACCTCAAAACCAAACAAATAGATGTTCGCATCAATGTGAACATGATAGTAATCGTGGAAACTGGAATTCGAACCAGTATAACAATTACAATAGAGACAATAATAACTGCAGAGATAATAATAACTCTGATAACTTCAGAGGTAATAATAGTCGGGGTAGATCTCAACACAAAAAAAAGAGATATCAGCAGGCTAATGCTGTACAACAGGAAACTGAGGCAGCCTGTAATCATGTTGTTGATAATAAAAACTTTGGCGCTGTCACTGGTTCTGCTTTTGACTTTGAGAGAGCAAACAAATGCCCCCAATGCAGTACTTTATTCGAACCGGGTACCATAACTACTTTGAGTTGTGGTCACCCACTTCCCGCTCTTCCTGCTGCTGTTGCGCATGACGGGAGGGGTTCTTTAATTCTACATAAGGGTCTTGTTAATGATACTCCGGTCTCACTACTTTTCGATTCCGGATGCACCACTATTGGTGTTAGACAATCGCTTGTAGATCCATCTTGTGCTACAGGAAGGGTTATTAAATGTGTCACATTTGGCGGCACTCTAGAAAAATATCCTACTGCTGTAATTCGCATTGCCACTCCTTTCTTTACTGGAGATGTGCATGCTTGTCTCTTACCTAATCCTATTGCGGACCTTATTATTGGTCGTATTCACGGAGTTAGGGAGTGTACCCCACAGCAGATTGCTGCTTGGGAAGATAATAACATGCAAGCTACATATGCAGTAGTTACAAGAGCACAAGCTCTACAAACACCCGAAACTTCACTGAATAGTGATAATGAAGTTGATAGCCAAGATAGTCACTTAGTAATCACTCGTGACTCTTTCATAAAATTGCAAGAAGAAGATTCTTCTTTAAAAAAATTCTTCGTTCTTGCGAAGAAAGGTGATCCGAATCAGGATACAAATAGAAAATCTTGGATTGCAATGAGAAACGGCGTACTTGTACGTATGGTACAAGATTCGGCTACGTCGGCACATTCGCAAATTCTTGTTCCCAAGAGCATGAGAGTCCAAATATTGCAACATGCTCATGACTCGCAATGTGCTGGACATATGGGTTTTGCCCGTACGAAGTCGAGAGTCCTTGCGGCTTTCTTTTGGCCTTTTGTCAATAAGGACATTCGTATTTACTGCCGATCATGCAAGGTATGTCAGGAGGTCAAATCTAGAGGACCACGACATGCTGCGCCTATCCAGGCTGCTGACATTCCTATTCGGCCGTTTCAGAAAATGGCCATAGATATTATTGGCCCTTTTAAGGTCAAGTCGGCCAGAGGACATCAGTTTATCCTTACATGTGTCGATATGTGCACACGTTGGCCAGAGGCTATTCCTCTTAAGAGCATATCTACTACAGATATCGCAGATGCTCTTTGGTTGATATTTTCTCGCTTGGGGTTCCCCAGAGAAATATTGTCAGACCATGGCACTCAACTCATATCTGACACTATGTCACAGGTAATGTCTACCTTACATATTGAACGATCTCTCAGTAGTATCTACCATCCTATGTCTAATGGGTTAGTTGAGCGTCTGAATAGAACGCTCAAGACTTTGCTTGGTAAGATAACTGAAGATCATCCTCAAGATTGGGACAGGGTTTTACCCGCGGCTCTCTTTGCCTATAGAGAAGTCCCTAATGAACACACAGGATTTTCTCCCTTCGAACTTGTCTTTGGCGCGCGTCCACGCGGCCCTATGTCTTTATTACACGATCTCATCACTGCCGATGATATTAGCGATGAAACTCAATCCTCATATGAGTATGTCATTGCTCTTAGACAAAAGATCATTGAGGCATGTAAGCTAGCAACTGCTTCATCAGAAATTGCTAAAGAGAAGGCAAGGCAGTTTGCTAACAAGAATAGATGTCTACGACAACTTTGTCCAGGCGACAAAGCATTCGTCCTACTCCCCAGTAGGGAAAATAGACTTCTTATTGCATAGAAAGGTCCGTATGCAATAGTCTCTCGGATTTCCGATGTTGACTATGTGGTCGATATTGATGGAAAGCATAAAACTTTCCACATAAACATGCTTTCGGAATTTCACGAACGTCCGGACTATTTGCTGCCTATTTTCCAGGCAACGGATGATGCTCCTGCACCTCACGGTCATTATTCATCCCTGTCTGTCATTCAGGATGAGGAAGCTACCTTCTCTGATGTCAACCTTCCCCTTCCAGTGGTTCCATTACATTCTACGGAATCTTGGAAAAACGTTTCTGTTTCTCCTAATCTTTCTGGTGACGAACATCGACAAGTCTCGTCGATGTTACAAACATTTCAGGATGTTCTCACTGACATTCCTGGACACACAGATGTCATAGAACATGACATAATTCTTACCGACAATAATCCAATTAGGGTTAGGCCGTATCCTATTCCTATACACTTTCAGTCGCAAGTGGAAAAGGAATTGGATGAAATGATTCAATTAAATATAATTGAACCATCGACTTCACCATATTCTTCTTCCATGGTTATTGTCCGGAAGAAGGATAAGAACATACGAATTTGCGTTGATTATCGCAAATTGAATCAGGTCACAAAGTTCGACGCTGAACCGATGCCTTTGTTAGAAGATCTACTGATTAGACTTTCTAATTCTAGATTCTTCACTAAACTTGACTTGTCTAAAGGTTATTGGCAAGTGCCTTTAGCAGAGCATGCCAAACCTCTTACTGCTTTTTCTACACCTAGGGGTCTATTTCAATGGAATGTTATGCCTTTTGGTCTCATGAACGCCCCTGCCACTTTCGTTCGCATGATGCGTCGAATTCTGTCACATCGTTCGGATGTCATCGCATACTTAGATGACATCTGTCTCTTCAGTGATACCTGGGAAGATCACTATTTAGGGTTATATGACTTACTGTCCACTCTACGTGAGAATAATTTGACAGCAAAACCTTCTAAAGCTTTTGTTGGTTTTGGTGAAATCTCTTTCCTGGGTCATCGTGTTGGTCATGGTCTCTTGAAGACAGAAGACCACAATACTTCCAAAATACTGAACATCTCTGTTCCTAAAACGAAGAAACAAGTTAGGAGTCTCTTAGGTTTAATTCAATTTTATGGGAGATTTATTCCAAATTTATCTTCGATCATGGCACCTCTATCAACATTGTTGAAGAAAGGTTCGCCTAATCTGGTCCGTTGGTCTGAAGAATGCCAATCTTCACTAGACCAAATCAAGAATATATTTTCTTCTCCTCCCATCTTAAGATTACCTACTCTTGATAGGACTTTTGTTCTTTGGAGTGATGCTTCATCCACTGGGATTGGAGCAGCACTGATGCAAGAATATGCAAATACTCTGCATCCTGTTATGTACATTTCTAGAAAACTAAATGCGGCAGAGAGGAACTACTCGGTTTTAGACCGTGAGTTGTTAGCGATGGTTTGGTCAATTCTAAAACTACAAAGATTCCTCCTGGGCGCACATTTCATTCTAGAGACTGATCAGAAAGCTCTTACAGCTATTCAGACTAAGAATTTGAAGAGTTCGAGATCCACTCGATATGCTATAGCTCTTCAACCTTTTCACTTCACGGTACGAGCTATCCGTGGTGCGGATAATGTGATGGCTGACATTTTGTCTAGATGCCCACATGACTCCAATTAATACTTCTGTCCTATATTCCTATATATTACAGAGTCATAACACACCTATATTTCTACAATAGATTAGCACATCTGTACTTACTTTATATGTACACACTATCGTGCTTTGTTGTCATCTTCTTCTGTTCGTTTTTTAAAATGATAGAGGAGGACTGAGTAGTTAATATAAGGGCCGTTAGTTTACTAAACAGCCACAATTATTAATAATGTATTGTACCTTATGAAGCATATTAGTTATTAATTAGCATTATATTGCTTGTACTTTCTCAGAATGTCATTGTTGAGCTGAGGACTTACCTTACGAGTTCTAGATTGTGTACTTACCCTCGGAATACCAGAGCATATGTCCTGGATCGTCATGTAGTTTAACTTTACTATGTACTTATGTCATTACATGTCAAAGAATGTACTATCTAAATTTTCCTATCAGATTTGTACATCCATTTTTAAAGACAATATTAGAGTATGCTGTTTAATGATGATTATAGTAACTTGCATACGTATATTGTGTTTACATGCTAACGTGATGTGTGTTGGTGACACCTCCCCGATGTGAATATTTTTTGAGACATATTTATTTTTCTGTTGAGGTATATCCTCACCAGACACTCTATAATTAGCCTATTGTTTGGCAATTTAGTTAATTATCAGCGCATAATTCGTGCGTTTTGAGCCGCTTATCGCTTGCTCTTTGATATTGAAAAAAATATATGTTCCACATTTTTTTTTTTATCGGGAGGAGGTGGTGATATGTTGCGTGATAAATTCTCGCAACATCGTTTTATTTCAATATCTGTTTTATAACGCAAGGGCAACAACTGCTTGGAATTTATAGTCACTTTTCTCGGTAAGCATTTGTCTTCTCGCGTTGGTATCGAATGCAGTTAAGTTTGAGCTGTGGTCGTTTTGCGCTGGACTGCGCATGACTTGTCTTGCTTTTTTGTCGATCGGTTTCCGCCCACCACTAGTGGGAGTGAGCGATTTGGAATGGCGAAAGAGATGCCTCGTTGAAGAGGGGATCTCCGCTATTTTTGTTCTTTCAGGGATGTGTAGTCCTCTTAATGGATATTTCGTTTATTCGAGATAATACCTCTAGTGTTTCCCACATGTCGGGAGGCGTGATATTTCTGTGTATTTCATGAAAGCAAGGTAAATTGACTTTTTCATTAACTCTATTGATTTTGGGTCGTGAGCGATTTCGATTCATAGCCTGTCTGCGAAAGTCGTCGTCACGAGATGTTTTTTCCCAGCTCACATGTCGCTGCATTGTACTGCATCGGTTGATGCAGGTACCAAGGACCATTACTTGCTACTTTGTTAAATGAACTAGGTTTGGAAAACCTTTATTATCTAGAGGATATTTTTGAGGACATTATTTATACTTCGGCAGACGTGTCTGTCTTGCTGAAGTCAAACTAAGGAGAGTGAACTGATCTCATACATCTGGTTATCTCCTGGCTGTTATAGAAAAGGATGGAGTTTTCCACCTGACTACATTTACAGCACTTTGAAATATAACATGCATCTGACTCATCATTGTAATGCTGTCTACCGTTTATTGCTGTATTGAATGTTGCTGTGATAATGACTGTTTGATGTGCCTACACATTTGCGTAACCATTTTGTCACTGTGGCGTCCACAATAAATAATGAAGAAAAACGTCAACGGCTGTTTCAAGACTCATTGACTTTATACGTCGTGAGTTTACTGACGTCCTATGTGAATTGCCCTGTTATTGTTGCATGAACATTGTTTTGACTGAACACATCTACACACTACACAAAACCAGACATGCGGATGCCATCCATCATCATATGGCATCACGCATCAGTCCAGTCATTGTTTTATCTTTTTATTATCACTGTTCGTGTCTCATCATCATCACCACCCCCTCAACAACCCAAGGAGAAGTGGCTTTCAACAAACTAATGCCAAATCTTCCTGTCCTGTTTCATCAGTTCCACAGCTTTTCTATCTCTTCCTCGTCATTTTCATTTCTGTTTAACTAGGGTCACTGAGCTCACTGCTATTGCCTAGCCAGTAGGCCAAGTTGAAGAATCTGCCTGCTCATCTATAGTATCTGATCATTCCAGTTGAATCCCAAGACTGACGTTCTCTGCTCTGTTCAAGTCAGGTCCTGCTTTTGTGTTTCTTATCCCGTGGTTTTCATGAGCATCTGATTGACAGACCACCTCTCAATGCTGGATCTAGTATAGTGAAGTCTATAACATCTCAATCCTCTAGGGCAGTATCTGCTATGGGACTACCTTTAGCTTTTTTTGTCATGGTACTCCTAATATTTGTCTTTAAGCTTTGCCGTCAGATGTTCTATAAGGGTTAAAGAAAAACGTGATTTGGGATGTTTTATAACACAAAATAACAAGAGAATATTTGAAACTAACTTTCTTAACCATTCTCCTTCAGTTTTCCAAGGAGCACACTCCTTCAATAAATACACACTAAGCTTCCCAGTCTTGTGCCATCCATTCAAAGTCTTTCCATGTTCTCTTTACCCATTTCATGTCTGTACACGTGCTTTAGATTCCCTCTATTTCTTTTATTGTGGAGTTTCCAGAAATAGGACTGCCTTGCAATGCTATTAACTTGTTTCCTCAATGTGTTTGTTATCTAATGCCAGTGTCTTCTTCTCACCTCTTCTTCCACCTGCACTTGTCTTGTTCTTTCCATAAGTTCCCCATGGGTTATCTTGTCTTAGCATTTCAATTTCTTCTATGCAAGCATTCATTTATGAAAGCCTGTAACTTCCACTTGTTAACAGACCCATTATTAATTAAGTATGCATTGTTCTTGTGGCATATTTAATTTTTCCTGTTGGTTGGGCTGTCAGCTTGACTGCTTTTATTACCTATAAAACATCTATGAAGTACATTACTCACTTTGCAAATATTATGGCCCCTGTTACATCTCTATCCAATCCCTGCACAAGATGAAGGTCATTGGCTTTGTAACTGCGTGGCAAATGTTCAGCAAAGGCTGGTAGAAGTTCAGTCACACTCACCCGATCCTTTGACTGACCTTTAAAAAGGTATTCAAATGTCATAATTTGAGCGAATGTATCAATTTAATGAGAATTAATTCACTGAAATATAATTCTTAAAAAAGTGATACAATTCTTCCCCACTTCGCCACCCCTCTTAAAAAGAAGAAAAAATAAAGAGGAAGAAACATTTTTGCTGATGTCCACTCGTGTGATGTTGAGAAAATCTTGTGGCTGTGCTGTTTCAATCTATATCATTTTTTGTTTTTGAAAAAAGAATATGGTATGTATCATTTGATTGTCCAACTGGCAGAGTGGTTAGTAGCTGTTGTTTAACTAGGGCTGTTGAGCTTCTCGCTCTTTTGTAGCCAATACCAAGTTGAAGACTCCTTGGTATTATCTAAACTGTAGATCTAGGTTTTTCTGCCATTCTGAAACGTGTTGAGTTGAAGCCATGAGCTCCAGTTTCTCCAGCCATATCCATTAAAAGGATCACCACATCTGGTCCTAAACTCGGAGGAAGAAGTATGTGACATACTGTGCATTCCCTGCCATAAATGGGGGCTCTGCAAATATGCAGAGCTAAAATACTGTGCTCTGGTTCTGGGCTCTCCCAATGAATTGCCAAGTCCTAAACAGTCACCTCTCAGCTCCCCCTGCCCATCATGGGCCCATAGTGAAATCCTCCTGCAAGCAGCCAACCTGGTAAATAGCCAGAGTTACATCTGGGGCTCAAGTAACCTCTCCAAGCTTAGTGTGCAATGCTGGGTTCTCAACATGTTTCACCACAGGGGGAATTCCTGGAAGTGTGTGAATGATTTCAAGAGTCTATGAGGGTGTAATTAGCCTTACAGAGGTTCATTTCCACATTTAAATACTGTAGCACTGTGCTTAGCTGGTGGTCATATAAGGATGACTCCAGATAAGCCTCCATGCATACAGTGGTTAGAGCCTTTGCCTCTTGCAAAATGACCAGGTTTGAAATCTTGTAGCGGCATGCTACAGTCTATCCAGCTGTAAATGGGTAAGACCTTCTCTGCTCTTGAGTTAGGGAAGGTAATGGCAGTGAGGAAAGGAACTGGTCAACCTACCTGATAAAGCTGGAACTAGTATAGTAAAGTCTCTAACACTTCACTTCCCTATAGCAGTATCAGCTGTGGGGCCACCTTTATTTTACTTTTTTATGTATCATTTTAGTTTCCCTGCTATTGATATTACAGACACACTATCTGCACCCATCCATAACTTTTCATCAAATTATCCTGTTCCAAGAAACTTTTCATCAAAGCAAAAATCTAAAAAAAGATCTTTGTTGTGCACCTTTATTTTAAAATGTTCAAAATATTGATAGAAATCAGATTTTGTAAATATGTGTCAAAAATCAGCATTCTCTGCGTACGTGGTTCTCAAACTGCCCCTTCCTCCTTCATCACAACCTCCGTATCTTAATTCAAGTATTATGGAATTGACAAAGTGTATAATCTATAAAATATAATTACTTTGGCTAACGTGTGGTTATGCATGAGATTGGCAACCTCGTCATGTAAAAGAAATAGCTGCAGAAACACCACTGACAGAATAAATGCTCTGATGCAGGCTTTCAGCAAGAGGGCCAGGGGCAGCTGTGGCTCCATGCTCAATAAGTAAATAGAATCAATAAATATTAGCTCGGCAGCTCCACAACTCCAGCAGAATGTGTATCAATAAATATTAGCTCGGCAGCTCCACAACTCCAGCAGAATTTGTATCAATAAATATTAGCTCTGCAGCTCCACAACTCCAGCAGAATGTGTATTAATAAATATTAGCTCGGCAGCTCCACAACTCCAGCAGAATGTGTATCAATAAATATTAGCTCTACAGCTCCAGCAGAATGTGTATCAATAAATATTAGCTCTGCAGCTCCACAACTCCAGCAGAATGTGTATCAATAAATATTAGCTCTGCAGCTCCACAACTCCAACAGAATTTGTCATCTCAGCACCAGGATTATTTATTTGTTTTGTTATTTCATTTTCTCCTTTGAATTTTAATTCTTTGTTGAATTTTAAAAACTGATATTTCTATCTTCCTTGTGCCGTACTTTTACTTGCTTATCTGCTGTACTTTATCTCAGTGTTGTTGTTTTCATATCCATCTTTCTGTAAGGTTCATTATATCTTTGTTCCATTTTTCTCTTCACGTTTGCATTGTCCATTGTCTTTTTCTCTTGACCTGGTCTGTATTTCTAATCTTTGTTGCCTGTATGTAAATGTGGCTGATAAAGGGTGAACCCTGAAATGTCCTGTATTTCTAATGTACCATCCATTTATAAAACTTATTCCATACGATTTTCTTTTTTTAGTTACATGTTACATGCTCATAAGGAAAGAAAAGGAAAATGAATGAAAGAATGATAATTACTTACTAAAACAAGGAAGTCCATAGGGTTTGTCGATTGCCAGAAAGTCCTCTGGAAAAGAAAGAAGAAAATAGGTTAATTTCAAATAAATTTATAGTATCTACTATTCTAACTCATGTGAACAAAATGTCAGTAAAAACTTGTATAACAGACACATTTACATAAATAAGAGGTGTGTTGTTGGTGGGAGGCCCTCCACATTTTTGGCTTCAGGTATGTACTCTTCATTCCTAGTGGGGCACAGGTCCTTCATTGCTGCTGTCTAATACCTTCTGTGTTGTCAGTTATTTTGTTTTTCTTCCATTAGTGATTGTGATGATGTACATTGATACACCGATAGAATTATTAATTGTAAGTATAAAAATAAGGTAGAAATGAAAATAGTGGAGTTATGAAGTTTCGTCTTCACCCACGCCGCAAGCGCGTTGATTTTAGCAGACAGTATTGTGGAATAGATAGTACCATCGTTTTCTAGTGTCCTTGAAAAACTATTTATATACATTGTGACCCGAAAAGCCTATTCGTTCAGACGGGAAAAGAGGGGAGAGACAGAAAAATGATACCGTCTGCACGCGTGGTTTGAATCTAAAACCTAGCGAAAGCACTATATTGTCATTTGAAAAAATACGACGCAAATTCAAAATATGTTCAGCAATTGGGTCACACAAACAACCTTAGCTCTTATAAAAATGACGTATTTCTGACGTAATTCGGGAGACGGTCGTTTTTAGTTTGAAAATAGCGGTAGAAAGAAGTGAACAGGTGGTAGTTTATAGATTTCAATATTATTGAAGACTAACATGGAAAAAATTATGGAATTTTGAACCATTATACATAGGCTCATAAAACTTATATATTCGTGTGCCATAGTGTCTTCTGACCAATAATATGGTTTCATTTACCCTATAGTCCAACTAACAGCAAAGATATGGTCATAATACTAGATAGTCACAGACACATTGACTAACACACTAGTGTTCTAGCATTCACTATCGGTAACGAATTTGTGCAAGAGTTGTTGAAAAGAGGCATGAGAGGTTAGGGCAAATGCCAAAAAGAGGGGAACGTTAGGACTGAGAGGTAAATGTAATATGATTTGGAAGGGAGTTTGAAAGGGGGAAAAATACTATGGGATGGCTCAAACTGAATATTTTTTTTTGTAGAGTTAGGCCAAAACCAAGTCTATTTTTGACGAATGCCAAGTTCAGACGGACAGACCGACAGAGGTACACTAACATTAGACCAAAATTGGACCTTAGTTTTAAAAATTTGAATTGACAAACTTAGTAGTTAGATCTCATTGGTCGAAACAGTTTAGATTACTGGGAAAGTTGAAGGCTCGGTTCCATTTTCACGAAGACTGTTCATAGAAGCAGGACGCTTGAAGCTGAGAAGTGTGACGTGCCTTGAATATAGATATAATTAATAAAAAGTATAAGGGCGCCATAGTCCAGCAAGCAGTACATCTGAGGTTGTGCTAATTCAACGTTCCTGTGTGTATTCATTGAATTGTGGTAAGACCGAAATTATTAACATTATTTATACTATTAATTATGTTGTTTGACTTGGGTAATGAAGAAAACATTACGACTGTAAGTAAAGAAGTCATTAGTAGACTTATACAAGCCTATATGTTGCTCCACCATGTTATCAAGCTACCAGAGAGGTAGTAGTAAAATATTTATAGGTTGTCACCAGGAATCACATCACCTATCACATTGTATGGAAAATGATCATTGAGAATGGCAGAGGTGTTGCAGCCATTAGGGAGAGGAATATGAAAACTTGTACAAAGTGTTACCTCATTTTATGGAGATGTGCTGAGTTGGTCAGAGAGATCTGATCCAGGTCTTTTAGGTTAAATATAGTATTGTTTGTAAAATTGGTGAATTAGGTATTATGCTAAGACAGAACATTATTTTCATGTTACAGGGTTTTTGTCTGGCACTAGTCAGGTGCCAGATTCCTGTGTGAAAAAGTTACTCCAGCAGTGATAGAGGTACTCGCGGCCTACCCTATTACTTTTGGGACAAGATCAATTTAGGCTGTTGGCAGATCATACATCTATGTTCAATCCTCCAGTGCCAGATAAGTAAACAAGCCCTGGCACGAGGAGAATTTATCAACTTTTCCACTTCATAAAACCTGAAAAGGAAATATAAATAAAGACTATTTGTCAAGAAGTAAAGTGTATCAAGAGAAAAAATACATTGTGACAAAGACTGGGCGTGATGTTAACACCCCAACCAGCCAGCTCATAACACTTTAGAAATAGCTAGAAATTTTACAATACCATAAAAACTACAATATATATGATTAAGGACAAATTGTCCTCTTTTAGTTAATTAAGTATGCCTATTATTTATGTATATATATAAATTGATCTCATGTGATTTGACAGTCCTAACCAAAAGAATCTTAGGTATAGGACTAATAAAGGTACAGAAAAAATTGTATATTACTAACTTTTAACAACCGGTGTTGGTTGATTTGATCACATAGGCTTTAATATTTGTTTGTGTGTGTGTGTGTGTGTATTAAGGTTAGTGTTAAATTATCATCACACCACACTTGCATAACCCTAGACATTAAACGTAGCTATCATACATACTAGTCAAGAATAGGTCTGATTGAGGTCATAAGGTGGTAGCAGAAAGGTGTCCTGATAACTCAACCCAAACTTTGTTATAATCAGGGACCTTCACAGCTGACCTCATTCAGTACAATAGTACTACAGAACAACAACATTGCATAACATCAAAACCCACCACAATGATAGCATGTATCTCATTGTCACAATGGAGGTATCACGTGTACAGCCAAAACTAGTTGCATCCCTTCATTTTGAATGCGTTCCAGTCGTTCACATTGTGACACTGACAGTGTGAGTATTCCTAGCCCGTACTTGATTACTGAAATCACGAGCTGATGATACAGGAGAAACAATAGTTTCTGTTCCAAGCGCGCAGCAGCCATTGTTTTTAAGGCTGCCAGTCCTCGCTTGCACTTCTGTATGATCAGTTCGACATGATACTTGAATGATAGCCACAATCAAACGTTACTCCCAGATACTTCAGCCTGTCTTGCCTTTCAATGTTCTGCCCATTGAAAGTGATGTCTGGAAGGTCTGCTTTCACTATGGAGTTGTTCAAACAGCACCACATCACACAGGCCTTGTTGGGATTGACCTTTGATCCACTTTCCTCACACCATTTAGAAAACGCCTGTAGTGTCTCTTGTATGCCTTGGACCATTTCCTGTCTGTCTGAGCCAGTTCTGTACATGATGAGTATGTCATCTGTGAGAGTTAATGTTCATCCCAGTCCTGCTGGTTGAAAGGTTGCTACTTTTGCTGAGTAGATGTTAAACAGCACTGGTGATAGTGGAGAACCCTGGGGTAGTCCTGGGCAAATGCGCATTGGTTCTGATGTCCAAGTTCCCAAGCGAAATGCAACTGATCTCTCTATTAAGGCAGCTGCTTTCCACCTTGTTATCCAAGGGTTTACACCACATGCCATTATACAATCTATTAGGGTTGCAAAGTTCACACTGTTATAAGCATCCTCTAGGTCAATCGTGACAGCTACAGTTTCTCTTTTACCCTGGAATCCCTCATACACATCGTACACAAACGTTCCAGCGTTACCCCATGTTGTTTTCATAGGCCTATAGTTACCCAGGGTATCAGGAAGGATGTGAGCATTTTCGAGGTGGCTCATTACTTGTCTTACAACTATCTTTTCAAGTAATTTACCATAGACATTCTGTAATGTGATAAATCGATAGCTGTTGAGCAGTGTGGGGTCTTTGCCAGGTTTAGGAAGTGGCCAAAGGTAACTGTGTAGCCAGTCTTCCGGCACCTCAGCATTCTGTATGCTGGTATTGAAATCGCTCACCATACTTATAATGGCTGTGTAGTTGAGCTGTTTAATGTGATGGTATTGTACACCATCAGGACCCGGAGCAGTGTTTCTGCTGGTGTTCAATGTGTACAACACATCCTCTTCAGAAATGAGATCGAAGTATATCTGGCCCCATTGGGAATTTTCCAGCACATTGTCCTTTATTTTCAGGTGGGCACTTGTCACCTTTATCCGTTTGCTCCATATATCAATTGAATAATGCTCTTCCCTTTTCTTCATCTGTTTTCAGGCTTAGTCCTGTAGAGCTTTTGATATTAGGGATGGGTTGACTTGTATTTTTACTATTCATTCTTTGATGTAATGTGGCCGTGTACATAGTTGTTCCTTTGGAAACAGACTATATTCTTACGAGACAGAGGAAGCACAGACCACCCTATAATTTTATATTTTATGAGAAACAGAAAATAATAAATAGTGTCACATATTTAGGACAAAGAGTCGCTTCCACACGCCATTTCTAATAATTGGGTGATTTCCCCTGACCAATCGGATAGCTCAGATTTACCCCGGGGAAAGTGGAACAGGACGCCATTTTGGCAGTAGAATGAAAGAGCGCAACTCAAGAGGTCGTATTTGGTACAGCTCTACATATTTCTTAGTTTTGAGGAAATCAAACTACCACATTTATTATAAAATGTGTAATTCAGGACATTGAGTGTTATATATTTTCTCACTGGCGTAAGATAGTTAAACATGTATTCTGAATAGAGCTCCTAACCCTAGTCGCAGCAGAACTAGGCTCGAGGATTTGAGTCAATTTGAAAAAACAATGTCTTACACCTCAAATCAGGTAGAGTAGACTATTCTTGTGTTGGAAAGCATTTAACTCCAGGAATGCTTATGACAATAAAGAAATCAAGGACAAATCTGAGGAGATGGGTAAATGTAGTCGAACCTAAAATAAGACTGTAACTTAAAGGAAGGAACACGGAGGAATGAGAAGGTTCGCCATATTTGACAATTGAGTAGGCCTACGAGACAAAGATGCAAAAAAAGGATTTTTGCATCGATGAAAGCATCTGATGAGATGATAAAACTTTTTTATGCTTATTATTGTAAAAATGTTCTAAATTCCAGACTTTGTTGAAATTTTAAGTTTCATGCTGAAAGATATTAAAAGTTTTGCATAAAATCGAACGCTGTTGAGAAGGTGAATTACTACAGTTTTGAGATCTAGATAAGAAATCTGTCTATTTCAATTAAATTCGCTACATCAACACCTAAGAGAAGAAAATCGAACCTGGTAACACAAATTTAAGAGAGAAATCTAAATCTCTGGTGATTAGGCCAGTTAAACATCTGCTCTCTGTAAAGTAAATTGAAAATACTGCATATACCGGCACTGCCACATGAAGGTAATATGGTGCCGTTCCAGTCCTAAGGAAACACATGCCCCGGTTACATGTTGGTTATATGGTGCCCGTGACCACTTCTCTTTGATAAAGCGAATAACTAGCGATCATAGACCATGGACGATTTACTACAAAATTTTCAACAGCTGGGTGTGGAACAACAACAACCACAGAACCAACCCGTAAATACACAACCACTGCAGCCCCAGGACAGACAAAATATGGAAGGACCAACAATAATAGCGCTACGGCAAATTACTGAAACCCTACAGAAAAATGACAACTACGCGAAATTCACACAGGTTAGATCCATTGTTCAGCCGTTCGATGGCAACAAGAAAAAATTCAGAAGATGGTTGTCCGACATGGAAAAATTTGCGGCACTAGCAGAGGCAACAACGGATGAAGAGAAAAAGAAAATCGCTCTGTTAGGTTCTGATTCGTACGTGACTGATTTTTTAAGAAGGAGGTCCCAGCAGTACCCCACAGAAACCTACGAGTCCCTAAAAAAAGAGCTCACCCAGAGATATGGGGAAATCATAGACAAAATGCATGCTTGGTCAGTCCTTAGAAGCATGAAACAGGAAAGAGATGAATCGGTACAACTTTTTGGAGATCGATTCCTCAATATGGCAGAAGAGGCATTTTGCTGAGAAATCCCTACCACACCTGATGTAGAAATACAGTTAGTGGGGATATTTGCCGATGGCCTTAGAGCGGAAAATATCAGAAGGCATCTTATTAGAAAAGACACCAAGACTATTGCTGAAACAATCCAAGCAGCAATACAGGAGGAAAATCTTCACCGAAGGTTCCAACAAAGAGCAGGTAGGGAACCCCGACCAGAATATAGGGACTATGATGAGCATGAGCCTATGGAAGTTGACCATACCAGGAGGCAATGGACTCGCCCACGACAACGTGATGATAGACCCCGCAATTATAGACCCCCCACACACAGGCAAAACGACGTCAATAATGTCAGTACAAACAGATGCTTCACATGCGGTAGGCTCGGACATGGTTACAAGTCCTGTAGAGCAAATTACAATCATGCACCATTCAGAAGAGGAGGTTACCAACCACAACAACCCGCACCACCCCCACGTGATTATACCAGAAATCAGTATACCAGAGGCGCACCTCAACCCCTCATGCGTCAGGGAAACGGCCGCGCCACTCACTAAACAGGACCGTTAGTGAGGGCAACAATCACAGAAATTGGTCCAAAACAAAAGAAACAACACAGAACAGAAATTGTCAAGTGGGCCCATCCAGTAAAATACAATATGAAGAAATGTTGCATGATGGAACTAAAATACATCCGGACCCCAGTTCCTGCATCATGTCTATACAGGGCCAACAATATAGGGCACTGGTAGATACAGGAGCATCCATCAGCCTTATTAGGTTCCAGCTGTTCAAGAGGATCCAACACTTAGTACGATTTCAACCGTCCAAAACACACCTAGCTTCAGTCACGGGACAAAGACTAAATTCAGTTGGGACAGCATGGCTAAAATTTTCCTTAGGCGAAACAAACTTTGAACACCCATTTATTATTACAAAGGACATGTCTAGAAATTTTATCCTAGGGAGGGATTTCTTTAACAAACACAAAGTTCGAATATACTATGACCTCCACAAAATCAAAGTCAACAATACATACATAGATCTCCAGGACGATATCCACATAGCGTCTTTGGTAAGGCTGACAGCTCCCATAACGGTGGCTCCAAACTCCCTGGTCATAGCAAAAGGCAGAGTAAAAAATTCTGAGTACATAACACCAGGGCAATCAATTCAAGTACAGCCCCTAGCAGAAGAAAGCATTATTGATGACCCATTGTTGCAAATTACAGAGGGAATCGCTGAAGTCTCGAAGTCCAGAGATTTCCCCATCATGATATTGAATATGTCAGGAAAAACTACCACTATAAAAAGAGGCACAGTTGTAGCGCAAGTGGATACGTCAACAATAAGACAAACCAAAACCAATAGAGACCATCCACAAATTGTCTCAACCACTCCCACTGGACATAATGCACGAAATCGCAGTACAAATAACCATAGTACATGGAAAGTAAACAGTTATAAGGCTTATGCAGAAAAAGGCAGCAACATCAGTCACAGCTATGTTACACCACAGCATACCCTACCCAGATGGCAGAAACGAACCAGTCCATACATAAGAAGAGAAAGGCCACAGTATGAAAATGACTATAATTACTCATTCTTGTGCCCCAGCACACCAAGAGAAAAGATGAAGTGCTGTATATCACAGAGTAACAGAGAAACAGAAATTGTCTTGCCAGGAGGATATCCAAAGCGACAAGACAGTGATACATGCCCCATGGAGTATCAATATAACTCAAAAACAGGTGGATATGATAAAGTCCCAAAACCAATTGAAATTTCCGAAGAAAAGGAAGAATTCTTATATGACTATACCACAGGAGGATACTATAGCAGCAAAGTTGGAAACAGAAAGAATGAAAAATTTTCGCCCAGGGAAAGAAGACAGCCCTATAGCACAAACAGAAGAAATACAGTAACGTACGCAGATAAGCGCAGTTACGGCAGAAATAATCAGAAAAAATGGCACAACAACGACTACCCCAGAAATATAATAAGAAATGAATATACAGTAAATGCAGTGACAAATGGAAATGCACACAGTACATGGCAGAGGAGACAGTACCAAGCACAGCCCAATGAACGGCAAAGAACTACGCAAAATAAAGCCACATACCAGGAGCAGAGATTTTCACAAGATGCAAGAAAAATATCCCAAGATTGTGGGAATGAAACGGAGGCATCAAGACAGACCAGAGATATCATAGCAGATCATAAATAGAGAGAGAGAATAGCTCAGTTACTTGCAACCCTGAATGCCACAGAAGATAATAAGCAACGTTTGAAAACGTTTGTAGAAAAGCACCAGGATGTATTCGCACTCAATGACATGGAATTAGGCAGAACTAACACTGTCAAAATGGACATTCAAACAACCACAGAGGAGCCAATACATATGAAACCCTATCATACGCCCTTGAAAAACAGAGAACTCGTGGAAAGGTCTATAAATGAAATGCTACAGGCAGGAATCATCGAAAGATCCCGTTCCCAATGGTCCTCACCCATAGTGATCGTAACAAAGAAAGACGGCTCCAGTCGCTTTTGCTGCGACTACCGTGCCCTTAACAAAATCACAAAAGTCATTTCCTACCCCCTCCCCAGGATAGACGATCTACTTGCGACGTTAGGAAAGTCTACATACTTTACCACACTTGATGCAAGGTCAGGCTTTTGGTGCATCCCCATGACACCTGAGGCAAAACAGAAATCCCCATTCTGTTCACATATGGGAAGCTTTTTTTGGAATGTTATGCCATTTGGTCTAAAAGGATCTCCAGCAACATATATGTCACTCATGGATGAAGTGTTAAAGGGTCTACATCCATTTGCCCTGGCATACATAGACGATATCCTGATACATACAGCAGGCACGATGGAAGACCACCTCCGCAAGGTTGAAACAGTGTTTGATAGACTCAGGCATCACCAAATAAAGTTAAAACTGTCGAAGTGTGAGTTTCTAAAGACAGAAACAAAATATTTAGGCTTTGTCATCAATAGACATGGCGTCAGACCTGATGAAGATAAAGTCAAAGCCATAAGAGAAATGCCTAGCCCCAAGACGGTGAGACAAACACGCTCGTTTATTGGTACAATAGGGTACTATAGGCGCCACATCATCAATTTCTCCAGAGCAGCAGAGCCTTTGATAGCCCTTACCCGCAAGTATGCACGTTTCAAATGGACAGAAGACTGCCAGAGATCCTTTGAGTATCTAAAAAATGCCCTAACCACCATCCCACTGCTTGGACATCCAGATATTTCTCAGCCCATGATACTATACGCCGATGCCTCAGATAACGCAATTGGTGCTTGTTTGGTCCAACCTGTACTAGAAGATGAAACACCCATCCTACCAAACATTCCAAATGAGAAACCCATTGCATTCCTATCCCACGCATTGTCAAAGTCACAAAAACGGTGGACCACCACTGAGAAAGAAGCATATGCTATTCACTATGCAGTACAAAAGTTTGACTTTTACGTCAGAGGAACTAAACTCATTATAAGAACTGATCATCAACCTTTGGTTAACTGGCTCACCAAAACACAAGAACAGCCAAAGAAGTTACAGACATGGGCAATGAATTTACAGTCCTACGACACCACTATCGAACATATCCCAGGCGAAATGAACACCTGTGCAGACCTCTTATCCAGGATTAAATATGATGATGAAACTGAAGTGAAAACAAATAGAGTCAAAAATGATGGCACATCCTCAGAGATTGACGATAATGCTAAAGAAATTAATGAAATTACTTCATCAAGTCGAAGAAGTACCTCAGATTCTGCCACTCAAGTAGAAGAAGAAAGCCAAGAGATGTTAAATGAGAGTAGAACAAGCGAAAGATGCAGAAATTGTCAAGCTGCTCACATACGTGAAAGAAAACCCAACAAAAAGTAAAGATTTTACAGTACACCCAACGGATGGAACTCTATACTATATTGATCAGAAACAAGAAGGGACACTAAGAAAAGTCATTCCAGCACATCTAGTCCCAGAAGTATTGCTACAGTTTCATGATAACAACGGGCACATGGGAAGAGACAAAACAATTGATGTCATAAAGAAAAGGTATTATTGGCAAACTTTCTACAAGGACATTACAGAATATGTAGCCACCTGTAGAACATGTAAATTGAGAAACATGAAGCCACATTTAATTCCCCTTCAAGAAATGCAACCTTCCCATTACCCCATGCAAACAGTGAGCATTGACTTATCAGGTCCTTACCCACTCACCCAATCAGGCAACAAATACCTCCTGCACATAGTTGACCAATACTCTGTTTGGCCAGAAAGTTACCCACTCAGTGATGCCACATCGCAGTCCATCACGCAAATTTTTTTACAAGAATTCATTCCCAGGCATGGCTGTCCAAAACGAATCATTTCAGACAACGGTAAACAGTTTATAGGTAACCCATTTAAAGCCACCTTACACCAGCTGAATATTGAGCATACTACAACCACTTATTATTGCCCAAATGCAAATGGCAGAAATGAACGCATGCACGCCACCCTACATGATATTATTAGCAAATATATCAAGGGGAACCACCAATACTGGGACCTATACATTAACCAAGCTCTTGAAGCCATCCGAGTAAACGTGAACGATACCACAGGAATGTCACCCTTTCTCATGCTATACGGAAGAGAACCAAACTTTCCGTTAGACAACCTACTTCGCCCACAAAGAAAATACATGGGAGAAGACCCCATCGAAATAATCCTTCAAGAAAAGTATAAAGCTCACCAGATTGCACAACGAAATACGCAGAAGGCATTTCACAAGAAACAGAAACAACATGATAAATCAGCCAAGCTACCAACGTACAAAATAGGAGACAGAGTATACTACAAGAAACATGTACGCAGTTCAAAATTTGATGACCGATGGTTAGATGGCTACAAAATCATGAAACAAACTACGCCTGTAAACTTCATTATTTGGAATGAAGAGAAACAACACCAAACAAAAGCTCACGTAAAACAGATAAAAATCGATAATCACCGGCCCATTCCGCCTCTGACGACAAATACAAGACCAGTCAGAAAAGCCACCCTAAATTATAATCCATCCAGCACAGATTCGTCTGACATATCAGAGTCAGAGACGACAGACTCTGAATTTTACCAAGACGACCACATACCCAGACCACCCACAGATGAAATACATCGAACAAGACAACAACGAGACTCGTCCGAAAGCGAAGAAGATATCCCACCACTTGAATTACGTAATAGACTACAAGACAGAGACCTGCGCATTAGAAATGAAGAAATCATGCCACAGACGTCACACGATGACAACACGAAAACACCTTATATCCACACTCAAACTTACTCCCGCAGTGATAAATCGTCAGCTGATACCTATCACACCCCCAGTTCAGGCAGTTCTAGTTTTAACACTAGTGAAAACCAAACACTGCTATACCACAAGAACAAGATTGCTCGTTCAAAACAATCAGATCCTGAAGAAACTATACCCAAGCAGATTGTTGAACCATATACCAGCGATCTTTATGGAGACAAAACAGAACAAGAAGACAGTGTCAACCCCAGCACAGCTTTGTCAGACCCCAACGAACAGAATGACAGAGAAATGGTAGAATTATACCAACAAGAAACAGACATTGATACAGCTAGTTCCATTGAAACCAGTGATGCGGATAGTACATTATTTGTACCAGTCAGCTCCAGCGTCAAACGTGCCTATAAAACAGAATCTGATGACTCAATCCCTAGCAACAAAATTCCGCGTATACAGCACAACTATATCAGACGAAAGATTCTGAAGAAACGCAATCATGTTCCAAAACCAAGCCGAGAAGTGTTAGCCTCATCTCAACTAGTCAAAAACAACAGTGTGCAAATTACTGTGCCCATTGTAACCAGTGCTAACGTTCAGCACAACCAGGTGTCATGAAATATTCTAATCCACATATATAAATTATTAGGTAAATATGAAGCCTAACAAATAAAATTAATAAAGAGAAGAGCAATGGTAAAATGACAGTGCTGTCACAAGGAATGTACTCGAAATCCCCCTTGTTTTCTGCTTCGTCTGCAAATTGTAACGCTTTCATGTTGATATAAAAGCTTACTGTATTATTACCCGCTTTCTTCAATGAAACGTGTGCTGTATTTCTTGGAAAAGCATTGAGAGGCCCTGCGTAATGACCTAAATTAATCCTAACATTAATTATATTACGTTACCAAAACGAACGAACAGATGGACAAAAGGATAGCGAGAAGGGAGAGGCAGAAAGCCGAACATTAAACACGCGTCGCGCGATACACAATTACTACTATCACGCGTGTAAGTCTACAAGCACTAACTTTTTCAGACGGACAGTGATAAAATACACTACCCTTTCCCAGAGTTAGGTTTATAAATCATAAAAAAACTCTTATTAGAAAAGATAACATTAGATGGGTTTACGGTTGAGAACATAACAGTACCCAGACAGAACATCTTCGAAACAGGAGGTAAAAGAAATTGCATATTTTGAACGCAGCCACGTAGCTCCTTTAAATTTGTATTTTTGGGTTCCTTAGGGCTTGCTGACAAATAATATGTAAAACGTTACGCAAATAGTCCAGGAATTAATAAATTATACCCAAAATAAAATATTGGGGGTGCCTGACAGCATAAAATCATTTCTGCTCATAAGATTTTTTTTTAACGTGTTTGAAAAAAATTTACGTTACAGAAATAGCCTACCATGTAAACTCCAAATTGATTGGAGCGCAACAAATGAAAGCCTAACCACGATTGGTCGAACTATAAATACTATCTTGGTTGTTAGGGGAAACGGGGAAAGGTAACATTTTTTCAAACACTTGTCGAAACGGGGCTCATTGGTCAGACTCGCTGATATACACACTTGGGAGCGTTAGTTCGAAACCACTTGTTTAAAATAGCTTGATAAAGCATCAGTGCGTTGAAGCCAGCATATATTTTGCTCAATAAAAGCCTGGAACATAGGCAGATGGAAATTTGTGCCAGTTTGTGCCAGAATTCATTGCTAATCAACGTATCTGTGTTATTCGTATGAATTGTGGTAAGCTTGAACCATTTAATATCTTTTAATGAAAATTGAATGTGAATTGTTGATTTATGCCTGTATATATATGTGTAGTTCAGTGGCAAACGTGAGGTAAAGCCTAAAATGCTCCAGCCTGAACAGAGGGTGTCGGAGAGAAGTAAAACGGCATGGAATGGCCAAACAGTACACTGACACCTGGATGATTGACTAGAAAGAAATAATGCTGGAAGTGCAGAGGCGTAGTAACCATTAGGAAGGGTAATGCTGGTATAAAGTATTTCAGATGAAGCTGACTGTTGGCCTAACGCTCTGAACGCAATGTTTGTGATGTATTGTGATCAGTGTAAAAAGAAAATATAAATTAGTTATGAAGTAGAAGGTACATCCTTCTTGATTTCAGGGACAGTGGTCTTGATGGTACTGAGCAGCACCTAGTCAGAGCTTTGCTGAATCCTGAGTCGGACAGCATACTCCTTGGTCTTTTTAGCTATCAGTGAGGTGTCTCCTGAACCCAGAGGAGAATTCGAGCAGAGGAGTCCTTTCCTGCCGCCATCACGCCAGATAAGCGAATTGGCCAGCTGAGCTCAACATTATGTCCCCTCATCTTGAACTGACTTTTTAAAATTAACATTAAGAGGGGAATTTACTTGTCTTAAAATCAGGAACTGTGAACATCTCCAATACTGGTCCCTAAAGACAAACTATTGAAGTCATGATGACAAATACCAACAGAGCTTGAACAAAACAAAACCAGTTTTACCTCATTTTACTACTACACAACTGACACACATAGAACATTTGTAATAATATATGTCACTACAATATTCATATTAAATACATTCTGTACATAACTTGTAATTTAAATTGATTGTGATTCCTGGTTCCCTTGTAGTTGAATCAGGACACATATTCATTCATGCCAGTAATGAATACATATTGTTATTTGAAAGTTTATCAGTGACTCTTTTAAGATATCTTTGTAGAGTGTTATATGTATGTGAGTGTCACAGTGTTGTCAAGAGTAGTGGATTAAATTAAATTGTTTATCTGTCTGTTGTTGTGACTTACACTTCACCATACTCATACCCTAGACACATAACGTAGCATCACACTATTCCAGAATAATTCTGACTGAGATATATAGATATGTGGTAGCAAGTAAGGTTATCTATAATACACTACTCTTAATAGATATAGATACCTTCACAGCTGATCTCAGTCAGTACACTAAGTTCCCTATAAATATTTATAACATCCCACTTCACCACATATATTGGGGTCTCGCTCCCGGGATTTTGAATCTTTCCCTATTAAAAATATTGGGGGTAATTCACTTCAGGGAATATAAGAATTAAAAGGTATCCTGGGGTGGAATTAAATAAGGTTGAGCTCACGGTGCCTGTGTTGTCCATTAGAGATTGAATTGTTGGTTAGACATTGTATAAATTTACATAATAGACAATGGCGGACCTGGCCAAATTTCGATCTGCTGCGGTTCAGACTGCAAAAGAGTTAGGATTAGATGGGCAAGTTATGGTTGCCTATGTCATGACGGAATGTGACAAATTTATTGAACGTGAAGAAAGAAGGTTTGAAGCCGAAAGAAAGTTAGAGGCTGACAGGGAAATTAAGAAGTTACAGTTTGAAGCTGAGGCTGAGACTAAGAGGTTGCAGATTGAGGCTGAGGCTAAGAAATTGGAGGCAGAAAGAGAAGACAAACGATTAGCTGCAGAAAGAGAAGAGAAGAAATTAGCTGCAGAAAGAGAAGAGAAGAGATTAGCTGCAGAGAGGGAAGCAGAAAAGGAGGAGAAGAGATTACAAAGGGAACATGAGTTACGACTAAGGGAGTTTGAGTTTCAAGGCCATGCTCCTGAAAATGGTGCCAGTCCCTTTGCCTCTGATGCTACGGTTACTCAGGGAGCCTCAACCTCAGCTATGAATTTTCATTTAGATCATTTTGTTGAGAAAGACGATGATATTGAGAGCTACCTAAATAGGTATGAACTATTAGCTACCACGTATGGGTTAGAGAGAGAAAGGTGGAGCTTAAAGTTATCTCAGGGACTTCGTGGGGCAGCTTATGAAGTTTTTGCAAAAATGAGCAGAGGTGATCAGGAAAATTATGACATGCTAAAGCAGGCTCTTTTGTTAAGGTATGAAAAGAATGCAGAGTTTTACAGGAAAAAATTTAGGAATGCTAAACTACTGTCAGGTGAAACCTATCACCAGTTCTCTGCACGAATAGAGACATACTTGGAGAAATGGACTTCTCTGGGGAAAACCCAAGATCTTAAGGAAATGGTCCTTATAGAGCAACTAAGAGAGTCCATGGCTCCAGACCTGAGAAAGTTTCTCATGGAACAAGGTGCAGAGAGGCTGGGTGAGTTGCTAAATGTTGCTGAAAGGTATCAAGCAGCTCAAGCAGAGGTAACAGGTAATAAAAAGAAACAGGTGGATAACTTTAGGGCACCACAGAACTTTAATAAATTTGATCCTAGGGATCAAAATAAAGGTAAGCACCAATTTGATAGGCCACGGTATGACAATAAAAATAAATTCCCACAATTCGATGAAAGGAAATATGATGAAAGAAAATCTTTCAACCAAGGAAAAAGGTGGTGTAAGAATTGTCAGATGGACAATCATGACACTGACCATTGTAGAAGGAAACCTGTGTATATGGCAACCCTTCAGGTCAGGTCGACCTCAAGACAGGAGGAGGATATTATGTTAGATACCACTCCAGAAGAGATGAGGAAGGCACAGGCTGGGGATAAAACACTCAAGCCTTGTTTCAGAAAATTGTCAACTTGTCATACAACTCCAGGCAAGGGAGATTTTTACATGAAAAACAAGTTGATGTATAGGAAGACTGGAGCTAGATCCAAAGGTCACGGACAGCTGGTTCTTCCAAAAAGATATAGGGCAGACTTAATAAGGAGCCTACATGTGAAACCAGATGGGGACCATGAGAAGATAGGTACCATCATTCAAAAGGTGGCTCACAATTATTATTGGCCCAAAGCAAGATGGGACATTGAGAACTTTGTAGAAAGGTGTAGCATAGCACATGAGGGAACACCCACAAGTGGGAACATGGATCAGGACCTGGACACGCCATGGGGCAAAATCAGGCCTAACAATAAAAGGAAAAATAGATTTGATAAAGTGGACCAAATGGAATGGGAAGCCCCTTTTCACGGACAAGCTTCACTTAACTGTTTTACAATGGCCACTATGCGGAGAGTGCAAAAGATGTCTTACCCCAGGATAAGCCGACAATCCCTCAATCGGACTTAAACAAACTGGAGGAAGAAGATGTAGAGAGGAAATCTCTCATCAAGAATTTTAAGAGGGGAGAAAGCCCCAAAAGAAAAATTGGTAGCGGTCGTTTTGTGAATGAAAATTCTGGGAGGAAAAATCATCACTATAAAGCTTCGAGTGGAAGAGACCATACCGGTGCATGGACAAATAGGTCCACACAATTAAAGGTCCATATGTAGCTTTGTTAAGAACGTGGACTGATGAAAAGGCAGAGGAAAACATTACATCTTCATACCAATATGTGAATGAGCTGACCACTCGGTTGAAAACTGGCTGGAAACTTGCCAATGAAAATTTGAAACAAGCCAGGAAGAAACATGCTGCCTATTATAACAGGAAGGCGAAAGACAGAAATTTGGCTGTGGGAGAGAAAGTACTGCTTCTTTTGCCCGGGAGTCAGAATAAGTTACAAATTGGATGGCAGGGTCCATATACAGTTCTAGAGAAGGTGTCTAGAACAAATTATAAGATAGATAAGAAGGGGAAAGAAAAAATCTATCATGTGAATCTCCTGAAGAAATATTTGGAAAGAGAACATCAGGAAGAGACACACTTGTTGACCTTGTCCATCGCCATGGAGATGAAAAAGGAACCACTTTCATCATTTGAATATCCATTACACCCCTGTGAGACAGCAGCACAGGTGAAACTCAGTACACATTTAACGAAAACTCAGAAAGAGAGAGTGCAACAGGTTCTAAATAATCATGCAGAGGTGTTAACAGACCGACCAGGGCATACAAACCTATTGGAATATGATATGAAACTCATAGCCTCCACACCTGTCTGTATGAAACCATATTCGATTCCGTTTGCTAAGGAAAAAGCTTTGAAGGAAGAGATAGACTATCTATTGAAGGAAGGAATTATTTCGCACAGTGAGTCTTCGTATAGTTCCGGTGTTGTACTCTTAAGGAAGCCCTCTGGAGAACATAGACTCTGTATAGATTACAGGAGACTGAATGCTATTACAGAAGGACAGGTGGATCCATTGCCGGATACAAATCAGCTGTTTGCCAGACTAAATAAAGCTAAATATTTCTCAAAAGTGGATCTGAGTAAAGGATACTATCAGATTCCAGTAAAGCCTGAGGTTAGACCATACCTAGCTTTTAGTACCTCAGAAGGACACTATGAGTTTAATAGATTGCCATTTGGATTGAAGAATGCGCCTAGTGTCTTCTCTAGAATGATGAGAAAATTATTGGATCCTCTGAATAATCCCTGTATAACAAATTTTATGGATGATATCCTTATAGCAACAGAAACATTTGAGGAACACATTGACTCTCTGAACATGCTGTTTGATCGACTTAGGGAGGCAAATTTAACAGCCCGACCAACCAAATGTTGCGTTGGATGTAAAGAATTGGAATTTTTGGGACACACAGTTTATCAGGGAAACATGACCCCTGACCCAAAGAATTTAGAGAAACTACAGAAAGCCCCGAGACCACAAACCAAGAAGGACGTGAGATCCTTTGTCTCATTATGTGGTTTCTACCAGAAGTATATCAAAAACTTTAATTCCATATGTGCACCTTTAACGGAATTGACACGTAAAGGACATCCAGATCGCATTACATGGACACCACAATGTGAAATGACTTACCAAGAATTGAAGGAAAAGCTCACAAGTAAACCCATTTTGAAATTACCTGACTTAAGTCAAGAATTCATAGTAAGGACGGATGCAAGTAATATTGGGTTAGGTGCAACTTTACTACAGAAATCAGATGCATTGGATGGGGAATTAAGCCCAGTGGCATATGCTAGCAGAAAGTTGAATAAAGCTGAAATCAACTACTCAACTAGCGAAAAAGAATGTCTTGCAGTAATATGGGCAATAAAGAAATTCAATATTTATCTATATGGGAAGGCATTTAAGTTGCAAACTGACCACAAACCTTTATCGTTTTTTAGCACAGGCTAAGCATGAGAACTCTAGGTTACTCCGATGGTCTTTGCTTCTGGCTCCATATAATTTTAGCATTGAATATATATATCTGGAAAAACCAATCTGGGAGCGGATTTTTTTTAAGCCGCCATCCGTGTGATGAGAATCACCGTAAACCCCAGAAATAATAATAAATTTCTCTATGTGTATATAGAATAAAGGACTGACATATAATGTCTGTTTTAAGAGGGGAGGTGTCATGAAATATTCTAATCCACATATATAAATTATTAGGTAAATATGAAGCCTAACAAATAAAATTAATAAAGAGAAGAGCAATGGTAAAATGACAGTGCTGTCACAAAGAATGTACTCGAAATCCCCCTTGTTTTCTGCTTCGTCTGCAAATTGTAACGCTTTCACGTTGATATAAAAGCTTACTGTATTATTACCCGCTTTCTTCAATGAAACGTGTGCTGTATTTCTTGGAAAAGCATTGAGCGGCCCTGCGTAATGACCTAAATTAATCCTAACATTAATTATATTACGTTACCAAAACGAACGAACAGATGGACAAAAGGATAGCGAGAAGGGAGAGGCAGAAAGCCGAACATTAAACACGCGTCGCGCGATACACAATTACTACCATCACGCGTGTAAGTCTACATGCACTATTTTTTTTTCAGACGGACAGTGATAAAATACACTACCCTTTCCCAGAGTTAGGTTTATAAATCATAACAGACTCTTATTAGAAAAGACAACATTATATGGGTTTACGTTTGAACACATAACAGTACCCAGACAGCACATCTTCTAAACAGGAGGTAGAAGAAATTGCATATTTTGAACGCAGCCACGTAGCTCCTTTAAATTAGTATTTTTGGGTTCCTTAGGGCTTGCTGACAAATAATATGTAAAACGTTACGCAAATAGTCCAGAAATTAATAAATTATACCCAAAATAAAATATTGGGGGTGCCTGACAGCATAAAATCATTTCTGCTCATAAGATTTTTTTTTATAACGTGTTTGAAAAAAACCTTACGTTACAGAAATAGCCTACCATGTAAACTCCAAATTGATTGGAGCGCAACAAATGAAAGCCTAACCACGATTGGTCGGGCTATAAATACTATCTTGGTTGTTAGGGGAGACGGGAAAAGATAACATTTTTTCAAACACATTGTCGAAACGGGGCTCATTGGTCAGACTCGCTGATATACACACTTGGGAGCGTTAGTTCGAAACCACTTGTATTATTTAAAAAGCTTGATAAAGCATCAGTGCGTTGAAGCCAAGCTTATATTTTGCTAAATATAAAAACCTGGAACATGGGAGGCAGATTGGAAATTCGGTGCCATTTTTTGTGCCATAGAAGGGGCATTGCTTAATCTGCAGACAGTGCGTTGGGTGCAAGCCAGCTTGGGGTGATATTTGCTATTAAAATGAAATAAAAGCCTGGGACAGAACGCGTGAATTGTGGAATATTCGAGTGCCAGAAGAATTTGTGTATGCCACATCAATTCATTGCCAATCAACGTAATTGCTCCCTTGTATATGTTATTGCCATTCAATATGATTTTGAATTGTGGTAAGCTATTGACATAACCATTTAATATCTTTTAATGAAAATTGAATGTGAATTGTTGATTTATGCCTGTATATATATTTGTAGTAGTTTCAGTGTGCCACTAAAACGTGAGGTTAAAGCCTCTGTAAATGCTCCAGCCTGAACAGAGGGTGTCGGAGAAAAGTAAAACGGCATGGAATGGCCAAACAGTACACTGACACCTGGATGATTGACTAGCAAGACCTCATGCTGGCAGTGCAGAGGCGTAGTGACCATTAAGGCTGGTAATGCTGGTATCAAGTATTTCAAGATGAAGCCGACCCTGACTGTTGCCTAACCGCTCTGCAGACGCCAAATGGCTTCTAGCGAGTAATTGTGGATCAGTGCTAAAAACAGAAAAATATAAATCCCCGTTAATGAAGTAGAATGGTACCCCCTCCCGGGCCTTCCTCGCCCCGATTTCGCTGGACACGCGGTCTTTTGATGGATAGCTGAGCAGCACCCACCCAGACCGTCATAAGCCTTTTGAGCCCTGAATCCCGAAGCCCGCGTCAGTACAGCATGCCAACTCCCCTCTTTCTCTCCTTCATTTCTTTTTTTTTCTCTCTTGCCCTCCTTCCTCTACTGGTCTTACCCCTTCTCCATAACTTGCCCCCTCACCCAATTTCTTCCAATAACCAAATATCCGTGTCCCTACTCCCAGCTCTCCCAAATTCCAACAACAACCCCAAAAAACACCTTTTTTCAACAATATGAAAACCCTAATGCACCCCCACTGTCCTCCCACCCTACCCGCACGACAATCCCTTTTCTGTAAAAAAAACCCCCCCTCCTCATCCTTTCTCTAAAATAATCTACCGTCAACCCACCCTTCGCTTACCCTACCCCCATACTTCTACCATCAATTCACCTGTTTTTTGTATCTCCTCTCCCGAGGTCACTCTTACTACTTTTCCCCAGAAGCCTCCCGACTATATGCTATCAGTTTTTCTCCCTTTTTCCCCTCCTAACTTTTTTGGTTCAAAATCTTTTACACCCTCGTCCCACCCCTAATAATCCCGCTTCTCTTTTTCACTTCTCTCCTCATTTCCTTCCACAATAAAATCCTCTTCCTAGCCTCAAATTCCTTCACCCCACTTCCTCCCCCCTCCCTATCCCTTCCTCACTCTCATCTCTCCTCACAAAACCCCGCCTCCCTCTTTTTTGCCTTCTAACCCCCCCAAACCCATTAGAGGCCCTTTTTTCCTTCCTGCCCATACAATCAACTTCCCTCCTCTGTAATGCAGAGCCATATTCCCCACCTATTTTCCTTGCCCTTTTTTTAAAAAACTAATAATTACTCCTTTCTGGTTTGCAATTCCTCCTTTCCCAGGCTCTGTTTTCAAAAACTTTTTTCCCTCCCTTATAAAAAAAAATTTCCTTAAAACTCTTTCCTTCCTTTTCTTCCAAAACTTTCCTTTTCTTATTTGGCTTAACTTCCTCCCTTTCCTCTTTCTCTCTCCTTCTTTCCCTCCCCTCCAACACCTAAACTCCTCCCTTTATTTCTTCTCTCTCCCCCCTCCTTTTCTCTACCTCTCAAAATACCCTTAAATGAAACCCCTTCTTTCCCCCCCCACCTTCCTCCCCCCCCTACTCCTCTTCTTCATTCCCCTTGACCTTCTCCTACCATCTCCCTACACGCCCCCCCTCACTTCCCCTTTTTCCTTTCTAGCCTTCTTGGTATTCCCTCTTTTTCCATTCTCATTTTTAATTAAAGGTATCAAACTACCTATCTTCTAACGCTTTCCTTTCTCCACTTTTCCTCTTTGTCTTCCTTCCTCCCCCTTTCCCCTTTTCTTTTCTTCTCACCCCCCTCCTCCTTTCCCTCCTCTTCATATCTTCTTCTTCTCCCCTCCCTCACTATTTACTTCCCCCCCCTCTTCTCCTCTACGACTCTTTCTTCCCCCTGTTCCGGATTCCCTCTCCCCCTCCCCCTTATCCCATTCTTTCGGCTCTATCTTCCCCTCCTATCCTTCCTCCCTGTCCTACTCTTCTGCTCACTCAACTACTCCTCCCCCCCCTTTCCTTCCCCTACTTTCCCTTTCCCTGGAGGAACCTCATCCCCTCCCTAGCTTTTCCTTCCTTTCCCTTTCCTACTCCTTTTTCTTTTATCCATTCCCTATTCCTATCTTTTCCTTTCATCCCCTTCTAATCATTCTCTTTATTCTAAGCCCCACTTTTTTTTTCTCTTTCTTCCTCTCTCTTTCGCCCCCTTTTCTCTTTCCACCCTTCGGGTTTTCCTCATTTTCAACTTATTCCCCTCACACCATGTCATTTCTTTCCGCCCTCTCTTCTTCCCTCTTCTTTCCCTTCTCATCCTTCCTCTTATCTTCTTCTTTCCCCCTTCCTCCCCCCCTCTCCGATTCTTTATTTCCTCCTCACTTTCCTCTTAAATCCTTTTAACCTTCAGAAATAGTTTTTTCCCTTTCTTTTACGTACCCCTTCTTTCTACCTTCCCTTTATCTTTTTTTTTCCCTAAATTTTCTTCCCTTCTTTTAATTTTTTCTACCCTTTCTCCTTTTTTTTTCCTTTCACTCCTTACGCCTTCCCTTCCCCCTTTCTTCCATCCTTAACTTCTTTTTCTTCCTTCCTTTTCTTCTTCTTCCTTTTTTTCTTTTCTCTCCTTCCTTATTTTTCTTCCCCCCCCTTCTTTCCCCTTTTCCCCTTTTTAACTTCCTTTCTCTCTCCTTTCTCAACTCTCTCTCTTTTCTTTCTCCTTTCCCTTCCCACTTTACCCCCTCCTTTCCCCTTTCTTCACCCCTTCCTACCCCCTTTCCTTTTACTTTTTTTTCCACTTCCTACCTTTCTTAGCCCCCCCTTCTCCTCTTCTCTTTCTCCCTTTTTTCCTCTTTCTCCCTTCTCCACTTTTCCCTCTTCCCTATCCTTCCCTTTCCCTTCCCCTTCACCCTCTCCCTTTTTTTTTTTCTCATTTAATTCTTCTTCTTTTCTTTTTCCCTTTTCTTTCCCTCCCTTCCTCTTTTTCTCTCTTTACCTCATCCTCCCCCTCTTTCCTTCCTCTTCTTTCTTTATCCTCCCTCTTTCACCTTCCTCTAACAATCCCCTTTCCTTTTCCATCAAATACCCCCCTCTTTTCCTTTTCTCTTTCCCCCTTCTTTTTTTCCCTCCTTTTCCTCACTTCCTTTCTTTCTTCCTTTCTCCTACCTCTTCTTTTCTCCCCTTCTTTTCCCCCCCTTTTTTTCTCTTCACCCTTTCTTTTCCTTTTTCTTTCCTTCCTTCATTTTCTTCTCCCCCTTCCTCTTTCTTTTTACTTCCTCCCCCTCCCTTTTCCTTTTCTTCTTCCTCACCTTTTCTCATTCTTCTCTTACTCCTCAATTCCCTTCCTTTTTCCTTTTTCTTCCTCCCTTTTTTCCCTTTTTTCTCCTTCCATTTTTTTTTTTCTTCCTTTTCCCTTTCCTACACTCTCCCTCCTTCTCTTTTCTTCCCCTTTTCTCCCTTCTCCCTTTTCCTTCTCCTTCCTAATTTTTCTTCTTTTTTTCCTTTCCCTTTTCCTTTTTCTTCTCTTCTTTTTTCCCCCCTTTCCCTTCCCCCTCCCTTTTTCCTCCCTTCTCTTTTCTTTTTTTTCCTCCCCCTTCAACTTCTTTCAAATCCCTTCTCCCCCCCTTCCTTTTTCTCTTTCCTTCCTTTCCCCTTTCCCTTTTTTTTTTTTTTCTTTTTTTTTTTCCTTCTTTTCCTTTCCCTTTTTTTCCTACCCCCCCCTTTACCTTCTCTCCCCTTCTTTTCCCTTTCTTTCCTCTTTTTCTTTTTCTTTTTCCACCCTTCTCTTTCCTTCCTTTCTCTTTTTTCCTTCTTTCTTTCTCTTCCCTTTTTTTCTCCTTTTTCCTTTCTTTTTTTTCTTCTTTCCCCTACTCCCTCTAGGCTTTTTTTTTCATCTTTCTTTTGATTTTTTCCCTTTTTTTTCTCCTTTTTTTTCCTTCTTCCTTCCCCTTCCCCCACCCCTCTTTTCTTTCCTCTTCTTTTCCTTTTTCCCCCTCCCCCTTAATCCTACTTTCCTCTCCCCCCCTCCACTTTTTTCTTCTACTTCCCCCCTTTCCTCCTCCTTTTTCTCCTTCCCCCTCTACCCCCCCTTTTTTCTCCTCCCCTTTTTTCTCTTTTCTTATTTTTTCCTTTTTTTCCCCTCCTCTTTTCTCCTTTTCTTCTCTTCCTTCCCCATTCCTTTTCCTCTCCCTTCCCTCTTTTCTTATAAATTTCCCCTTTCCCTCTTTTTTTTTTACCCTAACTACACTTTTTTTTCTCTTTTTTTCTTACCCAACCTTTTATTCTCTTTGCTTTCTTTTCCTTTTTTTCCCTTTTTTTTTTTTTAAAATTTTTTATTCTTCCTTTTTTTTCCCTTCCTTTCCCCCCCCTTTCTTTTTCTCTCTTTTCCCCTTTTTTTTTTTTTTCCTCTTCCCTTTCCTCCCTTCTTCTTCCTTCCCCTTCTTACTCTTCCCCCTTTCTTTCTTTTCTTTAAATTTCCCCATCTCTTCTTTTTTTCTTCCTTTTTTCTTTTCTCTTTTTCCCCCTCCACCCCTCTTTTTTTTCCTCTTCTTCCTTTTTTTCTTTCTTTCTTCTTCCTTCTTTCTTTTCCTTTTTTTTCTTTTCAAAATCTTTCTTTTTCCTTTTTTTTTTTTCATCTTCCCTTCCCCCCCCTTTATTTTCTCACCTTTCTTTCCCCCTCCCCCTTTTTCCTTCTTTAAAACTTTTTTCCCCTTCCTCCTCTTTTTTTTTCCTTTTTTTTATTTCTTAAACCCCACCTCCCCTTTTTTTTTCTTTTCCTTTTTTTCTCTTTTAGTTTTCTCCCCCTTCCCCTCCTCTCTATTTCCTCTCTTCTTTTCCCCTTTCCCTTTTTTCCCCCTTTTTTTTTTTTCCTTTTCTCCCTTCCCCCTTTTCTCCCCTCACCTTTTTTTTTCTCCCCTCCCCTTTTTCCCTCTTTCCTCCCTTTTTTTTCCCCTCCTTTCTTCTCTTCCCCCCCTCCCCTTCCTTTTTTTTTTCCTTTAACGGTCCTTCCTTTTCTTCCTTTCCCCAAACATTTTTCTTACTCCCCCCCCCTCCCATCCTACCTTCCCCCCCCTTTCTTTCCATCCCCTTCTTCAAACCCCCCTTTCCCTTTTTTTTTTTTTCCTTTTTCCTTTTTTTATTTTTCTTTTAATTTTACCACTCCTTTTTTCTCTTTGTAAATTCCTTTCCCTTCTTCCTTTCTTCCCCCCCCCTTTCCTCCTTCCCCCCCCCCCCCCTCCCCCCCCTAAGTATTTCCCTTTTCCCCCCCTTTCCCCCCCCCCCCCCCTCTTTCCCCTTTTCTTTTTTCCCTTTTCTTTCTAATACCCTTTTTAAAAAAAAAAAAAACTTCCCTTTTCTCCTTTCCCCCCTTTTTTTTCCTTTCTTCCTCCTTTCCCTCTTTTTTTCCCTTTTTCCCCCTTCCCCCCCCTTTATTTTCTTCCCCTCTTTCTTCTCTTTTTCCTTTTCTTTCCCCCCCTTTTCCTTCCCCTTCTTTCTTTTTTCCTTTTTCTCCCCCCTATTTCCTTTTTCTTTCCCCCTCCCTTTTATCATTTTTTTTTACTAGTTTTAAAAATTACCCCCCTTTTTCCCCCTTTTCCCCTCTTTTTTTCCTTTCCCCCTTTTCCCCCCCTCCTTTTTTTCTTTTTCCCTTCCCCTTTCCCCCCTTTCCCCTTTTCTCCCTCTTCCCCTCTAAATCCTTTCCTCAAACCCTTAACTCTCAAGTTTTCTTTTCCCTTTTTCATCCCCCCCCCCTTTTCTTCCCTTCACCCCTCCCCCTTTTTCCCCTTTCCCTTTTCTCCTCCCCTTTTTCCCCTCCTTTTCTTTTTCTTCTTCCCAAACCTCCCTTCTCCTTTTTTCTTTCCCCTTTTTTTCTTTTTTTTCCCCTTCCCCTCCCCCTTCTTTCCCCCTCTACATTCCTTTTTCTCTCCTTTTTCTTTTTTCTTTCTCCTCCCCCTTCTGTTTTTCCTTCTTTCCTTCTCCTTGTCCCCCTATAAATTTTTTTTTTCTTTTTTTTTTTCCTTTTTCCTTTACCCTTTTTCTCTAAAATTTTCTCTTCCTCTTCTCCTTCTCTTCCTCTCTTCTCTTCCCCTTTCTTTTTTTTCCTTTTCTTCTTCCTAACCCTCTTCCTCCACTTTCTTCCTTTTTTCTTCTTTCCTTTCTTTTTCTCTCCCTTTTTTTTTCCACCATCTTTCCCTTCTTTTTTCTCCTCCTCCCTTCCTTTTTCCCTTTTTTTTTTTTCTTTTTTCTTTTTCTTTTTCCCTTTCCTTTTCTTTTTCTTTTTTTTCTTTTTTTTCCCTCCACTTTTAATTCTTTCAAAAAATACTCTCTTTTACTCCCTTTTTCCCCCCCCATTTTTTTCCAAACTTCCCAAATTTTCCCTCTCCCCCCCCTCCTTTCTTTCTCCCCTTTCTTCCTTCTCTTTTTCTTTTTTCCTTTTTTTTTTTTTTCTTTTTTCTTCTTTTTCCCTTATCTCTTTCCTTTTCTGATTTCTCTCCTTCCCCTTTTTCCTCCCCTTTTCTTCTTTTCCCCTTCTTCTTTTCCCCTTTTTCTCTTTTCTTCCTTTTCCTTTTTTTTTTTTTTTTCCTTTCCCCCTTCTCCCCTTTTTTTTTCCTTCTTTTCCCCTCCTTCTCACCTCTTTCCTTCCCTCCCCCCATTCCTCCCCCTTCTCTCCCCTTTCTTAATCTCTTTTTTCCCTTTCTCTTTTCTTTCTTCCTTATTTTCCCCTTTTTCCCCCCCTTTTTTTCTTCAGTTTCCTCTTCCCTCTTTTCCCCCCTACTTCCTTCTTTCCCTTTCCCCCTTTTTTTTTCTTTTTTCTTTTCCCTTTTCCTTTTTTCTTCCCCTCCTTCCTTTTTTCCCCTCCTTTTTTCCTTCATTTAACCCTCCTTTTCTTTTCTCCCCTCCCCTTTTTTTTTCTTTTTTTTTTTCTTTTCCTCTTCTTTTCTCTTTTCTTTTTCTTTCCTTTCTTTAATTCCCCCCTTCCCATTTTCCCCCCTCCCCCTCCCTACACCTCTCCCCCCTTTTCTTTTTTTTCCTTCCCTTTTTTTCTTTTTCCTTTTTTCCCCCCTTTCTTCCCTCTTTCCCCCTTTCTTCCCCCCCCAACTTTCCTTTCCCTCCCCTTTTTACCCCCTCTTCTTTTCTCTTCCTTTTTTTTTCATTTTTTCCTTTTTTTCCCTTCACTCTACCTATTCTCCCTTTCATCTTTCTTCCTTTCCCTTTTTTCCTTTCCTTCCTTTTTTTCTTCCCCCCCCTTTTTTTTTTCACTTTTCCTTATAAAACTTCCCCTCCTTCCCTCTTTCCTTCTCCCCTTTTCCCCTTTTCTTTTTCTTTAACCTTCCCCCTTTTTTGCACTTTTTTTTCCCCTTTTTCCCCTTTTTACTTCCTCCCTACACCTTCTTCCTTTTCCCTTCCTTTTTCTTCTTTCCTTTCTTCCCCCCTTTTTTTTTTCTTCCCTTTTCTTCTCTCCTTTCTCTTCTCCCCCTTTCCCCCGGAATTCCCCCTCCTCTCTCTTTTCTCTTTATTCCCAACTTCTCTCCCCAGTTCCCCCTCCTTTCCCTTTCTCTTCCCTTTCTTAACCAACTTCTTCTCCCCCTTTTCCCTCTTCCCCTCTCCCATCCCCCTTTTTGTTTTTCTTTTTTCCCCTTTCTTTTTTTTTTTCCCCTCCTTCCCTAATTTTCTCTTTTTTATTCTTCCTTTCTTTTTATCCTCCCCCTTTTTTTCTTTCCTCTATTCCCTCCCTTTCTTTTTTTCCTTTTTTCCTCTTTTTCTTTTCCTTTTTCGTTCTTCCTTCTTCTCTCCCATTTCTCTTTCTTCAAAATCTTTTTCCCCCTTTCCTTTTATTCTTTTTTTCCTTTTTCTTTCTTTCTTTTTTACTCTCTTCCCCCCTCCTTCCTTTTTCTTTCCTTCTGCATTTCCCACCTTCCTCTTCCTTCATTTTCCTTTCTCCTCCCTTTTTCCTTTTATTCTTTACCTCCTTTTTTTTTTTCCCTTCGTGCAGGTTTTTTTCCTTTTTCCACTTTCTCCTTTCTCCCTTTCCCCTCTTTCCTTCTCTTTTTTTCTTTAACTGCTTTTTCTTTTTTTCCCTTTCCTCTCCCTTTTTTGTTCCACCTTTCCTCCACGCCCTTCACCTAATCATTTCACTTCCTCCTCAAACTTCCTTCCCCTTCTTCTTCTTTTCTTTTTTCCTCTCCTAAATCTCTTATTCCCCCCCTTTTTTTTTTCCTTCCTTCATCCCCTCTTTCACTTTCCCCTTTTTCCCTTTTCCTTTTCCTCCTTTTCCACCTTCCTTTCCTTCTTTACCTTCCTTCTCTTTTTTCTTTCCTTTTTTCTTTCTTTTCCTTCTTTCTCCCTTTCTTTTACTTGAAAAATTTCTTTACTTTCCTTTCCTTTTCTTTACCTTCTCTTTTCCACCCCTTCTTTGGATCCCATCCAGCTTCTTTGCTCCCCTCCTTGTTTTTCCTTTTCTCCCTATTCTTTCTCATCTTTCCCCTTTGCCTCTCTCTCTCCTTCCTATTTCTCCCACTCCTCATCTCACTTTAGTGACTTTCTTTCTCTTACGTTTCCTTCAATCACTTCCCCCTTCCTAGTGCCTCGGCAGAAGGTTCAACAACAGTTTTTTCCTCTAAGACTCCTGAATTCAAATTTCCTCACCCTTTCACAGTCCCTCCTCTTCCCCCTCCTAATTTCTTCCTATCTCTTTCTTCTTTCTCTTTCTTTTTCCAATTCTTTCTTTTTCTTTTCCTTCAATTTCTTTGAAATATATACCTTCCATTCTTTACACTCCCTTCCAAAGTCTCCTTATTCTCTCCCTCCCCTATACTCAATTTCCCTCCTTCTCCCATTTTCCTCCAACCCTGCTTCCATATCCTTTCCCTTATCCCTCTTTCCCCTATCCCTTTTCTTTTTTCCTTCCTCTAGATTATTCTTTTCTCTTCCCCTTCCTTTTCCCTCTCCCCCTCACTTTCCTAGAACAAATTCCTAAATTCTACATAAAGCCATCAAATACATCTGGCCAGCATAAGCCACCATAACAACATCATATCACAATAAATAAAGTTTTCTTACATGGCTGACTTTGTTAAACATATCAAATTTCGCATTTGCCTTAACTCATCTCTTTAAAATTCTAACTCCTGAACATTCGCATATCTCTCTATTAAAAAAATGTCCCTTATTAGTCATATTGACAAATTCGCCAACATCTCTTTACACAAAATAAAACCAGCCCCCCTTACCCAGACATTAAACTACTATCCTTTGCCCCTGACACACATAGAAATTTGTAATTGGGCCCTTTTTGTTTTACATTTTTCCCCCAAATTCATTTCTTTTTTTTTTACATAGATCAAAACTTGTAAACTAAATTGATTGTAGTCTCAACTCCTTTAGTTGACTTTTCAGACACATATTCATATCCATCACAGTAAATAAATACATTCATATGTACAACACGGTAAAGTCCTATTACCCCCCCTTTTATCCCTACCTTTGTAGATAACAATATTATGTGAGTGTCACAGAGTAAGGTGTTATCTATAATACACTACTCTTAATAGATATAGATACCTTCACAGCTGATCTCAGTCAGTACACTAAGTTCCCTATAAGTATTTATAACATCCCACTTCACCACACCAGGTCAGAAGAAAAATCAAGGCGAAACATATACCTGCCTCAAAACCAACAGATGTTCCAGCCATACAAACCCTCACCACAGTAAAACCATCACCGCAATCAAATGATGTTAAGCCATCACCGCATTCGTCAATGTCCTCAATGTCCCAACAATCAGCAAATGCAGTGTCGTCGCCTATCACACCCGTCACCACTGCTACTCAGTATGATGCTCGCCTAAGCAGTCGGGACATTGCAAGGTTAGAGATGGTGAAGGAACTAGCGAAGCTGTTCTGAAAAACACGCCCAAGTGTTTTATATGTTCGCAAATCCGAACACGGTCTACGCATATGTGAATAAACCTTTTTAACAATGTACTAACTCTCCCCATGTACTCTATTTTCAGTTTTAGACAGTTCAAATGACTTGCTTACAGACTAAGATGTCAAAGCCTCACTGAGAAAGTTATTTTTTCCAGCCTTAGAATACGGATGAACAGAAAGAAATCAAGACCAGCACACGGAGGATTTTCTTTAGATAGCATAATTGTGAAAATAAAAATGTTAAAACGATTGATAACACACGGTGTTACGAGTTTACAGACACCCTTATTTAGTTACATACATTTTCTTAATATTTAGAATGCTACACAACTTTACCTATAACACATGTGTCACACTATTCTGTTGTAACATTCATCTCCACTTTTGTAACTGATCATATTCCACGCTCCATTCACCAGCATGATCTCTGATACTCCAACAATTTTTGTTGATACTGCCTATCACAAATACCCCAATGACATTTGCGCATGCTGAATTTCTGCAAATGAAGAATCCCTTGAGAGCATTAGTATATGCTAACCCCAGATTGAACACATTACACCTATTTGTTGATGATGCCTTTGCCCATGTTAAAGAAATAGCATTTGCACATGCTGACCTAGCAAATGAAATACCCCTTTACAGCATTTGTATATGCTGAACCCACATTGAACACCCCATTACCGCACGATAACCACTAATGACACATGAGATGAAGAAGCAACTGGTTATGTATGATGAAAATGCCATTTTATATTAAGGTGAAACTTTATGTTGTCACAACTGAGATTTTGTTGAAATGTTTATGCACAAAATCCCCCACATTAACATTGGAGGAGGGATAATCTTAGTCTTTCGTGGTTACGAGATAAGACAAGGAGATAATAGAATATTTGATGAATACCATGGACATGGAACAAATCAGAGCAGATGATTGTTGCACATATGAGGACCATATTTGAAGTCATTATTGAAGGATTATCAGTAGACAAGAAACACAAATGAATTATGATAATCCCATGGAACCACAAGTACTAAGGACACAAAATGGAGATTATATAATGGAGAAAAAAAAATAATGACTGAATAATTGCTACGCCCAGAGGTAAAGGAAATAGAGATGCATCCACATTTTGGAGAAGATATTTTTTTTGATTTTTGCTTATTGCCTTTGTAATATGAACATTGTTGTATAACAAATGACTATTCCTTATCACGAATTACAGAATGTTGTAAGATAGTTGGAATAAATTGACAATTTACTATACTCATAACATACCCAGAATTACAGGAGAGAAAATAAATAAATGATTGATGAAAGTGGACACACTGAGATTTGCTCACCCCGAGGATATTGGATAAAAAAAAAAAAAAAAAAAAAAAAAAAAAAAAAAAAAAAAAATGTTATCCCAAGGACAGACATGACACAGATATATCATGGAGATTGGAAATGCAGCAAACTTGGTCAAGGACACCATGAAATAGACCCCCGCCCCACACTTAAGATAACTGACGGATGAGATTTTTGAATTATAAGTACCATAAGTCACCCATCTGGCTGTAGTCAGTGGATGTTACAGGCACCACATAACTCTGACTAACCCTCGACCAGCGAAGGCAGAGTTGGTGTCGAAATTTTGCACATATGTAAAAACACATGTTTTTATTCATGTTTTGGTAAAGTCTAGACATTTATGTTAATAGTTCTATAAATGATTAGCTGATATATTGATGATAAATATTCGCAAATATAGTACATGGACAATTAATAAGGATATATTTCCAGTACAGAATAAGAGGAATAGGAAGGATCCACATTTTAAATATTGGAGCACCATGAGCGAGGAATTGGACTTACAAAGAAAATGGAAATGGTAAACTGTATGCAAGGATAACCAGAAATAATATGGATAAATAGTAGTCAGAGTGCCAGGAACTTTGTCTTACGAGAATATTGTAGATTCCTCACGATCAATTGATTATTTTCTTCCTTTCTATGTCACATTTTTTTTTTTTGAGTGATGACCCCAAAATTTTTTTCATCTCATATTGTCAAAAGTTCTTACATCTCAGTTGATAGTTCCAAAAAAAATTGTTTGATGTGTTTTGCATAAAGGTATTGCTAGATAAGGTACATAGGGAGTTACTAAGGATGAATTCTCAAGATAACAGGAGGACTAGAATAGATACAATGATATTGGAACACCATAAATGATACATTGGTGTTATAAGAGAAAAAAAAAGGAGACAAATATAAATTGTATACAAGGATGCCTCGAGAGTGACAACATGGATACATATTGGCAAGAGTATAAGCAGTTGTCTTAAAAGAGAAAATAAAGTAATACGGAACCCAATGTAGAAAATTCATGATGATTTGGAAACTATATTTTTCTTTTCCCTTATATTTCATAATATGATAGTAACACATTCGTCTGTTGGTTGCTGAATAATTTGAT
Organism: Oreohelix idahoensis; assembly: GCA_024509875.1. Lineage (NCBI taxonomy): Eukaryota > Metazoa > Mollusca > Gastropoda > Stylommatophora > Oreohelicidae > Oreohelix > Oreohelix idahoensis. The sequence continues at coordinate 499,058 of JAMPIV010013315.1, forward strand.
GTTTGAAAATTGATGTATGGGAAGTCAAAGAAGATCTTTGAAGAATAAATATATATATAAAATAATATTTCTAGGAAAGAGTTCACAAAAAAATACTGTATTGACAGAAAAGAAGGAATGATTAGAAATAACTGACTAATGGACAGGATCACCACCAGACGCACGGATATTGGAGACAAACATCACATATTTTGAAGAAGAAAAAAAAATGTAATATAGAACATTTTCTACAGTGACGGACTTAGAACGAATTTATACATTTACCATTTAGAAAATGTCTATAACAAGGAAACATTCAGATAGATAAATAAGGATAAGCCATGAGGTTTTAATGCTTTTATTGTGAAAAATGATTACTTATAAAAATGATGCTGGTTGTATTATCGTCTGATAAATATGCATATTATGTTTAGAGATGTTTTCTACATGTAATAATGAGCAAGTGGCTCATTCACTGGAAAAAAAAGAAGAAGATGATGATGAGTACCCATGAAAACATTGGCTATTCTATGAAAGTGGATTACCATTACCATAGGAATTAGAGATTTTGGACATTTCTTGGAATATTGCAGAGTACTTGGGAAATAGAATAAATAAGTACGCCAGGAAAAAAAAGATTTTTTTAGTACTTGCAGGCTTTTAATATGGAGCAAATAACAGTACAGAAAAGAGATAACACCCCTACCACATCCAAGAGAATGTAATCAACTATATTTTTGAATGAAATGTAATAGATTATGATAATCCAGCCAAGTTCTGCAAATAAGATAGTTTATTGTTCATTCCCCAGTGTTGCCACTCGTCACATTTTTTTTTAGTGATGACCTTATGAGTGTTTTGCAGATTTTGTTGGGCAGTGTTGCCAATTTGTAAATTTGGTGAAAAATATTATGATGTGATGAATAAGTTACACTTTTTGAAGTTGATGTCCACTACTAGTTTTTTTTACATAGCAGACGACCTCATATAGATATAGGACCCCAGTATAGGAATTAAATTAAATTTCTTGGAAATATTTTTGGACTTAGAAAAATTTTTGAACTTTAAATTTTTCTGAAAATTTTTTGAACTTAGAAATTTTTGGGGATGGATTTTTGTTATTGATAGTACTCAAATGTCTCCCTACGGGATACATTTGCGGAGCCCCGGGATCTATATGTGGCCGTGTACATAGTTGTTCCTTTGGAAACAGACTATATTCTTACGAGACAGAGGAAGCACAGACCACCCTATAATTTTATATTTTATGAGAAACAGAAAATAATAAATAGTGTCACATATTTAGGACAAAGAGTCGCTTCCACACGCCATTTCTAATAATTGGGTGATTTCCCCTGACCAATCGGATAGCTCAGATTTACCCCGGGGAAAGTGGAACAGGATGCCATTTTGGCAGTAGAATGAAAGAGCGCAACTCAAGAGGTCGTATTTGGTACAGCTCTACATATTTCTTAGTTTTGAGGAAATCAAACTACCACATTTATTATAAAATGTGTAATTCAGGACATTGAGTGTTATATATTTTCTCACTGGCGTAAGTAGTGACGATAGTTAAACATGTATTCTGAATAGAGCTCCTAACCCTAGTCGCAGCAGAACTAGGCTCGAGGATTTGAGTCAATTTGAAAAAACAATGTCTTACACCTCAAATCAGGTAGAGTAGACTATTCTTGTGTTGGAAAGCATTTAACTCCAGGAATGCTTATGACAATAAAGAAATCAAGGACAAATCTGAGGAGATGGGTAAATGTAGTCGAACCTAAAATAAGACTGTAACTTAAAGGAAGGAACACGGAGGAATGAGAAGGTTCGCCATATTTGACAATTGAGTAGGCCTACGAGACAAAGATGCAAAAAAGGGATTTTTGCATCGATGAAAGCATCTGATGAGATGATAAAACTTTTTTATGCTTATTATTGTAAAAATGTTCTAAATTCCAGACTTTGTTGAAATTTTAAGTTTCATGCTGAAAGATATTAAAAGTTTTGCATGAAATCGAACGCTGTTGAGAAGGTGAATTACTACAGTTTTGAGATCTAGATAAGAAATCTGTCTATTTCAATTAAATTCGCTACATCAACACCTAAGAGAAGAAAATCGAACCTGGTAACACAAATTTAAGAGAGAAATCTAAATCTCTGGTGATTAGGCCAGTTAAACATCTGCTCTCTGTAAAGTAAATTGAAAATACTGCATATACCGGCACTGCCACAGTAAGGACCAGAATTTCTGTAGGGTTTTTTCTGTGCCCACCTGTGTCACAAAGTAATCCCACACTTTATCCTTGGCCTCCCTTGCCAAGCTCTTGAATTTATTAACGGCTCTTTGCTTTTTCTCCTTCATCTCTTCAACCTCTCCCTCATTCATCATTCTTCTGTTTTGTGCTTTATGCCATTCCTTTGTTGCTCTTTCCTTTTCTATCCATGCTTCCTCCAGTCTTATTCCACCAGGAGGTTGGGTGAAAAGTTTTCTCGCTGTCTTTTGTTTGGCATTTTGACGCAATGTGTGTAAAGGGTTGTTACAGTCGAGTGGGCCTGTAGGATACTTGAAGGTCTGTTTTGGTTTCCTGTGTCTGGTGGTCCTACCCTTTACAATGAGTATGACGCAAGGTAGGTGATCACTTTCCTGTGTACCTAATACATCCCAACATGCCATGGTGGTGGCAGCACTAGAGATCAATGCCAGATCTATGACACCATTTGTATCCCCAGGTTTAGTTGCCAGTCTAGTTGGGCGTCCATCATTCAGAATGGCAAGGTTCATGTTAAGTAATGCCTGGTTCAAAGCTATACCCTGCCTATTTTCCATGATGTTCTCCCACTCCTTGGATCTAGCATTGAAATCGCCAGCAATTAAACCTTATGTTAGAATCTTCAGACAGTTCCGCCAGAAAATTCCAATCACTCTCTGCTGTAAGATGGTCAACATGAGCATATAAATTGTAGACTCGCCACTCCTGACCGCCTATATTCACAGCAATCCCCTGCAATTCCACATCCTCACTAGTTTATGAACTTGTATTTAGCCACTGTCGTAAAGTGACATCTGTATGGACAACCGTTCAAATAGCCCACCTTTTATAAATTCAAAACGATAGAGATAAAAGAATATAGGGATAAAATAAGGAAGTTGCGTGAAACGTTGTCTCCTACGCTTGCAAATAGTACTAGATTTTATACCTCATCATTGAGACACTACCGTAACAGTTTTGAGAAAAACAAGGCTTAGCATTCAGAGCAAGAGTGTTAGAAGATAACGGGGAAGGAATATGCGAAGGCATAAAAGTGAGAGAGTAAATGCTACAATTTGACACGTGTTTGGTTTTTTTCTGGCCTCGCGAACCGAAAACGATAGTGCATGCCAATGTCGTAGCATGTTAGAAAAATGATGTCGCAAGTTTTGCAGACTCCCTTCGCTCGACACTCAGTTCAATGTATATATCCACGCTGTTGGACGCGACACAGCCCAAAACACACACACACTCGTATTTCGGGCTAAAAAGTAGCGATATTGTAACATATGGCAAACGCGTGGTCGCAATTTTGTGACGTACTACAAAAGCGTTGTTTCGTTTTGAATGAGATTTAACGTGGAATATTTGAAAATACAGTGGGAGAAGGGATGAATAGGAGTATAGGTGGTCGTGTCACTAGTTCGTTGTTTACAGAAATTTGAATTTGAACCAAGGCGGAGTATAGAAGGATATAGAAGAAAAACTTAGATAATTTTCTTACATGCTAAAAGAAAGAACAGTTGACAAATATAATGACATTAACTGTTTAATGGAACATTAAGGTGTTAGTGTATCTTACCGTAGGTAGCAAAATATGTTATTTGAATAAATGAAGAAGAAAATCAAACTTAGTAAATATAAGAAATAATATAATAAAAATGTAACCACTGTGTGACAGACAGCAACAGGGGCAATACTTGCTTATCAGAATTAGAAACACTTAGTAAATAATTGAGATATTGACAAAAGACAGATGGACTAACAGACTACATCTTTCTCAGCTTGACAGATATTGGGAAAGGGTAGGGTAGTCCAAGATTTGAAAATTGAGTTCAGTTTTGAAAAAAAGGACGCTAGAAGCCTAACAGTCCCATTTGGCTGGAGTCTAATATACTAACGGAGGAATAAAACTAGTTTCAAGGTAGTGCAAGTCGCCACTTTAAAAACATTTGTATTACACTAAAGTTGTGTGAAGACAAGATATTAGTACGATCTTGTTTTGCTGATCTGCACCAGCAAGCGATCTGGACTTGACCATATTTATCGCAAATCAAACTTATTAGTGTTAATATTTCTCTGATGCGGGTTTAATCTATGAACTCAAGTGTGCCAATTGGTCAACCTATACTTATATGGGAATCTGCACCAGTTGAATAGAGGCAGTATAGTTCTGTGTGCCTCAGTATTATATTCCAAGGGCAGTGCCTGACTTGGCAGTTTGAAGCTGTTGGAGTGGAAAGACATCATCCTGTGATCCAGCACTTACCAAGCTAAGAATTTGTCCACAAGCTCATGATATATCAAACTTCACCACTCTCTTATCCCAAATGTGTATTTCATAGTAGAACATGATGAACACAGTCGTTCTTCCAATTATTACCCACTCGTAGGATCAAGTTTATTTGACACTTTTCCAGAGACATTTAGATAATAGTTGTGAAAAATAAGAGACTCATTTATAATTGGAATTCAATGGTTGTAAATATATTCTATTATCACTTTGAGTTTATTTCATTTAATTCCTGTATCCAATAAACTGGAATACAGGAACAATAAATTGTAAAAAGATTGATAATTTTAAACTTAAAACAGTGACTTGTTTCCTTATTGTTCAGTAATTTTTAAGTGTAGGTGTTGTCATTTTATTACATTGCAGCGCATATACCCTAGACATCTAGCTAGACAACATCCACACACCAGTACACATAATTAGGAGAAAATATATCGCAGGTTGAGGTCATAAGGTGGTAGCAGACAGGTTCCCTGAGAACACATTTATAAATAACTAACCTCAGGGGCTTGCACAGCTGACCTCACATCTGTTATAAATAATATTTTATTCTTTAACATCAAAAACCACCACAGCCGCGTATGAGGGAGCTCATGTTTTACATATATAGCTTGCCCTCGTCTATCAGGCCCACATGGATTGGAGTAACATCTGTAGCCTGGGCAATTGATAACACTATTGGCTTTTAAATTTGTCTCCTGGATCATGAGGATATCAAAATTGTAGATGATTATTTGTATAATGGCTGCACATTGATTGGCACTTCGACAACTCCAGTATCCTATAAGCGCATTTCTTTGAGATGCGATCTGCTTTCTTTCTGAACCTTCTCTTTCCTGCCCTTCTTTTTCTCTCTCTCCTCTTCTCTCCCCTACCTCTCCTTCTGCATTTGTTTTTCCTCATTTAATTTGCTGCAGGTATCGATGACAGAGCACGATCTCCGTTGCTACCGCAATGATTCTGGATAGTTAAAATTATCATGGTGTATTTGCAATAAATGGTGGAAATATTCGGTCACCCTGGTAGAGCCACCATACCAGGGAAGAGGCAAGGGATGTCCATACGGAGTCCATCTGCCTGGTGCCACCCCACTTGCCCTCCAGACAGCCAATGTTTGCAACTGCTTACCCAGCAGCCATTCAGTCTCTCAGCACATTGGTCCACCTTAGACTTGGGGTCATTCACTGATGAATCAGTTATCATTTGACCGATGATCTGGGAGTGGATTGATGGGTGTCAGAGCATATACCACTTATCAGTGAGTTCTACACACATCTTTTGGGATCCACTGACTCCAAGATCCTTTGCCAGTTTAGTTCAGACCCCGAGAGGGGCCGTTATACATGGCACACAATGTGGATGCATGGCAGAAGTCTTGCATGAAATTCCGTTGAAACCAACATGGGCAGACTTATGAAACTGCACCTTTTTTGCTTTGTGGCTAGCTGACGCCCCTAGGGATAACCGTGAGGTTACCCCTACCTCTGTCACCGTGGACTTAACTTCCTCTCATGCCTGTGAGTTGAACCCACTGCACCACAAATGAACTAGGGCTTAATCAAGATACAGTAAAGTTGGCTCTTTTTCAGGAAATACAAGCCATGGTAATAATAACTTTTCTTTATGTCAAATAATGTCAGAAAACAAATGCCATGAAGAAATTTAATTTAATTACTAAAAAACAAAACGCTTGCCATGGTTACAGATAATCTATCTCATTAAAATATTACTGTTAGAAAACACTTGTCCTGGGAGGAGACAAATATAATCATAGAATATCTCCCACAGTTACAGATAATTTTGCTTTCATCATTACAATTCGGCTCCCTGAAGAGCACAGGTATTAAAACAAATTCACACCACACCCTTCTGTCCTCTGTCATCCACATAAGGTCCTCCATGTCTTTTTGATCCCTTTAATTTCCGTCTACTATTCTCTTCTTCGTGAGTTTTTTGTTTTCCTCAAACTCTCTTGCCCTGGGGATTCCAGAAAAAAGGGCTACTTTGTAATCCTATGTAACAGGTTTCCTCAATATGTGTGTCCTATCCATTGCTGGATCTTCTGCTCATCTGTTGTTCCACTAGTACTTGTCTGGTTCTTGTCATCTGTACCACACTGATCTTGCCATGCCATTTCACTCCTCCTACTCTACACAAGTACCCACCATGAAAGTCTGTGTGTTAGCAGGGTTCAAAAGGGGAGCAAAGAATAATCACACTATAAACTACCAAGAATGTTGTAAAAGTCAACTGAGGAAGTTTGGACATGGATGGGGCTGGGTACCTCATCCTGTAGAAGTTTTAAGCCATAAAAAAAAAAAAAAAAAAAAAACAATCAGGAAGTTACAGACAATGTTTCTTCACTTAACATGTGTCATGAAATATTCTAATCCACATATATAAATTATTAGGTAAATATGAAGCCTAACAAATAAAATTAATAAAGAGAAGAGCAATGGTAAAATGACAGTGCTGTCACAAAGAATGTACTCGAAATCCCCCTTGTTTTCTGCTTCGTCTGCAAATTGTAACGCTTTCACGTTGATATAAAAGCTTACTGTATTATTACCCGCCTTCTTCAATGAAACGTGTGCTGCATTTCTAAGAAAAACATTGAGACGTACTGCGTAATGACCTAAATTAATCCTAACATTAATTATATTACGTTACCAAAACGAACGAACAGATGGACAAAAGGATAGCGAGAGGGGAGGGCTGAAAATCAGGAACGCATGCAACACGCGACGCGCGATATACAAATGCTGGCATCACGCGTGTAAGTCTACAAGCACTAACTTTTTCAGACGGACAGTGATAAAATACACTACCCTTTCCCAGAGTTAGGTTTATAAATCATAACAGACTCTTATTAGAAAAGATAACAATAGATGGGTTTACGTTTGAACACATAACAGTACCCAGACAGCATATCTTCGAAACAGGAGGTAGAAGAAATTGCATATTTTGAACGCAGCCACGTAGCTCCTTTAAATTAGTATTTTTTGGGTTCCTTAGGGCTTGCTGACAAATAATATGTAAAACGTTACGCAAATAGTCCAGGAATTAATAAATTATACCCAAAATAAAATATTGGGGTGCCTGACAGCATAAAATCATTTCTGCTCATAAGATTTTTTTTAACGTGTTTGAAAAAAATTTACGTTACAGAAATAGCCTACCATGTAAACTCCAAATTGATTGGAGCGCAACAAATGAAAGCCTAACCACGATTGGTCGGGCTATAAATACTATCTTGGTTGTTAGGGGAAACGGGGAAAGGTAACATTTTTTCAAACACTTGTCGAAACGTGGCTCATTGGTCAGACTCGCTGATATACACACTTGGGAGCGTTAGTTCGAGACCACTTGTTTAAAATAGCTTGATAAAGCATCAGTGCGTTGAAGCCAGAAGATAAGCAGAAGGAAATTTGTGCCAGTTTGTGCCAGAATTCATTGCTAATCAACGTATCTGTGTTATTCGTATGAATTGTGGTAAGCTTGAACCATTTAATATCTTTTAATGAAAATTGAATGTGAATTGTTGATTTATGCCTGTATATATATGTGTAGTTCAGTGGCAAACGTGAGGTAAAGCCTAAAATGCTCCAGCCTGAACAGAGGGTGTCGGAGAAAAGTAAAACGGCATGGAATGGCCAAACAGTACACTGACACCTGGATGATTGACTAGAAAGAAATAATGCTGGAAGTGCAGAGGCGTAGTAACCATTAAGAAGGGTAATGCTGGTATAAAGTATTTCAAATGAAGCTGACTGTTGGCCTAACGCTCTGAACGCAATGTTTGTGCTGTATTGTGATCAGTGTAAAAGAGAATATAAATTAGTTATGAAGTAGAAGGTACATCCTTCTTGATTTCAGGGACAGTGGTCTTGATGGTACTGAGCAGCATCTGGTCAGAGATTTGCTGAATCCAGTGTCGGACAGCATACTCCTTGGTCCTTTTAGCTATCAGTGAGGTGTCTCCAGAGCCCAGAAGAGAATTCGAGCAGAGGAGTCCTCTCCTGCCGCCATCACTCAAGATAAGCAGAGTTGGCCAGCTGAGCTCAACATTATGTCCCCTCATCTTGAAATAACTTTATAAAAATACTATTCAGAGGGGAATTTACTTGTCTTAAAATCAGGAACTGTGAACATCGCCAATACTAGTCCCTAAAGACAAACTATTGAAGTCATGATGACAAATACCAACAGAGCTTGAACAAAACAAAACCAGTATTACCTCATTTTACTACTACACAACTGACACACATAGAACATTTGTACTAATATATGTCACTACAATATTCATATTAAATACATTCTGTACATAACTTGTAATTTAAATTGATTGTGATTCCTGGTTCCCTTGTAGTTGAATCAGGACACATATTCATTCATGCCAGTAATGAATACATATTGTTATTTGAAAGTTTATCAGTGACTTTTTTTAAGATATCTTTGTAGAGTGTTATATGTATGTGAGTGTCACAGTGTTGTCAAGAGTAGTGGATTAAATTAAATTGTTTATCTGTCTGTTGTTGTGACTTACACTTCACCATACTCATACCCTAGACACATAACGTAGCATCACACTATTCCAGAATAATTCTGACTGAGATATATAGATATGTGGTAGCAAGTAAGGGTATCTATAATACACTACTCTTAATAGATATAGATACCTTCACAGCTGATCTCAGTCAGTACACTAAGTCCCCTATAAGTATTTATAACATCCCACTTCACCACATATATTGGGGTCTCGCTCTTGGGATTTTGAATCTTTAACTATTAAAAATATTGGGGGTAATTCACTTCAGGGAATATAAGAATTAAAAGGTATCCTTGGGTGGAATTAAATAAGGTTGAGCTCACGGTGCCTGTGTTGTCCATTAGAGATTGAATTGTTGGTTAGACATTGTATAAATTTACATAATAGACAATGGCGGACCTGGCCAAATTTCGATCTGCTGCGGTTCAGACTGCAAAAGAGTTAGGATTAGATGGGCAAGTTATGGTTGCCTATGTCACAACGGAATGTGACAAATTTATTGAACGCGAAGAAAGAAGATTAGAAAAAGAGGCCGAAAGAAAGTTAGAGGCTGAAAGGGAAATTAAGAAGTTACAATTTGAAGCTGAGGCTGAGACTAAGAGGTTGCAGATTGAGGCTGACAAAGAGGCTAAGAAATGGGAAGCAGAAAGAGAAGACAAGAGATTAGCTGCAGAAAGAGAAGAAATTAGCTGCAGAAAGGGAAGAGAAGAAATTAGCTGCAGAGAGGGAAGCAGAAAAGGAGGAGAAGAGATTACAAAGGGAACATGAGTTACGACTAAGGGAGTTTGAGTTTCAAGGCCATGCTCCTGAAAATGGTGCCAGTCCCTTTGCCTCTGATGCTACGGTTACTCAGGGAGCCTCAACCTCAGCTATGAACTTTCATTTAGATCATTTTGTTGAGAAAGACGATGATATTGAGAGCTATATAAATAGGTATGAACTATTAGCTACCACGTATGGGTTAGAGAGAGAAAGGTGGAGCTTAAAGTTATCTCAGGGACTTCGTGGGGCAGCTTATGAAGTTTTTGCAAAAATGAGCAGAGGTGATCAGGAAAATTATGACATGCTAAAGCAGGCTCTTTTGTTAAGGTATGAAAAGAATGCAGAATTCTATAGAAAAAAATTTAGGAATGCTAAACTACTGTCAGGTGAAACCTATCACCAGTTCTCTGCACGAATAGAGACATACTTGGAGAAATGGACTTCTCTGGGGAAAACCCAAGATCTTAAGGAAATGGTCCTTATAGAGCAACTAAGAGAGTCCATGGCTCCAGACCTGAGAAAGTTTCTCATGGAACAAGGTGCAGAGAGGCTGGGTGAGTTGCTAAATGTTGCTGAAAGGTATCAAGCAGCTCAAGCAGAGGTAACAGGTAATAAAAAAAGAAACAGGTGGACAACTTTAGGGCACCACAGAACTTTAATAAATTTGATCCTAGGGATCAAAATAAAGGTAAGCACCAATTTGATAGGCCACGGTATGAAAATAAAAATAAATTCCCACAATTCGATGAAAGGAAATATGATGAAAGAAAATCTTTCAACCAAGGAAAAAGGTGGTGTAAGAATTGTCAGATGGACAATCATGACACTGACCGTTGCAGAAGGAAACCTGTGTATATGGCAACCCTTCAGGTCAGGTCGACCTCAAGACAGGAGGAGGATATTATGTTAGATACCACTCCAGAAGAGATGAGGAAGGCACAGGCTGGGGATAAAACACTCAAGCCTTGTTTCAGAAAATTGTCAACTTGTCATACAACTCCAGGCAAGGGAGATTTTTACATGAAAAACAAGTTGATGTATAGGAAGACTGGAGCTAGATCCAATGGTCACGGACAGCTGGTTCTTCCAAAAAGATATAGGACAGAATTAATAAGGAGCCTACATGTGAAACCAGATGGGGACCATGAGAAAATAGGTACCATCATTCAAAAGGTGGCTCACAATTATTATTGGCCCAAAGCAAGATGGGACATTGAGAATTTTGTAGAAAGGTGTAGCATAGCACATGAGAGGGAACACCCACAAGTGGGAACATGGATCAGGACCTGGACACGCCACGGGGCAAAATTAGGCCTGAAAATAAAAAGAAAAATAGATTTGATAAAGTGGACCAAATGGAATGGGAAGCCCCTTTTCACGGACAAGCTTCACTTAACTGTTTTACAATGGCCACTATGCGGAGAGTGCAAAAAGATGTCTTACCCCAGGATAAGCCGACAATCCCTCAATCGGACTTTAACAAACTGGAGGAAGAGGATGTAGAGAGGAAATCTCTCATCAAGAATTTTAAGTGGGGAGAAAGCCCCAAAAGAAAAATTGGTAGCGGTCGTTTTGTGAATGATAATTCTGGGAGGAAAAATCATCACTATAAAGCTTCGAGTGGAAGAGACCATACCGGTGCATGGACAAATAGGTCCACACAATTAAAGGTCCATATGTAGCTTTGTTAAGAACGTGGACTGATGAAAAGGCAGAGGAAAAACATTACATCTTCATACCAATATGTGAATGAGCTGACCACTCGGTTAAAAAACTGGCTGGAAACTTGCCAATGAAAATTTGAAACAAGCCAGGAAGAAACATGCTGCCTATTATAACAGGAAGGCGAAAGACAGAAATTTGGCTGTGGGAGAGAAAGTACTGCTTCTTTTGCCTGGGAGTCAGAATAAGTTACAAATTGGATGGCAGGGTCCATATACAGTTTTAGAGAAGGTGTCTAGAACAAATTATAAGATAGATAAGAAGGGGAAAGAAAAAATCTATCATGTGAATCTCCTGAAGAGAAATATTTGGAAAGAGAACATCAGGAAGAGACACACTTTGTTGACCTTGTCCATCGCCATGGAGATGAAAAAGGAACCACTTTCATCATTTGAATATATCCATTACACCCCTGTGAGACAGCAGCAGCACAGGTGAAAATCAGTACACATTTAACGAAAACTCAGAAAGAGAGAGTGCAACAGGTTCTAAATAATCATGCAGAGGTGTTAACAGACCGACCAGGGCATACAAACCTATTGGAATATGATATGAAACTCATAGACTCCACACCTGTCTGTATGAAACCATATTCGATTCCGTTTGCTAAGGAAAAAGCTTTGAAGGAAGAGATAGACTATCTATTGAAGGAAGGAATTTATTTCGCACAGTGAGTCTTCGTATAGTTCCGGTGTTGTACTCTTAAGGAAGCCCTCTGGAGAACATAGACTCTGTATAGATTACAGGAGACTGAATGCTATTACAGAAGGACAGGTGGATCCATTGCCGGATACAAATCAGCTGTTTGCCAGACTAAATAAAGCTAAATATTTCTCAAAAGTGGATCTGAGTAAAGGATACTATCAGATTCCAGTAAAGCCTGAGGTTAGACCATACCTAGCTTTTAGTACCTCAGAAGGACACTATGAGTTTAATAGATTGCCATTTGGATTGAAGAATGCGCCTAGTGTCTTCTCTAGAATGATGAGAAAATTATTGGATCCTCTGAAATAATCCCTGTATAACAAATTTTATGGATGATATCCTTATAGCAACAGAAACATTTGAGGAACACATTGACTCTCTGAACATGCTGTTTGATCGACTTAGGGAGGCAAATTTAACAGCCCGACCAACCAAATGTTGCGTTGGATGTAAAGAGTTGGAATTTTTGGGACACACAGTTTATCAGGGAAACATGACCCCTGACCCAAAGAATTTAGAGAAACTACAGAAAGCCCCGAGACCACAAACCAAGAAGGACGTGAGATCCTTTGTCTCATTATGTGGTTTCTACCAGAAGTATATCAAAAAACTTTAATTCCATATGTGCACCTTTAACGGAATTGACACGTAAAGGACTTCCAGATCGCATTACATGGACACCACAATGTGAAATGACTTACCAAGAATTGAAGGAAAAGCTCACAAGTAAACCCATTTTGAAATTACCTGACTTAAGTCAAGAATTCATAGTAAGGACGGATGCAAGTAATATTGGGTTAGGTGCAACTTTACTACAGAAATCAGATGCATTGGATGGGGGAATTAAGCCCAGTGGCATATGCTAGCAGAAAGTTGAATAAAGCTGAAATCAACTACTCAACTAGCGAAAAAGAATGTCTTGCAGTAATATGGGCAATAAAGAAATTCAATATTTATCTATATGGGAAGGCATTTAAGTTGCAAACTGACCACAAACCTTTATCGTTTTTAGCACACAGGCTAAGCATGAGAACTCTAGGTTACTCCGATGGTCTTTGCTTCTGGCTCCATATAATTTTAGCATTGAATATATATCTGGAAAAACCAATCTGGGAGCGGATTTTTTAAGCCGCCATCCGTGTGATGAGAATCACCGTAAACCCCAGAAATAATAATAAATTTCTCTATGTGTATATAGAATAAAGGACTGACATATAATGTCTGTTTTAAGAGGGGAGGTGTCATGAAATATTCTAATCCACATATATAAATTATTAGGTAAATATGAAGCCTAACAAATAAAATTAATAAAGAGAAGAGCAATGGTAAAATGACAGTGCTGTCACAAAGAATGTACTCGAAATCCCCCTTGTTTTCTGCTTCGTCTGCAAATTGTAACGCTTTCACGTTGATATAAAAGCTTACTGTATTATTACCCGCCTTCTTCAATGAAACGTGTGCTGCATTTCTAAGAAAAACATTGAGTCGTACTGCGTAATGACCTAAATTAATCCTAACATTAATTATATTACGTTACCAAAACGAACGAACAGATGGACAAAAGGATAGAGAGAGGGGAGGGCTGAAAATCAGGAACGCATGCAACACGCGACGCGCGATATACAAATGCTGCCATCACGCGTGTAAGTCTACATGCACTAATTTTTTTTCAGACGGACAGTGATAAAATACACTACCCTTTCCCAGAGTTAGGTTTATAAATCATAACAGACTCTTATTAGAAAAGATAACAATAGATGGGTTTACGTTTGAACACATAACAGTACCCAGACAGCACATCTTCCAAACAGGAGGTAGAAGAAATTGCATATTTTGAACGCAGCCACGTAGCTCCTTTAAATTAGTATTTTTGGGTTCCTTAGGGCTTGCTGACAAATAATATGTAAAACGTTACGCAAATAGTCCAGGAAGTAATAAATTATACCCAAAATAAAATATTGGGGGTGCCTGACAGCATAAAATCATTTCTGCTCATAAGATTTTTTTTTAACGTGTTTGAAAAAAATTTACGTTACAGAAATAGCCTACCATGTAAACTCCAAATTGATTGGAGCGCAACAAATGAAAGCCTAACCACGATTGGTCGGGCTATAAATACTATCTTGGTTGTTAGGTGAGACGGGAAAAGGTAACATTTTTTCAAACACTTGTCGAAACGTGGCTCATTGGCCAGTCTCGCTGATATACACACTTGGGAGCGTTAGTTCGAGACCACTTGTTTAAAATAGCTTGATAAAGCATCAGTGCGTTGCAGACAGCATATATTTGGATCCATAACAGCCTGGAACATAGGCAGATGGAAATTTGTGCCAGTTTGTGCCAGAATTCATTGCTAATCAACGTATCTGTGTTTATTCGTATGAATTGTGGTAAGCTTGAACCATTTAATATCTTTTAATGAAAATTGAATGTGAATTGTTGATTTATGCCTGTATATATATGTGTAGTTCAGTGGCAAACGTGAGGTAAAGCCTAAAATGCTCCAGCCTGAACAGAGGGTGTCGGAGAGAAGTAAAACGGCATGGAATGGCCAAACAGTACACTGACACCTGGATGATTGACTAGAAAGAAATAATGCTGGAAGTGCAGAGGCGTAGTAACCATTAAGAAGGGTAATACTGGAATAAAGTATTTCAAATGAAGCTGACTGTTGGCCTAACGCTCTGAACGCAATGTTTGTGCTGTATTGTGATCAGTGTAAAAGAGATATAAATTAGTTATGAAGTAGAAGGTACATCCTTCTTGATTTCAGGGACAGTGGTCTTGATGGTACTGAGCAGCATCTGGTCAGAGATTTGCTGAATCCAGTGTCGGACAGCATACTCCTTGGTCCTTTTAGCTATCAGTGAGGTGTCTCCAGAGCCCAGAAGAGAATTCGAGCAGGAGAGGAGTCCTTTCCTGCCGCCATCACTCAAGATAAGCAGAGTTGGCCAGCTGAGCTCAACATTATGTCCCCTCATCTTGAAATAACTTTATAAAAATACTATTCAGAGGGGAATTTACTTGTCTTAAAATCAGGAACTGTGAACATCTCCAATACTAGTCCCTAAAGACAAACTATTGAAGTCATGATGACAAATACCAACAGAGCTTGAACAAAACAAAACCAGTATTACCTCATTTTACTACAACACAACTGACACACATAGAACATTTGTAATAATATATGTCACTACAATATTCATATTAAATACATTCTGTACATAACTTGTAATTTAAATTGATTGTGATTCCTGGTTCCCTTGTAGTTGAATCAGGACACATATTCATTCATGCCAGTAATGAATACATATTGTTATTTGAAAGTTTATCAGTGACTTTTTTAAGATATCTTTGTAGAGTGTTATATGTATGTGAGTGTCACAGTGTTGTTAAGAGTAGTGGATTAAATTAAATTGTTTATCTGTCTGTTGTTGTGACTTACACTTCACCATACTCATACCCTAGACACATAACGTAGCATCACACTATTCCAGAATAAATTCTGACTGAGATATATAGATATGTGGTAGCAAGTAAGGTTATCTATAATACACTACTCTTAATAGATATAGATACCTTCACAGCTGATCTCAGTCAGTACACTAAGTTCCCTATAAGTATTTATAACATCCCACTTCACCACATATATTGGGGTCTCGCTCTTGGGATTTTGAATCTTTAACTATTAAAAATATTGGGGGTAATTCACTTCAGGGAATATAAGAATTAAAAGGTATCCTTGGGTGGAATTAAATAAGGTTGAGCTCACGGTGCCTGTGTTGTCCATTAGAGATTGAATTGTTGGTTAGACATTGTATAAATTTACATAATAGACAATGGCGGACCTGGCCAAATTTCGATCTGCTGCGGTTCAGACTGCAAAAGAGTTAGGATTAGATGGGCAAGTTATGGTTGCCTATGTCACAACGGAATGTGACAAATTTATTGAACGCGAAGAAAGAAGAAAGAAGCCGAAAAAGTTAGAGGCGAAAGATTAAGGTTTGGAGGCTGAGACTAAGAGGTTGCAAGCTGAGGCTGAGACTAAGAGGTTGCAGATTGAGGCTGACAAAGAGGCTAAAGCATTGGAAGCCGAGGAAAGAAGACAAGCTGCAGAAAGAGAAGAGAAGAAATTAGCTGCAGAAAGAGAAGAGAAGAGATTAGCTGCAGAGAGGGAAGCAGAAAAGGAGGAGAAGAGATTACAAAGGGAACATGAGTTACGACTAAGGGAGTTTGAGTTTCAAGGCCATGCTCCTGAAAATGGTGCCAGTCCCTTTGCCTCTGATGCTACGGTTACTCAGGGAGCCTCAACCTCAGCTATGAACTTTCATTTAGATCATTTTGTTGAGAAAGACGATGATATTGAGAGCTATATAAATAGGTATGAACTATTAGCCACCACGTATGGGTTAGAGAGAGAAAGGTGGAGCTTAAAGTTATCTCAGGGACTTCGTGGGGCAGCTTATGAAGTTTTTGCAAAAATGAGCAGAGGTGATCAGGAAAATTATGACATGCTAAAGCAGGCTCTTTTGTTAAGGTATGAAAAGAATGCAGAATTCTATAGAAAAAAATTTAGGAATGCTAAACTACTGTCAGGTGAAACCTATCACCAGTTCTCTGCACGAATAGAGACATACTTGGAGAAATGGACTTCTCTGGGGAAAACCCAAGATCTTAAGGAAATGGTCCTTTATAGAGCAACTAAGAGAGTCCATGGCTCCAGACCTGAGAAAGTTTCTCATGGAACAAGGTGCAGAGAGGCTGGGTGAGTTGCTAAATGTTGCTGAAAGGTATCAAGCAGCTCAAGCAGAGGTAACAGGTAATAAAAAGAAACAGGTGGACAACTTTAGGGCACCACAGAACTTTAATAAATTTGATCCTAGGGATCAAAATAAAGGTAAGCACCAATTTGATAGGCCACGGTATGAAAATAAAAATAAATTCCCACAATTCGATGAAAGAAAATATGATGAAAGAAAATCTTTCAACCAAGGAAAAAGGTGGTGTAAAAATTGTCAGATGGACAATCATGACACTGACCGTTGCAGAAGGAAACCTGTGTATATGGCAACCCTTCAGGTCAGGTCGACCTCAAGACAGGAGGAGGATATAATGTTAGATACCACTCCAGAAGAGATGAGGAAGGCACAGGCTGGGGATAAAACACTCAAGCCTTGTTTCAGAAAATTGTCAACTTGTCATACAACTCCAGGCAAGGGAGATTTTTACATGAAAAAACAAGTTGATGTATAGGAAGACTGGAGCTAGATCCAATGGTCACGGACAGCTGGTTCTTCCAAAAAGATACAGGACAGAATTAATAAGGAGCCTACATGTGAAACCAGATGGGGACCATGAGAAAATAGGTACCATCATTCAAAAGGTGGCTCACAATTATTATTGGCCCAAAGCAAGATGGGACATTGAGAATTTTGTAGAAAGGTGTAGCATAGCACATGAGGGAACACCCACAAGTGGGAACATGGATCAGGACCTGGACACGCCACGGGGCAAAATTAGGCCTGATAATAAAAAGAGATATAAATTTGATAAAGTGGACCAAATGGAATGGGAAGCCCCTTTTCACGGACAAGCTTCACTTAACTGTTTTACAATGGCCACTATGCGGAGAGTGCAAAAAGATGTCTTACCCCAGGATAAGCCGACAATCCCTCAATCGGACTTAAACAAACTGGAGGAAGAGGATGTAGAGAGGAAATCTCTCATCAAGAATTTTAAGAGGGGAGAAAGCCCCAAAAGAAAAAATTGGTAGCGGTCGTTTTGTGAATGATAATTCTGGGAGGAAAAATCATCACTATAAAGCTTCAAGTGGAAGAGACCATACCGGTGCATGGACAAATAGGTCCACACAATTAAAGGTCCATATGTAGCTTTGTTAAGAACGTGGACTGATGAAAAGGCAGAGGAAAACATTACATCTTCATACCAATATGTGAATGAGCTGACCACTCGGTTAAAAACTGGCTGGAAACTTGCCAATGAAAATTTGAAACAAGCCAGGAAAAAACATGCTGCCTATTATAACAGGAAGGCGAAAGACAGAAATTTGGCTGTGGGAGAGAAAGTACTGCTTCTTTTGCCTGGGAGTCAGAATAAGTTACAAATTGGATGGCAGGGTCCATATACAGTTCTAGAGAAGGTGTCTAGAACAAATTATAAGATAGATAAGAAGGGGAAAGAAAAAATCTATCATGTGAATCTCCTGAAGAAATATTTGGAAAGAGAACATCAGGAAGAGACACACTTGTTGACCTTGTCCATCGCCATGGAGATGAAAAAGGAACCACTTTCATCATTTGAATATCCATTACACCCCTGTGAGACAGCAGCACAGGTGAAAATCAGTACACATTTAACGAAAACTCAGAAAGAGAGAGTGCAACAGGTTCTAAATAATCATGCAGAGGTGTTAACAGACCGACCAGGGCATACAAACCTATTGGAATATGATATGAAACTCATAGACTCCACACCTGTCTGTATGAAACCATATTCGATTCCGTTTGCTAAGGAAAAAGCTTTGAAGGAAGAGATAGACTATCTATTGAAGGAAGGAATTATTTCGCACAGTGAGTCTTCGTATAGTTCCGGTGTTGTACTCTTAAGGAAGCCCTCTGGAGAACATAGACTCTGTATAGATTACAGGAGACTGAATGCTATTACAGAAGGACAGGTGGATCCATTGCCGGATACAAATCAGCTGTTTGCCAGGACTAAATAAAGCTAAATATTTCTCAAAAGTGGATCTGAGTAAAGGATACTATCAGATTCCAGTAAAGCCTGAGGTTAGACCATACCTAGCTTTTAGTACCTCAGAAGGACACTATGAGTTTAATAGATTGCCATTTGGATTGAAGAATGCGCCTAGTGTCTTCTCTAGAATGATGAGAAAATTATTGGATCCTCTGAATAATCCCTGTATAACAAATTTTATGGATGATATCCTTATAGCAACAGAAACATTTGAGGAACACATTGACTCTCTGAACATGCTGTTTGATCGACTTAGGGAGGCAAATTTAACAGCCCGACCAACCAAATGTAGCGTTGGATGTAAAGAATTGGAATTTTTGGGACACACAGTTTATCAGGGAAACATGACCCCTGACCCAAAGAATTTAGAGAAACTACAGAAAGCCCCGAGACCACAAACCAAGAAGGACGTGAGATCCTTTGTCTCATTATGTGGTTTCTACCAGAAGTATATCAAAAACTTTAATTCCATATGTGCACCGTTAACTGAATTGACACGTAAAGGACATCCAGATCGCATTATATGGACACCACAATGTGAAATGACTTACCAAGAATTGAAGGAAAAGCTCACAAGTAAACCCATTTTGAAATTACCTGACTTAAGTCAAGAATTCATAGTAAGGACGGATGCAAGTAATATTGGGCTAGGTGCAACTTTACTACCGAAATCAGATGCATTGGATGGGGAATTAAGCCCAGTGGCATATGCTAGCAGAAAGTTGAATAAAGCTGAAATCAACTACTCAACTAGCGAAAAAGAATGTCTTGCAGTAATATGGGCAATAAAGAAATTCAATATTTATCTATATGGGAAGGCATTTAAGTTGCAAACTGACCACAAACCTTTATCGTTTTTAGCACAGGCTAAGCATGAGAACTCTAGGTTACTCCGATGGTCTTTGCTTCTGGCTCCATATAATTTTAGCATTGAATATATATCTGGAAAAACCAATCTGGGAGCGGATTTTTTAAGCCGCCATCCGTGTGATGAGAATCACCATAAACCCCAGAAATAATAATAAATTTCTCTATGTGTATATAGAATAAAGGACTGACATATAATGTCTGTTTTAAGAGGGGAGGTGTCATGAAATATTCTAATCCACATATATAAATTATTAGGTAAATATGAAGCCTAACAAATAAAATTAATAAAGAGAAGAGCAATGGTAAAATGACAGTGCTGTCACAAAGAATGTACTCGAAATCCCCCTTGTTTTCTGCTTCGTCTGCAAATTGTAACGCTTTCACGTTGATATAAAAGCTTACTGTATTATTACCCGCCTTCTTCAATGAAACGTGTGCTGCATTTCTAGAAAAACATTGAGACGTACTGCGTAATGACCTAAATTAATCCTAACATTAATTATATTACGTTACCAAAACGAACGAACAGATGGACAAAAGGATAGCGAGAGGGGAGGGCTGAAAATCAGGAACGCATGCAACACGCGACGCGCGATATACAAATGCTGGCATCACGCGTGTAAGTCTACAAGCACTAACTTTTTCAGACGGACAGTGATAAAATACACTACCCTTTCCCAGAGTTAGGTTTATAAATCATAACAGACTCTTATTAGAAAAGATAACAATAGATGGGTTTACGTTTGAACACATAACAGTACCCAGACAGCATATCTTCGAAACAGGAGGTAGAAGAAATTGCATATTTTGAACGCAGCCACGTAGCTCCTTTAAATTAGTATTTTTTGGGTTCCTTAGGGCTTGCTGACAAATAATATGTAAAACGTTACGCAAATAGTCCAGGAATTAATAAATTATACCCAAAATAAAATATTGGGGGTGCCTGACAGCATAAAATCATTTCTGCTCATAAGATTTTTTTTTAACGTGTTTGAAAAAAATTTACGTTACAGAAATAGCCTACCATGTAAACTCCAAATTGATTGGAGCGCAACAAATGAAAGCCTAACCACGATTGGTCGGGCTATAAATACTATCTTGGTTGTTAGGGGAAACGGGGAAAGGTAACATTTTTTCAAACACTTGTCGAAACGTGGCTCATTGGTCAGACTCGCTGATATACACACTTGGGAGCGTTAGTTCGAGACCACTTGTTTAAAATAGCTTGATAAAGCATCAGTGCGTTGAAGCCAGCATATATTTGGCTAAATAAAAGCCTGGAAGATAAGCAGAAGGAAATTTGTGCCAGTTTGTGCCAGAATTCATTGCTAATCAACGTATCTGTGTTATTCGTATGAATTGTGGTAAGCTTGAACCATTTAATATCTTTTAATGAAAATTGAATGTGAATTGTTGATTTATGCCTGTATATATATGTGTAGTTCAGTGGCAAACGTGAGGTAAAGCCTAAAATGCTCCAGCCTGAACAGAGGGTGTCGGAGAAAAGTAAAACGGCATGGAATGGCCAAATAGTACACTGACACCTGGATGATTGATTAGACAGAAATAATGCTGGAAGTGCAGAGGCGTAGTGACCATTAAGGATGGTAATGCTGGAATAAAGTATTTCAAATGAAGCTGACAGTTGGCCTAACGCTCTGAACTCAATGTTTGTGCTGTATTGTGATCAGTGTAAAAGAGAATATAAATTAGTTATGAAGTAGAAGGTACATCCTTCTTGATTTCAGGGACAGTGGTCTTGATGGTACTGAGCAGCATCTGGTCAGAGATTTGCTGAATCCAGTGTCGGACAGCATACTCCTTGGTCCTTTTAGCTATCAGTGAGGTATCTCCAGAGCCCAGAAGAGAATTCGAGCAGAGGGAGTCCTCTCCTGCCGCCATCACTCAAGATAAGCAGAGTTGGCCAGCTGAGCTCAACATTATGTCCCCTCATCTTGAAATAACTTTATAAAAATACTATTCAGAGGGGAATTTACTTATCTTAAAATCAGGAACTGTGAACATCGCCAATACTAGTCCCTAAAGACAAACTATTGAAGTCATGATGACAAATACCAACAGAGCTTGAACAAAACAAAACCAGTATTACCTCATTTTACTACTACACAACTGACACACATAGAACATTTGTACTAATATATGTCACTACAATATTCATATTAAATACATTCTGTACATAACTTGTAATTTAAATTGATTGTGATTCCTGGTTCCCTTGTAGTTGAATCAGGACACATATTCATTCATGCCAGTAATGAATACATATTGTTATTTGAAAGTTTATCAGTGACTTTTTTAAGATATCTTTGTAGAGTGTTATATGTATGTGAGTGTCACAGTGTTGTTAAGAGTAGTGGATTAAATTAAATTGTTTATCTGTCTGTTGTTGTGACTTACACTTCACCATACTCATACCCTAGACACATAACGTAGCATCACACTATTCCAGAATAATTCTGACTGAGATATATAGATATGTGGTAGCAAGTAAGGTTATCTATAATACACTACTCTTAATAGATATAGATACCTTCACAGCTGATCTCAGTCAGTACACTAAGTTCCCTATAAGTATTTATAACATCCCACTTCACCACAACATGTAAATACTCACCATGGTCAAAGATGATTCGGCTCTTGAGCATTCGGACAATATCTGCTGAAGTCATTCTGTCCAAATTCGGCACCTGGTCTCCTAACACCCGAAAACCTTTGCTATCAAGCCTTATGCCTGACTCTGTTTGCTTATCATCTGTTGCTGAGATTACGCAGAATAAAAGAAAAAATTTAGAACAGACATTAATCCAGAAAAGCACGCAGAAATGCTTTCTCTCAAGCAAATTTATTTTGAAATTACCAACAGCACAATTTTATTCTTGGAAGAAATTTCACGTCTACAACATTTTAATTTCATTAAAATCATCCACGATTTCTACCAGGAGGCCTAATGCAAAGTAGTACACAAAGGAAAACTATCAGAGCCCTTCACAGTACACAGTGGGGTCAGACAGGGATGTCTGCTATCACCAACAATTTTTCTCATGGTCATAGACTGGGTTATGAGACAGACAACAGAGGGAGAGAAAACTGGAATACAGTGGACTTTTAACAAACAACTGAAGGATCTAGACTTTGCAGATGATTTGTGCCTTCTATCACATAGACAGCTAGATATGCAGGAGAAAACAAATAGATTAGTAACAGAAGCAGCAAAGATGGGACTACACATAAGTGTAAATAAAACAAAGGAATTGCAAATAAATTAGGCAGATGGACTCGATGAAGATCAATGATCAAGTCAGTGAAGAACTAGAAAGTTTTACATATCTGGGGAGTAACATTGACAAAGGAAGGGGAACAGATGGTGATGTCTGCTCAAAGATTAAAGCCAGATGCGCTTTTAATGCCCTTCGACCAATATGGAACTCCTCAGCTATATTCAGAGAGAACAAAATTAGAATCTTTAACTCAAATGTGAAGTCAGTCTTGCTGTATGGCTCAGAGACATGACATGTCTCAAAGATTATCACCTCCAAGCTACAAACATTTGTAAATAGATGTCTCAAATGGATCCTCCGTATAAGATGGCCAGATGTAATAACAAATACAGAGTTAAGGAAAAGATGCGGGCAACAGCCAATACAAACAGAAATTAATGTAAGAAAGTGAGGACAGATAGGACATACACTCAGAAGAGAAAAATCAAGCATAGCCAGAATTGCCCTTGACTTGGAACCCACAGGGGAAAAGAAGAGTGGGGAGGCCAAAGAGAACTTGGAGAAGAACTGTTGAAGAGGAGGCTAGGGAAATTGGAATGACTTGGGCACAGCTGAAAAAGACAGCCCATAATAGAAATTGATGGAAAGCAACTGTTTCTGCCCTATGTTCCACAGGGAATGAAAAGGAATGATGATGATACAACATTTGAATTAATGCTTGGCCAAAACAAAAATTAAAGCTGCGATTGCGTTTTTAAAGTACGCTGAAACGGATATGCGACAATGAGTATATAAATAATCATCTGTATTATCAGTCAACAGCATGCCAAGATATGAAAATAATCAATCAATCAATACCCTTTAGTCCCCTAAGAAGCACATGCCTTCAACAAACACATGCCAAGTCTTCCTATGACGTGCCATCAGCTCAAGTTCTTTCCAAGTTTTCCTATGACGTGCCATCAGCTCAAGTTCTTTCCAAGTTTTCCTATGACGTGCCATCAGCTCAAGTTCTTTCCAAGTTTTCCTATGACGTGCCATCAGCTCAAGTTCTTTCCAAGTTTTCCTATGATGTGCCATCAGCTCAAGTTCTTTCCAAGTTTTCCTATGACGTGCCATCAGCTCAAGTTCTTTCCAAGTTTTCCTATGACGTGCCATCAGCTCAAGTTCTTTCCAAGTTTTCCTATGACGTGCCATCAGTTCAAGTTCTTTCCAAGTTTTCCTCATCATTTTCACTTCTGTCTCCACTTCTCTTCCCCAAGTGTTTTTTGGTCTACCTCTGCCTCTCTTTCCCTGGGGATTCCAGAACAAGGACTGCCTGGTAATGCTACCAACAGGTTTCCTCAAAGTGTGTCATATCCATCACCAGCATCTTCTTCTCACCTCTTGTTCCATTGATACTTGTCTGGTTCTTGTCATCAATTCCACATTTGTGACTTTGTCATAACATTTCAATACATCTATTCTACGCAAGCACCCATTTATGAATGTCGGTAACTTTTTTTGTTGTTGTTTTTGTTGTTATCCATGTTTCAGAGGATCAAACGTGGGACTAGCAGAAATGCATGTGAAAGAGGATGCATCCGCCGTATGTACAACCAGCGTGCTACAGGTACAATTAGCATTCATACTCTTCGAGATTTGCTGAGGGAGACTGAGCACCTATGGGTTCGCCCACAGTGCAGTGAGGTCGATTCTGATTAACAATAACATGTCTCAGAGCCATACAATAGGACTGACTTGACATTTGTGTTGAAGATTCTTATTTTTGTGCTGGACTTGATTTCTCTTGATCTCCTAATAACAAAGACCAAATACTTTCCCATCTTATGCATCCTGGTAGTTCCACAGCGTTTCTTGGAAGAATGATAATGATCCCAGGCACCCCTCTCAATCACCAGTTTTCTTCTTCATTTTAAAATGATGCCAGTTATGTCTCAATCAGCCCCTGTATTGTTTTCTATTTATTTTATCCTGGGGATATCAGAATACAGACTGCCTTGTAATGCCCTTAACTGGTTTATTTCATGTGTGCCGGTACGTCATCTTCTCCTCATCTCCTGAACTCTTCTGTTTGGTTCTTTCGAGCAGTTCCACATAAGAAAAAAATATGAAAAAGAATGATAACCATTTTAAAAAAAAAAAATACTTACTTTGTGAGAAGCTGCCTGCGTCATCTGATGACTTTTCCTCAAAATTATTCATGTGCTTTAAGTCATGTCTTATCTTCATGGCCACGTCATAAGCAGTTTCTGGTTTTTCAAGGTTTGCTTGTACCTGTGAGATTGTTTTTTTCTGCTTATTCAGAAAATGTTCACTGCTCAAAATATTGCTGTCTGCATTTAGCTCTGCAGGTGTGTCATTCAATCTTTTTTTGTCATGCATGTCATGGTTTCGTTGAGCTCTGACATTTGCAGACAGAGGGTCCTTTTTCACCGGGTTTAATTGTAGCTGATCTTTTTGATCATTTAGTTCTTGCTTTTCAGAAGCTTTTTTCAATCTTCTCTTTATACGCTGTGGCTGATCTGTTTCATTTGTCAGTGATGGTTCCTTATTTATTCTATTCAAGTTTAACTGATCTGTGTAATCGTTGACAACTTTGTACAAAGAGGATGAATTCTTGTCCTTGGTAACTGTAGTCATTTCATCAGTAATGTTGTCTTTATCAGAATTTGGCTTCTGAAAGGTGTCTCCAAAATACTGACAATCAATTTCATTAAAATCCAAAGTCTGTTTTCTCAACAGGTCTGGACTTTCTGTTTGACTTATATTTTGTGGTCCAGTTTTTGTTTGTGCTT